>VFFE01007657.1:41186-188052 GCA_008921705.1 Burhinus oedicnemus
TTTTTTTTTTTTTTTTTTTTTTTTTTTTTTTTTTTTGGTAATGGAAAGCTATTGGGGGCAATTCAATCTCCTTAAATAAAATATCTGTAAGACTATAGAAAACCAGTGGAAATGGTGAGTGCTTCCGTTTACTTTCCTTAGCTCTTTGCTGACAATATAATTACAATAAAGTCAAATTATTTGAATATTATTTAGGAAAAGAAGTATCTGAGCAATCTAAACTCCACTTAGAAGCAAACATAATCCATATCGTCTACATATCTGGAGAGTTTCCTGACTATTAATGATACTAAATGATCAAAGCAGTTGGCCAACTTTAGTGATCACAAATTGTACATACAAGCATAGATTTGTAGCACTGCTTCTGAGACATAAAAGCATTTTATATTAGATCACCACTAGACTACCTTCCCACGGAGAAAAATAAAACAAAAAGAAAACCTAAGCCCCAAGTCTTGCTGGCTCAGAACCAGGAAGAAGAATCTACCCCCAGAGCTGAGACCTTCTGACAACAAGATGCAGCCAAGGACTTCACAAAACAGAAGACCCTAATTGCTATATAAACTGCAGCTCAGCTCCCATAGATGAGCATAGTCCAACTTTTCTACAAGCTAATGATTTTGGCGCTTTCTAAGGGTACAGCATTTATGAATTCACTTAATCTTGGACTAAATGAAATATAAAAGGTTTTCCAGTGTTCTCCCTTCCTGAATGACTGCTTTAACTGTTAAGATAGTATGTAGAAATGGAGACATATTTATTACTAATTTTAGCTTGTTACAGGTCACTTTTTCAGGGACCTAGAACTGCTTTAGCGTCTATGTGCTCGTCTATCCTAAAACTGCATTTTTGTCCCTGTAAGGAAGAACGCTGGCAACTGTTCTAACAGTTCTCAATTTCACTAAGGTAATACCTTCTGAATTTACAAATTCACAAATAGGCAGTCCTGCTAACCACATTGAGGAATCTACAAAACCAAATACTAAGAGAAGATGCGGTAACAGTCTCACAGTTCACAACAAATTATAGTAAGACAATAAGCAGTTTATTCACTTCTATCAGAAGAATATTAAGAAAAAAAGTCAATTTGCAGCAAAGACAACATACAAAGCAGTTGCGTAGAACAACTAGGAAGCTAAGCTGGTGACTGAGATACATGCTGCTAGAAGAACAGCTCAGGTATGCAGAACAGTAGTTTGTGCTGCGGTAAGCAAACCAACCTTCTAACAGCAGCAGTAATAACTAACCTCAAAATCCCAATAGGAACAGCAAAATCCATTCTTCCAAACACAATTCACATTCCTCTCCCCTGACTCGAGCATACTCCATCTTCTTCTGCTTTAGTTACAGTAACAGACTGAACCTGACACCTCATATTCAGGATAGAAAAATTCAGTTTTGCCTGCTTGGTTGCAAAGCACTGAGCCAGCTTTCCTGAATGGATTAATAACCTACCCCCCCACACCCCAGAAAAAAAAAAATTAAATCACAAACCAAAAGCTTACTTACAGGTGAAAGAAAACTTATGTCTTCCAAAAAAAATAAAGGAAATTTTGTTTTAGTTATTTATTTCTTGCTAAGATCACAACTGTAGACACTCCTACCTCCAGGGCAGAAAAGAGAATTATATCTACTCCTAATTCAATCTATGAGATAGAAGGAGAAATACACTAAGATTGTTAGCTACTTCATGACAATTGCTTTCTATTATACCCAATCCAGCCCAGCTGTGATGAACTTAAGGAGTCACAGGTGCAGCAATCACTAGTTGGCAGGAGGAGAGGTCCTATGAGTATTCTGCTCTACTAATGCCCTGCAGCACAAGTCTCAGATTCACTTCAGGCAAGGGTGTTGAAGAGGTACGAGTAAAAATGAGAATTAATAGAAAGATTTGTGAAGTTTCTAGGCATGGTGCAAATAAGTAGGTGCTTAAGGATATAGTTAGTGTTTAGGTTTTCCTATCTTGCAGGTAATAACTCTTTCTGTCATTTTTTTGAAAGTTTAGTTCCTAGATAGATGGGAAGGCAGTATAGCTTGGGAGACATAGTACTTCAGCAGGATTTTGATAAATTAATGGGGATGTACTTATCTTTATGTATTTTCTTTTATCTTTAGGGTTTTGTTATTTTTTTTTTATTCACCGTTTACTTTGTAGGAGTTTTGAGTAGACAAAGGTAATAATGTACTCTAATTAATTTGAACTGTATTTTAATGTTTAAATTTAAAGTACATAGTATCTAGGTTTATTAGTTTGTTGTGATAACTGTTGGATCGTGCGGTTATTTTAATTTTGAATCTTCAGTACAACTTGTAAGAGGAGCAGCTGTAAATGATGGGTATTTTCTTCTTCCCTCAGTATTAATCATAAATCCATACCTGAAGTACAATTAATTGTGAACTTTACACCTTCATTCAGCACAGCTATTTTGCTAAACTTTTGTGGAGGATGATTAGTGTCTTGTTGTTTGTGGCAGCTGTATGATGAGAAGTAGTCCTTCATCAGACAAGTCTCTTGTGTTATAAAGCTTCACTTGGAACGTGTGTCTCATGGTTCTTATCTCTAGAAAGGCTAACTCTGTGTAAACACTTCAGTTAAGAGTTACAGGCTGTACTCTCCTTGTTTTCTGTAGAATTAGAGGTAGCATAAGGAAGGTTCACAATGTGTATATATATAAAAAATTTTATATATATATGTGTGTGTATAGTTTTTATAAACTATATAAATTTTATAAACTTCTTATAAATGAGAAGTGCAGTAGATGCAAGAGACAAGGATGTTTTGATCGTATTATGAATCTGAAGTAGCTGGGACTTTAAAGTCTTTATTGTGCCTCTTAAAGAAGCTGCTTCCATATCTGCTGCTTTCTGTTATAGGAACTTCTTGAATGTAACAGACAAATGACTGATTTAAAATGAAATGAAGTTCAGGAATGGGGTAACTTTCTGACCCATAAGTACTGCTGTACAGTTTCCTTTGTGATATACTTAATGTTCTTACATAAAGGGTGGCACATTCTGGGTTTGGCTCTCTTGTTCCTGGTTTGTCCAAACTGATGAAGATTCTAGATGCTTGTCATACTGTTCTTATGTATTCAGATGAAATGAAAAATTGTTCTTTTGTGGTTTCAAATACAAAGAAACAGCATCTCAACTATGTCTTAGAATAGAATTGCATTTATAAGGGGGAAAAGAAGTTCTGTTTATTTTAAAAATTAAATGCCATTAACAAAAAAATTGTGTTCATGGGGTAATTACAACTGAGGACTAAGAATGGATACTTGAATGCACTCAATTTCTACTGACAAAAATCTTATTTTTTGTAATATTGCATATTATCTATATAAATGGATAAAATGTGCAGTAATAGATGCTCTGCCTCAAGCAAAACAACAAAAATATCTCAGTGCAACAAAACTAACTGCAAATCATTAGCCATTACAAAGCTTAGTAATATGCAGAACATCTTCCATATTTTTTTGATTGGTTTGTTTTTTTGTTTTATCTCTGAAAGTTGGGATCTGGTATGTTTGATCAGAACATGTCTAATGTGCCTTAGGAACTTTGATTTCAGTCAAGAGAAAAGCAGACCCACAGCTTTTACTTATGATTTGCTACTCTTCTACTCTGTAATAGCATGGCAATAGGTGACTCGCCATGGAGTTCTGAGATGATCTGTATGAGTTTTCACTTATTAAGAGAAGTAATGTCCATGAATTTTTGTTTTGCACACATATTTATTTCCTGTAAAACTTTTTTTCTTTTGAGTAGGAGGGGGATTCCTGTTTGATGCTACGAATGTCTTGAAATTTCCTGCAAGTCCAGCCTGGCTTCTGAACTTGGATAAGAACAAGTCCCAGCTCCGTGCCTGATGGAATTAATTGTAAAGCAGCCTGTGGAGAAGGTGGGCTATTTGATGTTGAAATAGAAGTTTCTTTCTCTTATAGGAGATACAGAGAGATCGCTTAGTGCAAGGGGGGTGTGTGTATGTGTTGCAGGGGATTTGCATGGGAAGGCCATAGGTGAAGAGCTGCAAGCTTCTTGTTTTGTGTCAGAGGCCTGAAGGCCTTCTACATAACTAAGATGGAAAGATTCAGAGGCTGAAAGAATTAGTAATGGAGTGTCACATTGTAGCTAGCTATTGGGTCAATCCTCCGGAAAGGAGATGAACAGAGCTATTAGTTAAGAACTGTTTCTGCGTTCTGCATTAGAGTTGTTAAATAAAACATAGCTGTACTGTCAATGTACCCAAAGACTGATGATTTGCACTTGCAGGGAAATCTACGCCTCACTAGACCCTGGAATTAAATCCCTTTATTCTTATGTTTTCTTTCATTTCAACAAGTCTGTTTCCCTACTACTAAGGGAGGAAAAAAACTAGAATTGAAGTATCAGGATTTATTGGAAGACATAATATCTGCCTTTGACCAGATTTAATTTTGATCTATAGATGAAAGAAAAAGTCACGAAATAAAGGGGGAGGGGAAGTGCAATAAAGTTATATGTGGACATCTTTTTTCCCCCATTTTTGATTTGAAGAAAGAAAAATTAAAAGTAAACAAACAAACTACCAAAACCCCCCAAAATAGGAAAAAACACCCAACAAAGCAGAATTCTTCTATTTAGTTGGGAAAAAAGAAAATTTTGTAGTAACAGTCTTTTACCTGAGGGGAAAAATACCTTCATATAAACACTACGGATTTTCAACTTCTACCAATATAAACAAAAGCTGAAGAGATTATGCAGAGAGCATAATCAAACCCCAAATGGATAAATGTTATTAGAAATGCATGTGAGCATCTGGGGTAAACTTTAGTTTATGTATGTAAATTATATATAAAGCTATCTCTCCATGTATACCTTAGTTGTATAGAAATTATACATATATAAACTATATGTAGTTCTATATATAACATTTTTATATAAACTATATATGCTGTTTCTGCACAATCTTGTTTCACATGTAAATAATATGCAATTTTTTCCTCTCTGCAAATTTGTTTTCCTCCCCTTTTTATTATTAGATGTGTAAAATGGAATGAGGTCATACGCTTCACTGTTTTAAAGAGAGAGCACTTTCCCTCTCTTTCTTCTAGTAACAAGTAATAATTTATCTGTTCTCCAACTCAACCTTGCCATGACACTGCATGACACTGTCTTCTACATTCATTCACTCTAAACATTTATGCCTGTAGACTAAAGTCTATTAAGAGCTGGGGTTTTTTAGTGCTCTGAAATCTTTCACTATTAATTAGAATGTGTGAACAGTAGCTGCTAAATAAATACTGTTAACTTTTTAATGTATGTTTATTTATTTTGTTTACATGATGTAATGTTTTTATTTATTTTCAATATTTGCTTCCTATATTGAGATAGGACATAGTTGTGATGTCCAGTACCTCAGTGACAGCTCTACTGAGACAGTGTGGCAGTCTTTTTTTTTTAAAAAACAAACAAACAAAAAAAAAAAAAAACCAAGACAAAAAAAAAAAAAAAACAGAAACCCCAAACAACTAAAACCCCAAATAAAAAAGCGTGCTTAAGACTGATTTGTTTATTTAAGGTCCTCCAACACAGATGGTCAAAGAATATGGATACAAATTGTTTTCAATGGGATTCTCAAAGCAAAACCAATGTTGGGGGGAAATCACACAGCCCTTTGGAAAAAGGATGATAGCAAAAAGATTAAAATGGAACCTGCATTCTCAAGTTTAAACATCTCCTTCAGCATAAAATTGGTAAATTAACAGAAGGTGGCTGGTTATAATGATAACATCACCATTAAGTCACTATGTGCCTTAATGTGACTAGGCGAAAAATATAGTAGCTCTTGAAGTTTCTAGAACCTGCTAGTTACTGTGACAATAAATGAGCACTACTAAGCATTAATTATACAAATACAGGTATTTCACAAGGTCTTTTCCTGATAAAAGTTAACCTAACACATTTTTTTTAAATGAAAAATTAATGACAAATCCATGCTGTTATTCATACTTCTCATTAATAATCAACAGAACACATAATGTAGCATCAGGAGAAAGATCCAGAAATGGAAGACAATCTAAAAACTGAAATGGAAGAAAAAGCATCTAGTAAAAAAATATAGCAAGTCCTCTGGCAAACGTGCAGTGTTTTGGAAGAGGCAGAGACAAACAGAAGTTCAAACAGGAATTTTATTCCCTTAAGAAGTAATAAGAACTACTAAAATGCAAAAATTCAAGGTAGTTGTTCTTCTGAATACTGAAGTCAGAGATAAAAATTAATATGCAATAGTTATACCATGAAGACGAAATAAAACATCAGGTTGCAGCAAGAAAAAAAAATAGAAGAATAGTAAACTCATTTCAACTACCTCAGTTTTAAATAGGTACCCTGTAAGAGCAGAAACTTCAATAGAAGATGAAATTGTGGGGTGAGGGAACTACTAATTCTTGCTAATCTCCTCAAAAAAAAAGAAAATGTTGCTTATTGCATCTTAAAGCAAAAAGAAGTATTCTCAGACTCCTTAATATGGGATGGAGGTGGGAGGGGGCAGGGGGAGAAGGAATGAAAAAAAAATAAAAGGAAAAAGAATGGAGAAAAAAACCAACTTCACCAAAAAAGCTCATTTACATAATCCGAGAAACTTTAGATTCAATTTTTGTTATTAATATAGATTTGTTTACCTCCATGGAAAAGTGCGTGGATTATTTTTGGATTATCACTTTTCAGAAATAAAATTATGAGAATTATTCAGAAAACTGTGAAGTATTACACTCATGCATATATTCTGAAAAACCTGTGGTAATGACACATAATGGTTACAGTAATAGTTATGTGTTTCAGTACTATAGACTTTTTTGAAATGTATCTGAAGTCTTGTAAAAAGGGTATTAAAATGTTTAAAAAATGCTTAAAAAAGCTTCAAATTCTAGTTTAAATCCTCATAATTACAAGGCACCCACTTTTACATTGGGAATTTAAATTATTATGATGTTATTCATTAAGATGCTTAAACTAAACTATTTATCCCTGGGCTTTAAAAATAGGTGCATTTTAAATTCTTATAAAGTGGCAAAAATCAAATGTATTATGATTAAAAGAGACAAAAATTATATTTGTTGTAGACTTGTGATAATATGTGTGTGTGTAATGCACATGCTTGTATTCTTTACATAGATGCTATATATTTATGGTAAAACATGGGTATAAAAATTAAGTGTTGAATTTATTCCTCTTGGCTTTAGAGTGTTAAATTACAGAAAAATAGGAGATATCTGACTTTTTGTATTTTTTGTGGAAGAAGGTAAAGGCCAAGATTCTTAACCTCTGAGCTCCAGAAGATGCTGAAGAAGACTTAATAGCTCAGACAACATCAGTTGACGCAAATGTTTTAATGGTAATTACTGGAGAAGTCATTGATGGACCCTGCAACAATATGAAACGCTTTCAGTACAATGAAAGTTTTGCTTGTTGGCTCAGGTAGACAGACAAACTATACAGTTTTTATAAAGTATTTCTAAGAAACTAAATTGTTTGGTTGTTCCTCCCCATAATGGTACTTCAAACCCATCCCTGCTAGTACATGGCAGTGTGATTGCTAGTATTTTGCAAGCACTTTTTAGAGTGGAAAGTCTATTCATCTTACTAAATATTTCACGTGTTAGAGTAACACATAGAGTATACTGCTCTGTATTTGCCAAGGAAAAATTATAAGAAACTTCTTGTGCAGTAAATTACAAGCAAGGGCAAATTTAAAACAGTTGTCCTTGACTGCCTTATATCTACTGGGCAAAAATAAGCCTTAGTGATTTATGATAAGAGAAATAATGACTTTATTAAAGACTTGTTCAAGCTCATTTTTCAAAATATATAGTACATGTGATCATTTATTACTGATTTTTTTAATGCTACAGTTGTACCATGCAACACACATCATTTGCTTATCTCATTAAAATTTTCTCTATAGAAAGAAAATATTAGGTCACCAACCTAATATTACAAATTCTTTACACTAGATTAGAAAAGTGAGATTGAAAATACAATGTCTTATTTGATGCGAACTACTGCTAATCTTTAAAATACTTTCTAGTGCTTAACTATTTAAAAGTTCTTGTCAGTACCACTTTATTTATGATAGTTCTGGCTTTTGTGTAATGATGCACACTGAGGAGTCAAGAGCTGTAGCTCATGGAAAATAATTTAATTCTTTTTCCCCAAATAGTCCTACTAACATTTTCTTTTCCATTGTTGTAAGGACATAAGTTAATATTAGATAGACTTTCTGTGAAGTCCTGATTTTACAAATACTCTTTCATTAACTTAATTTACTGTTGTGATAAGTCTCCATCATTTCAAATCACTTGCCGATGTCATTTGTTATTTACCATTAATATTCTGACATCTCCCTTTGAAAGTAATTTCTGTTCTCATGTGATTGCTGTCTGCCTCCCTTAGCACTTATTACTTTCTGATGTACCCTTGGCTTCATCTTTCCATCCACAGTTTGTCCAGTTCTTTGCAGTATTAAAGGCATTCATCTACATGGAGATAGGAATGCCTCAGGATGTATATTCAGGCCTTGGTTGTACCTGCAGAAATAAATACTCTATACTTTTATGCAGCATGTCTCACGTCAGTGAAATTTATCAAGGCCAGCTGTTACTGCAAGATATGACTCAGACTCATCCAGGATAAATCCGAACATCTATTCGTGACACCTCATGTAAGAGACTAGACATCCTAGGCTTCCTCAGATGGCTGCATGTCTTGGGTAATCTCCATCTACCTTGATTCATATTTGTTTTTACAAATAGTGCTAACAGTGAAGGGCACTCTTAAATGTGTGCTTAAAGTTAACAGGGTGAATCCATGCATAAGGCTGCTTTGCAGCATGGAATCTCCAGGTAGGTAAAATGAGTAAAAAAAGCAGGTGTTCACCAATAACTGGTTTTACAGAGTTCATGCCAGTAACAAAAGCTAAAGCGAGCATCTTACTGTGAGTGTTTCTGAGTGGTCCAAATGTAAATAATCTGGATACAGTGGAGAAATATATTTTTTGTTTTTTTAGAGAAAATGTCTTTTCTGATTTGCATAAACACTGTGTAAATGTATAGAACTGTAGAGACAATTTGACATTGTCTTGTATTTCAACAGTAACCCTTTCTGACAAAGAAATATTTTGAATGCAATTCACAGTAAATCATGATCCATTCACCTTCCCTGTCAGAGTGTCAAAGATGCTGATGAATCTTGATTACAAACAAAATATGAAAGAAGGAAAATATCAAGAATGATTTAGATTTCTTGCTTTGAAGATAAATTTATCACAGTAAATCTTGGTCAGGATGCTACTGTCTTTACATACACAAATAGAAGTTGTTTCTATTCTAAATGTCTGAACACACAGAGAAATGGGCTTTACTACTCATGTCCAACTGAACAAAACAGTGCATGGAAACTTGTATTTTTCAGAGACCTCTTGCATGTATTTTCAGAATTTCCAGTCCTATAAAGTTCAACTTTCAGCCAATTTTCTCCTTAAGCCATGCATTGCTGTTGATCTGTCAAATAGCCACTTGAAAAATCCCCAAAGAAAAAAGGAAGGTGGAGAAGTTTGCCAGACAGATAACTCTGCCGCAGATTTGAATGAACTGGAAAGAGTTAGAGCAGGAAAGTTGCTTTCCCTCAACAATAAAGCATTAACCATCTATACAGAAAATAATCCTGTGAAGTCTGAATTATGTACTGTGTTCCAAAGTAATGAAGCAGCAAGCCTTATGGAAATAATGTCTTCACAGTACTCAGCAAGCTCCTTGCCAAAGCTATTTCTATTCAATTTTCAAGCCTTGAAACACAGATAGAATGCTCTTGGTATCACAGTAGTTATGTAGCTACCAATGAAAAGGATAATGTACAGTAGTTGTTTCTATTTATCCTGACAAAATAGAATACTACAGCCGCTGTAAATAGTACATCTCATTAGTTTTGCATTAAAAATAACACATTTTAGAGATTTATATGAATAGGCTGGTCTGATATACTTTGAAAAAAGCCTGTTACACAAAATGATGATTAAATATTTTCCAATAAATTATACAGCTTGTAAATAAAGGCTTAAAATTGATTTTTAAATGTGTGTTTAACTTAAGGAATGTAAAATATATTACCACATTGAAAAGAACTGTGTGCAATTTCTTTCTGTAGAAATGGAAGAACTGGAAAGGGAAGGGAAGTTCTCAAGTATGATTAACTTATTAAGGAAATGCATATCTCTTCCTTAAACTACTATTAAAAAAATTAAAACAATAATAAAAAAAAAAAGTAGTTCTGGTATGTAAGAAAATCCAGAAAGGGTAGGAAGTGGACCAACCAGTGCAGATATGCAGATATTCTGTTCTAAGAAGCTGAGGAGAGTTGTTATTATATTGTGACATATTCTGAAGTTTCAACTTTTCTTCAGTCCTTGAAATGTCTTTGCCCTGTGTTAACAGAGGAAAGTGAGAAGGGAATGGAATACAAGGTATTCATAGTGTTGCCTCATTGTCAAGTAATATCCTACAGAATGTTATATAACTCCTAATGTGTATATTTCTTGTATAACACAAATATAAATATTTCACTGTTTTCCTTCCCTTCTGCTTACCATTCACTATGATCATTAGTGCTTATCTACAAATATAGATGGAAAGGGTATATGAAGATTGTCATAACTGTCCGAAACACGAGAAGATTTAAAACAAACAGCTCCCTCCCTCTGTTTTGGTAAGGAGGCCCTCTCTTGACTTGGATATCTGGCACATGATGTGTGCCTATAGAATAGAATTCTTCTATTATTACATCTACGTTGTTAGATATCTTAGCAACATTAGGTACGTTTTTGTTAGAGACACATTAGATATGTTATTGTCTCTCTACAGAGAGACATTTGTGTGACCACAATGAATGTCACTTTATAGTGCAAACTTGATTTTGTATGAATTCTGAAATAAAGGAAATGTTGCTGAAAAGAATATTTAAAGAGCAAATACATAATAGACTAAATGGAAAAGACAAGCTGAAGTTACACTGAAAGGGTCTTTTTCCTGATTCAGATGAAAAAAGTAAATGGGTACTAGATACCTGAACCCAGCATGTACCTCACAGATAGGTAAATATAATTTTTGAAACCGGTCTTCATGACTAATAGGCTTCAAGTGATTATAATCACAATATAACCATTATAAACCATTATAAAAGAAATGGCATGTATGCTATTTTGCTCGCCTACAACCTCCATATGTTTTATTGCTAACTAGGATGGATACCCATCCACATCAGAACTGTATCTAGCTCTGTGCAATTTGGTATTTTTCAATATGGGATTTTAACTCTTCATTCTAAGTATGTTCTTAATAACCCCGGAGATCCTTTTCTGTAGGTACCATTGATTCATTGATTGAAAGTTCATCTCTGGAAAGGCTGACGAATAGTGAATAAAACTAATACTTTGTTTTCAGTGGAACATCATATATACTCAGATTTTTTCCTATTAATTGCTTTGAAAGTGGATTGTTTTCATATCTACATCTTATGCTTATTTGTGTGTACATCGCTTTCCACAGGAAGCACGCTTTTAATCTTCAAACCCAGTGTTTATCCATTAACAGAGACATTTCAAATGCTTTCAGTCTTAGTGACTTATTGTATGTCAAGAAAGACTTCATAGTGTCTGGGCTTTCATAGCAGTGTTCTGTAATTGCAAATATGCAGTTGAAAAGAAGCTGCAGTTCTCCACTTGGATCAGAATGCAGATGTGAACCTTGGAAACACATTAAAGTGTATCAGATTTTGACAACATTCCAAGATTCACTCGTATTCATTTAACTCTACGAGAAACATCATTTTTGATCAAACAAATACAAAGATAGCACCATGACAACCTGCTTTTGATTCCTCTTGATGGAATATGGGTATTTTACATTAGAATTGGGATTAAAAATAATGTAATTCTATTCTCTTAAATACTAGATAAGAGATCTTCAGTCAGGCACTAGGAATATAGAAATGAGTTAAAATCCCGCTCATTAAAAGCCAGTGGCTTGAAGTGAAGCAATAAATTCAGCTGAGAGAGAAGATATATGATTTTCTTTCACACTATTGTTCCAATATGTTTCAATTTTTTCTTCTGAAAGCCTTGTCTCAAATAGCTGGAATCCTGTATTCTTTCAGTTGCTTAACCTTTCTGCTAGAATTGCCAATAAACCTGACAAGCAAAGCTGGTGGTGATGGTGTTTTTGTAGTTAAAATATCTCTCTTCCAGCAACTGATTCAAGATTATAAGGTCATTATATGTTCTCCTTGTTCAAATATAATGCAATTCCACAAATTCTGTGATACTAAATGTTGCCAATATTTTTCTGCTAATGGGCAGATAACTGGTAGATTTGCTTGAATAATGGTTGGAAAAAAAATGAAAAGCAAGCTTCAACCACAGTGTCATGATTTAGGCATCACTTGTTTGAGATCATATGAGATCATGGCCAGATGACTGCAGGAACGACCTCCATTCAGATCAGGATGAGTCTCCCTGATTGGTGAAGCTCTTCTATTTAAGATATTGTTATTAAAATAACTATAAGGAATAGAGCAATGCCTAGAGTAAAAAGAAAGTGGAACAGAGCTAACCACAGTAAAGAATCAGATCAAATAAAACTGTGTAAAGGAACCATTTAGAAAATTTAACATCCATAGCTGTCTTCTGAAGAAGTCTGTTTAGGCACAAGTAACCAAAATGGTGACTGCCGAGTGTTGATCAACAGCATGATACAAATGACAAATCAAGTTTTATTCCTGCTGCTTAGATAACAAAAACAACTAAAGAATGAGTTGTCAGGAAAGATTTGGCTTAGGCTTTCAAAAGGTTGTTTTTTTTGGGGAAGAGGTTTTGTTTTGTTTTGTTTTGTTTTGTTTTTTTAATGGAAGAACAATGTGGTTTAGAATTTAATGTATACATGTGTGAAGACTATCTCAAGAAGACAGAATTGAGGATTGTTTGGAGTGAATGATTCGGTCATTGTTAAATACCTTCAGTAAATTAATTTAATGAAGCATAGTTTTATTTGATGTAAACAGTGTTTGTTTCAGGCATAGCAGTTCCATAAAAATTATCCTCAATGTTTTCATTTCTGCTCTCAGGTCTTTCCTAAGGGAATAAATAAATGCAAAAGTTAGGATGTCTTAACTATTAGGACACACTGATTTACAACAGAAGATTCACCTGGTAAATGCTCCCATATTAATTGTAGTTGTTTGCAAATAATTCCTCTGAATCTCGTAATAAATATATGTTGTTGTTGTTATGCAAGTTGGTATCAGTTGCATATTAAAAAGCATCACTATATGTCAAATCTTTAGACCTTTACAAAAAGTAGTGTTGAAACCAAAATAAATAAAGAAATCTAACCCACGCTAGTAACATTAGTGTAATTAGATACTAACAAGTTGCTGAGAAATTATTGTATGTGCACTCACTTTATCTCTCTGCTTTCAAATACTTTTGTATACTGAACTACCAATGATTTTAGAAGAATGTATGAGTGAACAGTCATTAGACTGTAGCTTGTGTCCCCAGGAGCGCAAGATAGTAGGAGCCCTGAAAGTACAGGAACAAGGTAATATCAGAGAACACAGAACGAGGTTGACCAACAAATAATTGCTGTAAAAAGCCGAATGAAGTTACCTTAACTAATAGCATAGTGGAGCTGTCTTTAAAGTGTGTATAACACTACCACAAAAATGACTAGTTGTACAGAATCAGGTGTGCAGCACTGGTCACACTGATATCCTACACTGTACTGCCACATATCTAAGTACCGTCTTATTCTTATTAAAGGGAATTATTTCTTTGAGGCTGATCTAAGGTTTCATTGGTTGTTTTTCATTAGTCTGGTTATCTGCCTTCAAGAAATGGCTGTTAATTCTGAGTGCAGCTGTGGTGGCACCACTATACTTTCCATCACTAAAATGTCCCCCTTATTCCCTTTAGTGTGAGATAGATATTCCTTGCCCTCTGGAGGGGACAGAGGAGATGTGATAGCCCCTAATATGTCAATTATTACAGTCTATCTTCAGATGGATCAACTTATTCTCAGGAGACTGCGCCTCAAGGCCCTGAGCTTTGAACAGCTTATGTATTTCCTTAAGTTCTAATGGGTTCCCAAAATCTTTGAAACACCTGGAAATAACAAACTTGGGAAAAAACTTATGTTTTCAGGCAGCCAAACCTATGCCCTTTTTCTATGGGAGAATAAACGTAATTCAGAGACTCCTTAGCTGGTCTCTTTGTCAGTCTTCTCCACTCCTAACTGGAAGAGGTCAGAATACTCACTCATGAATATCATTCATTGATCCTGAGAAGCTCCTGGTATCAATACAGGCTGGGGGATGAAGGGACTGAGAGCAGCCCTGCTGAGCAGGACTTGGGGGTACTGGTGGATGAAAAGCTGACAATGTGCACTCTCAGGCCAGAAAGCCAACCGTATCCTGGGCTGCATCAAAAGAAGTGTGACCAGCAGGTTGAGGGAGGTCATTCTGCTACTCTACTCTGCTCTGGTGAGACCCCACCTGGAGTACTGTGTCAAGCTCTGGAGCCCTCAGCATAAGACAGGGGGTTGAAACGGGTCCAGAGGAGGGCCACAAAAATGATCAGGGGGATGGAACACCTTTCCTATGAAGACAGGCTGAGAGTTGGAGTTATTCAGTTTGGAGAAGAGAAGGCTCTGGGAAGACTTTGTTGCAGCCTTTCTGTACCTAAAGGGGGCTTGTAAGAAAGATGGGGACAAAATTTTTGGCAGGGCCTGTTGTGACAGGACAAGGGCTAATGGCTTTAAACAAAAAGATGGTAGATTTAAACTAGATAGAAGGAAGATGTTTTTTTACAATGAGGGTGCTGAAACACTGGAACAGGTTGCCCAGAGAGGTGGTAGATGCCTCATTCCTGGAAACATTCAAAGTCAGGTTAGATGGTGCTCTGAGCAACCTGATTTAGTTGAAGATATCCCTGCCCATTGCAAGGAGGTTGGACTAGATGACCTTTAAAGACCCCTTCCAACACAAACTATTCTATGATTTTATGAAGAAAGGATTGTAGGCCACTATTTGTCCACTCCAGATAGGATGTTTTTGTAATAGAGAATAGAGAATAGGATGTTTTTGTAATAGAGAATAGGATGTTTTTGTAATAGAGAGTACAGAAATTGGTGTCAAAATATTATCAGATAATGAATTCCCAAATTGGTGTTCTGCATTTAGATTATGTCAGTTTGTATCAAACCAAAAAGATGAATCTGAGCTTTTGCCTCTTAATGTTGTTTTCATGCAAATATTTCCTGCAGGACAATACAGAAGGACCTTTTCAAGTCTCTTAGCATGCATCAATAACGTGCTAATGTAAAAAGATTAAGAAATGGAAATTGTTATTAGAGCAGGAAGCATCTGTATAGGAAAGGTATGTTTTACAAAGGTAGTCAGATTTGATTTTGTGCTTTTGTTTAACTGCAGTCATATAAATAATGCCAGTGGCAGCTATTGCTGTAATTCTGGAAGAGGGTGTGGTGGGTTGACCTTGGCTGGATGCCATGTGCCCACCAAGGCGCTCCATCACTCCCACTCCTCAGCTGGACAGGGAAGAGAAATTACAACAAAAGGCTTGTGAGTCAAGATAAGGACAGGGAGATCACTCACCAATTACTGTCACAGGGAAAACAGACTCAACTTGGGAAAATTTAATTTATTACCAATCAAATCAGAGTAGAATAATGAGAAATAATAATAAAAAGAAATTAAAACACCTTCCCCCCACCCTTCCTTTCTTCCCAGGCTCAACTTCACTCTGGATTTCTCTGCCTCCTCCATTTTCCAAGCAGTGCTGGGGGACAGGGATGGAGGTTGCTGTCAGTTCATCACAGATTGTCTCTGCCGTTTCTTCCTCCTCAGGGGGGAGGACTCCTCCCGCTTCTCCCCTGCTCCAGCGTGGGGTCCCTCCCACATGAGAAAGTCCTCCACAAACTTCACTATTGTGAGTACTTCCCACAGGTTACAGTTCTTCACAAACTGCTGCAGCGTGGGTCCCTCATGGGGTCACAAGTCCTGCCAGCAAACCTGCTCCAGTGTGGACTCCTCTCTTCATGAGGCCACAGGTCCTGCCAGGATCCTGCTCCAGTGTGGGATTTCCATGGGTTCACAGCCTCCTTCTGGTATACACCTGCTCTGGCGTGGGGTCCTCCATGGGCTGCAGGTGGATATCTGCTCCACCGTGGACGTCCATGGGCTGCAGTGGGACAGCCTGCCTCACCATGGCCTTCACCACAGGCTGCAGGGGAATCTCCGCTCCAGCACCTGCAGCACATCCTCACCCTCCTTCTTCACTGACCTTGGTGTCTTAAGAGCTGTTGCTCTCACATATTCTCAGTCTTGTCTCCTGGTGCTACTGTTGTTGTGCTGTGGTTTTTTTCTCCTTCTTAAATATGTTATCCCAGAGGCAATACCACCGTCACCAATTGGCTCAGCCTTGGCCAGTGGTGGGTCTATCTTGGAGCTGACTGGCATTGGCTTTATCAGACATAAGAGAAGCTTCTAGCACCTTCTCACACAGAAGGCACCCCTGTAGCCCCCCCCGCTACCAAAACCTTGCCCCGCAAACCCAATATAGAGGGAAATTAGGAAGGAAGAAGAACTGAATCTTGATGTTAGATATTAGTTTCTTTAAGCCTTCTGACAGGCGTAGAAAGTTGTTACTTGAAATAAAAAATATACTTGACCTGTAAATTGGTTAATGAAATGAAAAAAGAAAACAAAAAACATATCCAGCAATGTAATTTTCTTAGCACAAAATCTTTCTTCTTTTTTTGTTACTCCACTGAGATGCAAAATCAGACACCAAGTGAAAAACTTTGAAGAAATACTGTAGATGCTTCACAGTACACTTCTGTGTTAGATGAGGTTTTCTGCCAGGTGTAAATGATTAAACTCTGTTTAGTGAAATTCACCAAAGTAAAAATATGCTAGGCACAGAGAAAGAATAATGCTGCTAACAACCTTTGCAACTTTACCTTTACTTCAGAAAAAATGACAAAGTTTTAGCTTGACAACTATGTAATCATGTACCTGAACCAGATTAGTAATGATTGTAATGGTTCAGAAGAGAAATGGAAATCAAAACTATAAACTAAGAAAAGAGTTTTTGCTTGACATGTTAAAAATTCACCACCATGAAATACTTAAATAGGAATTTACTCAATGGACTGTTATGACTACTGAAGACTTGCTATAGTCTAGTGGTTAAGTAATATGCATTTTCAAAAACTAGAGATCTTTTCTCCCTTCAGATCAGAAGAGATTTATGTGCATAACTACTATTAACAGTAATGGGAATTACAGACGTCACTGCTGGCAGAATTACATGCTTTACTAGACACCATATTAGCATCTTTTTTAAATCATAAAGAAATAATAAACTTTTAAAAGTCATTTTTCTCTAAAAACTTTATACCAGTCCAGTCAAAAATGAATTTCCCTAAGCAGTGTTATTGCTTTTTTTTTTTTTTAAAGTCTGTCACTTCCCTTATTTTTGTTTATACATTTGGAAGAGAAACATGTTGAAAGAACATTTTTGAACTTGTACTTTTCTTTCATCCCTGTTTTTTCACTGTCATAAATTAAAAAGAGGAATGCTAGATATAAATTTCTGTTGTTTTAAAACTAAAATTGTACCACAATTTTATATTTTTAAAAAATAATTTCTTCCACCCTGACTCCGACACTATTGTCCTAAGACTTATGCTTATACTACAGATAATAGAGTGTAAATCATCCAGTTTGGGAGGAAATCTAATTAAAGGTTGTTAAACATAACAAATAATTAGAAGGTAGTAAAAGTAATAAATTAAACACCTAAATACCCAAAGTCTAACGAACAGGAGGTGAGAGAGACAGGAAAAAGAACCACAAGTCTCAGGCCACTGACTGATAAGCCACTGAAGGAATTCCTCTGTAACTGGTAAGAAGAGGGCAGACCAGATTATCATAGAACTCATGAGCGGGAGCGGACTTCTTATGAGATATTTAAGAGATTGCGTGGGATTGTGTAAAACATAAAACTGGATGTTTTAAGGGGTGATTGGCATGTGAATGGAATGTTTAGGGGAAGCACAAAAGGTAGGAAAATGAGGGATCAAAGTTGATGGGGGAATAACAAGTGGGAAAGAGAAGAAAAGAAGAGATAACAGGCTGCTCATGTACAAACAAGCTGATGGTCAGGACACTAGTCTGGCCTATCTCCATGCCTGATTACCACAGTCTGTCATGTCTTATTAAATTTTGTTCTTGCCTATTTTCTGTGTGACCTTGCTCTCTATTATGGAGATGGAGGGAAAGCAGAAGGAGGAACATGATTCATTAGAAAACTGGATTAGCCAGTGCATAGGAGGAGACCATAATCTCAAAGATCCAAGGCTGAAGCTGAAGACTAGATAATGGAGCCCAGGATCTGGTCATAGGTTCAGGTCTGGTCAAATATTTGAGGGACTAATGGATGTGCATGAACTTGTAGATGACAAGCATGTGGATAAGTGCATGGTCACTACTGAATTCCAATAAGGTCAGCTGGAAAGAAGGAACACAATTGGTCCTGTTTGTACCTCCATCTTCAGAATAACATCCTAAGCCTTGGTCCTGTCTGGAGCTATCAATAGGAAGAGCACCACCAGATTCAGCTTGCCTTTACAGTCTAGCACAGGACAGAACAATCTGACCTACATAATGGAAGACAGTGCACCCTTAGCAAGTTTGTAGATGATGAAAGATAGGGAGAAACTGATGATAAACCAGATTGTGGTGTTACCTTGACAGACTGGAGAGACGGGCTGACAGGAATGTCAGCAAGTTCAACAAAGGGAAAAGTCCTACACCTGGGGAGGATTAACCCCAGCCACCAGTATAGCCTGCAAGCCAACAGGCTGGAAAGTGGTTTGCAGAAAGAGCTAAACCACTTTAAGCCAGCAATGTGCCCTTGCAGCAAAGAAGGCCAACAACTTCTTGGACTACATTAGGAAGGGCACAGCTAGCAGGTTGACAAACATGTTCCTTCCTCTCTACTCAGCACTGGTGAGGCCAGGTCTGGGCTCCCACATATAAGAGAGATATGGACACACTGGAGAGAGTCCTGTGAAGGATCATGATTAAGGGACTGGAGCATCTCTATGATTCTATGAAAAGGCATTCAGAGTGATGGCATTTGTCTTGATGGAGCCCTACTTTCCTGGAGATGGCTGAACACCTGTCTGTCGATGGGAAGGAGTGAATGAATTCCTCATTTTGCTTTCCTTGTGCATGTGGCTTTTGCTTTACCTATTAAACTGTCTTTGTATCCACCTATGAGTTTTCTCATTTTTATTGTTCCAATTCTCTCCCCCATCCTGCTAGGAGGGAGGGAGGGAGCGGGTGTGTGGTGTTTAGTTGCTGGCTGGGGTTGAACCATGATACTGGATCTTGACTCAGTTGCTGAAAAATAGATCATAGAATCATAGAATCATTTAGGTTGGAAAAGACCTTTAAGATCATCTAGTCCAACCATTGACCCTACTCTACCAGGTCTGCCACTAAAACATGTCTCTAAGTACCACATCTACATGACTTTTAAACACATCTAGGGATGGTGACTCAACCACCTCCCTGGGCAGCCTGTTCCAATGTTTGATAACTCTTTCAGTGACAGATTTTTTCCTAATGTCCAGCCTAAACCTCCCCTGGTGCAACTTGAACCCATTTCCTCTTGTCTTATCCCTAGTTACTTGGGAGAAGAGATCAGCTCCCATCTCACTACAACCTCCTTTGATGTGTATGGGCTGTAGACCTCTATTGACTTTTACAGAAATTTGAATATCTCCAGCTTTACTCAGTTGCCTAAATGTGGGAATCTTGTGACATTTTAAATGCCTGGCTGTAATCTGTCTGGTTTCCAGTTGCTTTTCTGGAGGAGTATGGGTATCCTGTAGATCTTCTGTCATAGCCGCCATGCCCATGCAGATATTCTCAGATACTCTAGAAAATCTCAAATAGTGCTAGAAGCCCCATATTTAGGAAACTGAATCAAGTCTATTGCTGATATAGGCACCTCTGTGCAGACATCTAAATTTAAATGTCTTAATCTAAAGCCTCCTCCAATTAAGGCATCTATATCTGAATTAGTACTGTATTTGAAATAGTCAGTATATCTGATTAGTCACTGTAACTGACTAATTCACTTAGGTTTAACTTTGCTGGAGGCTAAAAGGAAGTAGTTGGAGGCTGCTTATGGCTTGGATGGGTGTACTCTTCCCTGGGTAAAAAACTGTCTGGAAAGCCGGACCCAAAGAGTGGTGGTTAATGGAGTTAAATACACTTGGTGGCCAGTCACAAGTGGTGTTCCACAGGGCTCAGTATTGGAGCCAGTTCTCTTTAATATCTTTCTCAGTGATTTGGACAAGGGGATTGAATGCACCCTCAGTAAGTTTGTAGACAACAACAAGTTAGTCAGGAGTGTCGACCTGCTTGAGGGTCCTACAGAGGGATCTGGACAGGCTGGATAGATGGGCTGAGGCCAATGGTATGAGATTCAACAAGGCCAAGTGCCGGGTTCTACACTTGGGTCACAACAACCCCATACAGCCCTACAGGCTGGACAGCTGCCTGGCAGAAAAGGACCTGGGGGTGTTGGTCAACAGCCGGCTGAATATGAGCCAGCAGTGTGCCCAGGTGGCCAAGAAGGCCAACAGCATCCTGGCTTGTATCAGGAATAGTGTGGCCAGCAGGACTAGGGAACGGATTGTCCCCCTGTAGTCAGCACTGATGAGGGCCCACCTTGAATACTGTGTTCAGTTTTGGGCCCCTCACTACAAGAAAGACCCTGAGATTCTGGAGTGAGTCCAGAGAAGGGCAACAAAGCTGGAGAAGGGCTTAAAGAACAAGTCCTGTGAGGAGGGGCTGAGGGAACTGGGGTTGTTTAGCCTGGAGCAGGCTGAGGGGAGACCTTATTGCTCTCTACAGCTACCTGAAAGGAGGTTGTTAGAGAGGTGGGGGTCAATCTCTCCTCCCAAGTAACAAGCGATAGAACAAAAGGAAGCAGCCTCAAGTTGTGCCAGGGGCGGTTTAGATTGGATATTCCTAAAAATTTCTTCACCGAAAGGGTTATCAAGCATTGGAACAGGCTGCCCAGGGAAGTGGTGGAATCACCGTCCCTGGAAGTATTTAAAAGACAGGTAGATGTGGTGCTTAGGGACATGGTTTAGTGGTAGTTTTGACAGTGTTAGGTTGATGGTTGGACTTGATGATCTTAAATGTCTCTTCCAACCTAGATGATTCTATGATTCTATGAATTTATGATACCATGAACTGTACCATAAAAGTGAATTAGTCAAATATCTCTACTTTTCTGCCCATTCGTGTGCTGCAAGTCACCAAATTCCCAGAATTGTATCTGTTTTTAGTTTTTCTTGTGTCCGTGACTCCTTCAGCAAATATACTGATATGCAAGTGTTCGTCACTCTCTTCTCTTGCACTTCCAGGTGAAAAAGATATATTTTTAATAGGATTACTGAATTCACTTTGTTAATCAAGTTGTTATTTTGTAGCTCCCCCAACCCCTCATCTTGAAGAAACACTCTCATAAATAGGCAAAAGATGTTCCAAAGCAGCTCTCATTTCATTTCTTGACAGATGATGGCTCCTGACTTTCAGTTAAATAGTTTATGACTGTTCAAATGGAAAGAGGTAATTGAGTGTGACGGTGCGCTTCCCTCCTCTGCAGGCACCACCTGATCTTTATCTCCTGTAGCCCTGCCCAAGCAATAACCACCCATGGTGATCATAATGGGTGCATGTAGTCATGATGGTGGCATCCAGGGCTCAGCATGGTTTCGGGGAGACAGATAACAACACAATAGCCAAGGGCTAACCTGAGCAATGCTGGTTCTGTGGTCAATATGCAAATATGACTATAGGCCAATCATCTTATCCCCATAAATAGTGCACAGCCCAAGAGCCCTTTGAGCTCTCCTGATCGGCAGCAGGCTGCATGCCAGCATCTCCCCTGAGTAGGGACGTTGCTCAAGGTTACTGTTCCTCAAGGCTGAGAGATTCCTTGCTGCAACAGATCCTCAGTAAATGACTAATAGTATGCTGAACTTTGAAATCTTAGATAAGTGATATAAAGGATTGATTGTGCATCTATAATCCTTTAGACATAAACCATTGACAAAGTCTGGGACTAGGATTGGATCCAGCTGCACCCAGACTCCTCTCTGAGAAGGAGTTTAGAAAGCAAGGGGGTCGTCTCTGAAACTTTGACTTGACAGCACCAATCTAGGTCAGGAGTGGACCTGTTGGAAAGCAGTTATGAGGAGAAGGATCTGGGGGTCCTGGTAGACAGTAAATTATCCATGAGCCAGCGATGTGCCCTTGTTGTCAGGAAGGCCAATGGAATCCTGGGCTGCATAGGGAACAGTGTGGCCAGTAGGTCGAGGGAGGTCATTCTCTCCTTCTACTCGGCACTGGTGAGGCCACAACTGGAATACTGTGTCCAGTTCTGGGCTCCCCAGCTCAAGCGGGACAGGGAACTACTGGAGAGAGTCCAGCGTAGGGCAACAAAGATGACTGGGGTATTGGAGCAGCTCCCTTATGAGGAAAGGCTGAGAGAGCTGGGACTCTTTAGCCTGGAGAAGAGAAGGCTGAGGGGAGACCTTATTCTTGCTTCTAAGTATCTAAAGGGTGGGTTGAAGGAGGATGGAGGCAGACTCTTTTCAGTGGTTCCCAGTGACAGGACGAGGGGCAACGGGCACAAGCTGGAACACAGGAAGTTCCATTCAAGCATAAGAAAAAACTTCTTTACGGTGAGGGTGACAGAGCACTGGAAGAGGTTGCCCAGGGAGGTGGTGGAGTCCCTTTCTCTGGAGATTTTCAAGACCTGCCTGGATGCAGTCCTGAGTAATGTGCTCTAGGCATTCCTGCATCAGCAGAGGAGTTGGACTAGGTGATCTCTAGAGGTCCCTTCCAACTCTGAAAATTCCATGATTCTGTGATTCCGTGATGGGAGGGTCTTCCTGACAGCTCTGGCTGACCCTGTTCTCTATGCAGTAAATAACCGTGTGCCTTGCCATCTCAAATCTTCTTAAAACACTGTCGCATTTACCATCAAACTTTGTTAAATCTCTGTTTTATACCAATAAATGTATTGCTTCTTCTCTCTATGAGTGAAGTGCGTTACTTGTATCTGTGACATTGAGAGATAACTTTATGAAAGTTGATAAACAGTGAGAAACACATTTTATAATCTAAGTTGTTATAAACTCAGGTTATATGAGTAACTCTTGTTTATATTTCCTTCTGGAATTGATTAAGTCCATTAGATTAATGTTCAGGTGATTGTTCCAACAGTTGCTGATTTCTGTGACATTAAGACAAATCTAGACTGTAACATGTCTACATGCACTTATACAGATTTAGCAGAAATCACCCCCTATCTGGCTTTAACTTCTGTCATTTTCTTGCTAAGATAAAGTTCAGAGAATGCATATGAGATTTTCTAACTGTCCGTAAGAATTTCTGTTTGCTTTGTAGAAAACATCTAACAGAAGTTTTTTGCTGCAAGTTGTAAATCTACTGCAAATGACAGTTTGCAAAGATAGGACTGTTTGATCAAGAGTTATACAATGAACAGGCACGTCTTCTCAAAGAACAAGACACATTGTGCCTGACACTGACTTACTTCAAGGATACAAACTTTCAAGATACTTATCTTACAAGAACACATCTGTAACAGATAAAGATGTTTTGATTATGAAAGTGAAATACTGAAATGCATTATTGATGGTAATATGAAGCAGGAATCACAGCTGATAAGAATAGTAAGGCACTTCATATTTTTCAAAATTAAATCCACTCTCATAATTACAGTCTTTCAAGAGCTGTCCAACAGGGAAGTATTCAACGAGACTGAAACTTAAATAATTCTTTGTTAATGTGTATAGCTTCCTTTTTTGAGCATCTCCCTCCCTTATTTATTTAGCTGCAAAATAGTCCTAGTTAAGAATAGTAATTGTTTTTCTTGTTTCTGAATCCCCAGAGATACCATTTTTGAAAAATTATTTCAAAAGAGAATTTACTTCTCTGGATTAGCACTAAAAGAATTGCCTATACCATTCTTATTTCTCTAGACTACGGTATGCAAAACTTTTAAATTTGAGGTTGCTTGCAATATGATGACTTGAACACTTTCCTTCTCATACCTCAAAGCTGATAACCAATAAGGCCAAAATATTAATGGAAAATAAACACTAAACAAGATTTTATGAGCAGATAAACACTCATTAGCTAATTCAGAGACAGAATTTATAAGTTCTATACTTTAAGATACATTTTCAAATAATATACAAAAGAAATAATACTGTAAAAATCCACCCATGACAGTGGAACCTGTCACCAAGAGATACTCTGGATTCTGTGCTAAACCTTTTGAGACTAGGAATTGTATCTGTATCGAAACAGCTCAGAAATTTTCTACACAATCTTATAGCCATTTGTTGAAACTAAATTTTTTTTTTTCCCAAAAAATTTTCACCAAATCCTATGAAAATCCTCCATGAAGCCTTCCTTGAACTAATGCTGACCTGGCTCAGACTTCAGGAATAACATATTCCTCACCTGAACCTGAAAGTTGATAACCGGACTGTCCGGATTTTCCACATGTATCTCAGCAGATTACCTCAGACTCTATGACCATTAAAGAGATTATTTCAGAGCCGACAACCCTGATGTCCATAGAGCTAAATATTTGAAAGTTCTGTGTCTAACAAGGCTTGGATTCATGCAACCAAGGGTCAAATGAGAAGCAGCAGATACGGATGCAAGAAGCTGTTGAAAAAAAATAGGGTAGTTTTGGTTTCACTGATGCTATAGATTATTTGCTGAACAAAAGTGTTAATGGAATCAATATCATGGAGCAGCTGAAAGTCCATAGGACCACTTTCATATTGGAGAAATCACTGCGTGTTTATTTTTCTAAAATAAAAAGCACTCAATTTTTTTAAAGTTTGTTTTTATTTGATCCAGAATTAAAACCAAAGTTAAAAAAAATTAATTTAAAATTGAGCTTTTAAACAGCTTGACTTCTTAATCTGCTTCAACCACTTCACCTTGGAAAATAAATGGTTGGAATTACACAATCATCCTGTTCTTTACTGTACAAAGATCCATTCTGCTTATGAGATACTTTCTCAGACTTCCCATAAGAAATATGCTTTGGATGGAAGAACATGTGAGGAGCAAATGTGTAGCACACAGATGGCACAGTTTAAAGCTGAGTGAAAGATACTATTCCTTAAGGCATCCTGAAGAAGTTGTTATGGCCAAATTAAGGAATGTGCTTTCATATTATCGGGAATTCTTCTAGCCTGTTGAAAGTACAAAACTATCTGTATTGAGTCTGGCTGTGATGGAGTTAACTTTCCCCATAAGCAGTCTTTATAGTGCTGTGTTTTGTATTTGTAGCTAGAACGATGTTGATAACACGCCAATGTTCTGGCTATTGCTGAGCAGTGCCTGCACAGCATCAAGGTGGTCTCTCCAGCTCACCTCCTCCCCGCCTCCTGCCAAAGCAAGTAGGCTGGGAGTGGGCAAGAGGTTGGAAGGGGACATAGCTGGGACAGCTGGCCCCAACTGACCAAAGGGATATTCCATATCATAGAATCATAGAATCATTTAGTTTGGAAAAGACAGTTAAGATCATCAAGTCCAACCATAAACCTGACACTACCAGGTCTTCCACTATCATATAACATTGTGCTCAGCAATAAAAGATAAAAGAAAGCAGGAGGAGGGACGACATTCATTATTAAGGTATTTGTCTTCCAAAACAACTTCTATATGTACTGAGGCCCTGCTTCCTGGGAAGTGCGTGGACATCATCTGCTGATGGGAAGTAGAGAGTAAATCTTTTTCTTTGCTTTACTTCCAAATTACCTTCGCTTTTCTTCATTAAACTGCCTTTATCCTGACCCACAAGTTTTTAAACTTTTCTCCACCATCATTCAGATGAGGGAGAGTGATAGAAGCAGCTTGATGGGCACCTGGCAGCCAGCCAAGGTCAACCCACCACACTGTCTTTCCTCATTCCTCTATGGTGTGTTTTTTCTCAAGGAATGCTCTCACCCCACAAATTCTGTGGGCTTGCTATGTAATATACTAGGTGAATTCCTTCTGACTTTAACATTTATGGTTCTACTCCTTTGCAATTAATTAAATTAAACTTTTTTTCCCAATTATCAGGCACGGAATCTGACCCAGCTGACATGATTAAAGTTAAATGATTGTGTCTTTTGTAAACTTTTCCTTTCCTTTTTTTTCCTTACATCCTTTGTGTTGTATCTATTTCCATTCTCTCTTACTTCAACACTTCCATTTCATAAGCTGAGCAAAGTTACTTTTATCAGAATTACTCCATGTATCCTTTCTCATTAGAAGTGGTAGCAAAGTAAGGAAAATACTCATGTCTAAATGGTCTAACAGAGGAAAAAGATTTGAATGAAGAAAACGAATGAGAAGAAATGTTTTTCCATATATTTATATTTTTTCCCATGATTTCACAATTTCATTTTGTCTGCCATATTTTTCTAATTCTCTTTAGGGGTTCACAATCTTTCTTTTTGAGCTTGAGAGGCTGAAAAATTAAGCTGATATATTTTTTTGTTAACGATCAGCTTGGAAATTTTCAGTAGAAGAACTTACAAGAGGACATGATATTATAGCTAATCAGGAGTTTCACATATTTACAGTACAAATATTTTTAAACTAATCAGTCAGTGATTATTGTCATAGTTATAATACACCTTATTGTTCCTAATTGTTACGTACATCTGTGAACGGTTAGCAAAGACTGCCAAGTTAATCAGCTATACTAGTTTACGAAATGGTTATAAATGACTAACTATTTTCTGATTGTGCTAATCAGGTCCTATAATCAAACTGAAGGAAAGAAGACAGAATAACCATTTGTTCTTGATTCTTGTTTCATCCTTGTTACATGTTTTTGGTGAGACAGCATCTTCACATTTTGATTGCTTGAAAAAAAAATAATGTCAGTATGAAGTACAATAATTTGATGAATACTAGAGGAACAACTAAATGGTTATTTGTCTAGATAGTTAATGAAAGCATATTTATTATTTCACTGTATGTGCACATGGATATTTATTTATATATCCACATACATATATATACACATAAAGATCAAGGAAAGTCCTGGTATGATGGAGACAATCCTTGCAGCAGCGATTTTATTAGAATCTCACCACAGTTACAATATTACTTTCAATAATACTGAAATACAATCTGAAGGATTGGTTTCTGTAATGCACTATAACTTATAAATCACATATATGTTCTTTTCATGATCCCATACAAATAGCCAAACTGCTAACAATTTAAATATTAATTAAAATATTTAAATTAGACTTATGAAGATAAAGCCTTAGGCTAAAGCTCGGGAACAAATTTGGGTTTTGGCTGTGTTAGAACAAGTGCAATTTTATGCAAGTAACAAAAGATTAAAAGTGAAAATGCCTAATTATCAGGCATTTTAAATTAACTAATTTTTTTGGGGGGGCACTTATCATCCCAAGAGGAATTTGGAAAACACTTTTAAATCATAAGCTTCCAACACTGTACCCAGAATAAGACATTCAGATGAAGATTTAATTTCACCAGGACACAAAGTTAAGAACTCAGGTCTATGCTTCTCAACATTAAAAGTAAATCACCTCAGGTTGTAAATTAGAATCAATGTTGTCTTAAATTAATATACTCAAAATTGGGCCAATCATGGACATATATCATGCAGTAAATCTGTTTCTCCCTTTGCAATTACATTTAGCCAGTTAGCATACATTTCCGTTTAGCATAAAGAAACTTATACCATTTTGAGAATTCTGCAAATCTAGCTTCAGTATTGCCGATTGACACTGTTTTTTTGTGGCAAGTTTTAATGGGAAACACGTGGAAACCTGAAAAATGAAGTAGGAACTGAAATTCAAACCAACTCAAAATTTTCAAGAAAGGGGGTAAATATCACCTGTGTTAAAAAAAAAAAAAATTAAGCAAAAGGATGTCACATGTTGAGATACATTATTATTAATTATTGAGAAAAATGAAGATGGGAAAAGCTGGAGCTATTTAAAATTTTTGCAAGCAGAGAAAACAGACAGGCTTCATGAGGAGAACATGCCTTAGCCCATGGCCAATGTTCAAATGTCTATCAGAATATTTTGACTGAAGTCTTTATAAAGTTTGATAAATTTGTGCATTGCAAATATGCAAACAACAGCAACAAAAAAAGAAGTTTGCAAAAATAAGGAGAGATAAAAGGAAAGAACAAAGGTGAGAAAGTGGGATAATAATCTATCTGCAGTGGTAGCTGAGATGCTTTTCTCTCATTGGACAGAAAATATATAAGATATCCAAATTGCTGCATGTATTCCCTCATAGTCAGCAAATTATTTCTGCCATACCTAATTTGTATTTTTTCATTTATAAGATGGTTGTGAGCTATGTTGAGAATGAATGGAATGATGAAATTACACTAATGCCATGATTAAGGGTCACGTTGACTCCTGAGTCACACTTAATTGAAGGGGAAGAGGCAAATAAAAAAGACATTTGTCTTTTCATACAAGCTGACGATCATCTTATTTTTCCAGGTTTTCCCCTCATTTTGCCAGCATCTTTCCTTAAAATTATCTAGCCTATTCTTTCCCTTTTCTCTAAACAAGTATAGTCCATTATAATTATTTCCAAATGAGTTTTTTTTTCTTTCTGCTAAGGATGTAGGGCCTGTAGGTTTACAACTGAGAAATACATGGTGCACATATGGGAGAAGCATGTCTAGTTACAGTGGGATTTTTTTGTGTGTATCACATGGATTCTTCACGAAAGAAAGTTTTCTCAGAGCTGCAGAGAGTTTCCTTTTTTAATGAAGAACTGTTGGGAAATGCTGGCAACTTTACATGTTTCAGTGATCAACTTACTGTTCTTCAAATGCATTACAAAATCTATTTTTTATTTAGAAAAAAACTGACACTCTCTGCTTCTCAAAATTGTAAAAAGCTTTTGAAGTGGCATCCATGATTCCAAGCAGCTGCCATTCACAGTATGTGTAAATGTATAAAAGTATGGTTTCTGTTTTGATTTCTGCATAATTTTAACTCACATAGTAGAATAATAGAAATTTGGTTAGATGAAATAAAAATATATACCATGTATACAATTAAAATACCTTTTTTCTTGTTCTTTAAAGGAAGAATCAAAGTAAAATAAGCTCATTTCACTTTTAATTGCAACATGCAGGGTACTAAGAGAGATTTTAAGGTGGCTGGTATGAGTTTTCAAGAGAATTTAATATTATTTTTAAGATATTATCAGGTCAAAATACAGTGTTTTTTTTGTTTTCTTGACTCAGTGTACATCATTTCGAGACATGAGAAGAAGACTAGAGAAAAGGAAGATACAGTCCTGAGTCTGAGTGTCTTTGACTATGTCTTCAGATACAGAGTGTGCCTGGTGTTCCTCCCCAGGATGGGGCCAGGAACATCACTGGGGATGTCCCATCTAGGATGTGTGCTCTGATACAGATGCTGTGGTGCCAAATGGAAGAGGTGCAAGAAGAGACGAGCAAGCTTTGTTGCACCCAGGATGAGAACAGAAGATAAACAGCATCTCTAAAAAAAGTTAGCAGAGGTAATGGCCTGAGCCCTGTAGTAGAGAGAAGGAAGTTATGGCTATGGCAACACAGAAACAGGAAGATAACAAAAGCTCTCAGGTGGGTGGCAGCTGGAAAACTGTTATTTTTGAGAGTAAGAGAAAGGCTCACTTTCCACTTGTAACTAATGAGAAAACAGATTCAGGGCTCTTGAAACTGAGAAGGATGAACACTCAAGGGTGTATTCTACGGTATTTTCAGTTAAGGGAGAAGAGTATGGTTAAAGTATTCATATGCAGAAAACCAACACCTGGCTGCATATCAGGTGTCAGCGAACACAGTTTGGCCTATTCAATAATGGTGCATAATTTGATGAAGGAGGAAGACTACTGGCAAGGAATGAAAATACACCTGATAAAGACAGGGAATAGCAAACTTAGTAACCTAGTAAGAAGAACTTCAACGTGAAGCTGGAAAGAAAGCTGGAGAGGGACTTTTTACAAGGGAATATAGTGATAGGATGAGGGGTAATGGCTTCAAAATGAAAGAGAGGAGATTTAGATTAGATATTAGGAAGAAATTTTTCACTATTGGGGTGGTGAGGCACTGGAACAGGTTGCCCAGAGAAGTCGTGGAGGCCCCATCCCTGGAAGTGTTCAAGGCCAGGCTGGATGAGGCTTTGAGCAATCTGGTCTAGTAGGACGTGTCTCTGTCCATGGCAAGGGGGGGTTGGAACTAGATGATCTTTAAGGTCCCTTCCAACCTAAACCATTCTAGGATTCTACAATTCTATGAGTTGACTGAATTACGGTCACCTAGGTCCAGAAGTAAATAAGGAGGAGCCACAGAAGATGAGGTTCTTGTGGAATAAGGGAGACTCACATTCCCTCTCAGAAGAGAGGATATTCAGAAGCTTTTCTCAAGCATCTGTATATTAACACAAAGTACTTAGCAAAATAAACAGGAAGAACTGGAAATTCTTGTACTGAGACAAGGTTATGTGATGATGGGCATCACAGAGCCTTGGTGTGATAGCAGAACAGGAACACGTGAATGAATGTAGACTGTTAAAGAAGGATAAGGAGAGAAGAGAGAGTTGCATTCTGTGTAAAACAGCTCCCTGGTTGTGCAGAGCTCCAGCATGAAGCCAGAGACATATTTTCTATATCTTTAGATGAAGATCAGACAATTCTGTGGTAAGAAGGCTGTTTTTGATCATCTGACAAAGAGAATGGACTCAAGAAGTGTGTAAATTTGGCAGAAAGGTTATTTCACTAAGCAAGAAACTTTTTGGTGAACTAAAATATAAAAAGGAAGCACACAGGAAATGAACAGACAGCAGAGGTGGAATTTAAAAGGTCTGTACATCATGTCTAGGCATTTCAATTTTTATGAGTGTTTGATCATTTAATTCACCTGAGGGTGTTGAAGAACTGGCTAATGAAACTGGCCTATTGCTGTCATTCATTTGTGAAAAAATTGCACTATTCAGGAGCTGCCAACAACTAAGAAAATTAATCATGCTGTATCTATTTTAAAGAAGGAGGACCCAAGAACCTAAAAGCCATTCAAGCTCACCTCAGTACTTAGAAAGATTATGAAGCATGTCCTCTCAGAATCCATTCCCAAATGCCTGATGAACAAGTTGGTACTAGAATTTATCATGACCAATCTTGCTTGACAAACTGAGTGCCTTCTACTGTTAAATGATGGGCTACAAGGAGAAAGAGACAGCAGAAGGCCTATCTCAACTTCAAGAAGGCTTTTGAGGCCATTTCCTACATCAGTCTCATGTGGTAGCTGAGGAAGTATGGGCTGGACAAACAGACACCTAGAGGAGCTGAAATTTGGCTGAACTGTGATATCTTCATAGGACTATGAGGTACAAAATAGAAGGCAGGTATTTCTGGATAGGTAACTGGGGAATGAGTGGGATTCTCCAGGGTATCTCAGTGACACTAGATGCCTATGTGTGTACAACTGAATCAAGTTGTAGTTAATTAGCTTAGACTTATAAATGTCAAAAGTTAAGTGAGATGAACCCCACTCTTCCTCACAGTTTCAAACACTCTTTAATAAGAAACAAAATGAGATAGAAATTACAAATTTTGGAGCCTAAAGCAAGGACTGAAATAACACGTATCACATAATTTTGCATTGTGGAAATAATTGCATTTTCTAATTCTATTTGTTACAATTTCTCTGGCAAAGCTCTGAGAAATGTCATTTTCCATTGCATTGGAAAGGCAGAATATTCTTTTATTTTATATGAGGAGAGAATAAGAAATAAAACATAATACAGAAGGGAAGTTAGTATGACATTTTCAACAAGTCAGACTCAACTGAATTCGATAGGAGTTGTATCTCCAAAGTTCACATTTCTTTATTGGTACTCATTTTCATGTTACTGAGCCTCTCTTTGGTTTCTTATTCATAAAGAGTGAAGATATGTGTTTCCACCTGGAAGTTGTTAGACAACACCCATATTTGTAAAATTACACCCTTATGTTGTGAAAATCCTTGAAACCTATCTAAAGGTCAGGGAACTACAATTCTTCCCGTAATACAACAATAATGGAATGAGTACAGGCTAAACGATTGTAATAACCTCTCTCAGCTTTAAAGTCTATCTGTTTAATCATGATCTGACCACTTTGCAGCCAGACAACTGAGAAAAAGGAGTTCTCCAGAATATCTACACAAGCCATACTCAGTTTTAATAGTACTGAGTTTTAAAGGTTTACTGGAAGCACTTACATATCCTGTTATATGCTCCAATATCCTGTTTAATATAAGTTTATACTTCCTTGATTTGTTAACTGACAAAGTTAAATGATAGTTCAATGTCTTCCTTCTATGTGTTTCATGTAATGTTAGCTGAACACTGTCAGTTTTATACTTTAGAGCTCAGCAGGACATTATGTTGCTGGTTCATCTGAGGATTAAGCCAACTTAGCTGATGTTTGCCTATTGATTTTGCTTAATAGTTACAACTCCCTTTGTGTTAACTGAAAAATATATAAATATGTTTAACCAGGATTTAATGTGCCTCATGCATCAAAAATGGATACAAAGGTAGAAAAAATTATCATCTATCATTTTATCTTTTTAATTTTCACTGGAAAAAATCTCAAATGATAAGATTATAATAAAAAGGAGGCTGAAAGAAAGATATAATCTATTTTATCTCTCTGTCTCAAGGTAGCATCAGTTATTCTGAATCACTGTGATGATGGGGAGGAAACAACTTGCTAACTACCATGTCATTCTACCTACATAGCTTTGCTTGTTTTAATAATCATCAGAAAATAAAATCCTCAATTTAGGGGCTCTCAGCTTTCTTGTACTGTTTTAAAAGCCAACATTTCTCATGCATCCACATTAATAGCCAACAGGATGCCATTTTTGTTGCCTTCAACAGCTAGTTTCATAACATCCTGCCACCCTATATGCTAGGTTCTAAGCATGTTTTAATTATTTATCATCTCAGCAGAGAGAGTTCTGCTGTCTCTATCTACCGGCAAGCACAAACACCAGTCTTAGCATCCTTTGCTACTGCACCTCTTCACTTGTAAAAGAGACAATGAATTTTCTGCTTTTTGAATCAACTGATGCTGTGCTTCAGCTTTATCTTCCACAGGAAAGTCAATTCCCTGATTTTCTTGGTCTGCAACAGACAGGCTGCATTTTTGCTTGTTGTAGATGTTTATGGCGGAGAAATTACTATTCATTTCAAATCTTAAAAGTTTTATACTCTGTAACCAAAGTAAAACATGTTAATTGAAAGTGGAAAACAACTTTTTGGTTTTTTTTAAAAAAAAACATTCTTCACAATGTTTTTTTATTTATAACATCCTTTGAAATTTCCCCATGGAAAATAACCATCACTTTTCAAGATCCATTTCTATTTATTTGAATATGCTAACTTGGCTTCTAAAAATCCATCATTTTCATAATACATGAATATCAACTATTATTGATATGAGAAGTCTTTGCATCTCTCTATGAGGGTTAGTTTTAAATAAGAGGTAAAAAACTGATATTACCTGAAAATACAATAGTACCTGAAATCATGCACTCTGATGTCTTTAGTATGGTATAAGCCAGTGAGAAGTGAGAAGCCCCAAAATCTGCTGATCAGCCTCAGTATAGCTTCTCCATTTCCATAATAATCATCTAAGCCTTTTTCTAGTTTGAATTCCTCTTTCTTTAATGTGGTTAATCAAAATTATATGCAATATTTGAATGCCTTTTGTAATGTCATTCATGTTTTCTTTTATTGAAAATGCTGACTGATGCACCATGAACTACATACATCTTTTTATGACCACATTAAATTGATGATTTATAGCTATTCCATAAAACACCAAAAAAACACAATCTTTTGAAGACGGATGTAAAAAACCCCTCTGTGTATCATTGTACCTTACTAGATATAAACTAGCTCTAAACAACAACAACAAAAATATGTCTGTCTAGTGGGGCGTACTTCCTGAGTTAATAATCCTTGCTGTGAGAAGAAACATGTTATTCCATGCTTCGGTTTGAGCTGAGAGGGAAAAGTGGTTGTTGATTACGAATATCTCATATTAGGAATTATTAGGAGCCTGTACTAGGATGTGACCGAAGTACATGCAAAGTTTCGTTATTCCTCCATGCAAAAGATCAAACAAACATTATGATAACGCATAACCTTGTCTTTCAGTATTTTCAAATATCTCCTTGTCCTTCTCAATAAGCAGGAAAAAAATTGTAGTGATTAATCCATTGCCACATGATCTTAGTCTTTTTACCACTGTCTTAGTTCCCATTTCTATAAAAGTTACTACAAAGTCAAGCAATTCTTTCTCCATAATATTCTTATTCTCCTTTGTATTTTAAATTGCTTTAATCTTGTGTCATCAGAAAAAGCTGTTAGTATATCCCTTCTTTTTTTTCCAGGTTAATTAACAAATATTAATAAAGATTGTAAAAATTATTTGAAACCTATCCTTGATGAATTTCACTGTTAATATTTCTCTATCTTTATATTTGTTTGTCTTACAATAAAAACTATCACTCCTCTTCTAACCAGTTCTTTTCCTACCTACAATTATGATACTCATCCCTATCAGTCCCATTGTACATAATTTGTAGTGCAGTATATGTCACATGCTTAAGTTCAAATAGATTAAAACCAGTGAATTTTGTTTAACCAGGGGAAAAAAACAACCAAACAAAAACCCCTCTTCCCCAAAAAAAATCCTTATATTTGCTATGTCTGCCCCTTTGCATGAATCAAGTCACAGATCTCTTGGACATTTTATTTTCTATGAGCAATTTTACAATATCCTCTTTGTTTACTAAAAACAAGCGACATACAGTATTTGGAGAATTCCCTTACCACTAGGATAAACTGCTTTTTAGAATTTTTAATTCTACTTCTTACTTAATCTGTATTTCTAAAAAAATAACATTTTTAGTACTATGTCTGTTTCCAGGAATAATAAAAGAAAAATCTATCAATATCTAAATCTGACTCAATGTTTGGGTTTTTTTTGTCCTTGTTCTTGTTCTAACATTGTGGTTCTAGAATTATCTCAGTAAATCTTTTCCTATATTTTAAAATCTTTTGTACTATATATATTTTCACTTTCTTCTTTATGTTTCCCCCCTTCCATTTGCATGCAGTTTCACACATTTATTTCCATTTTCCTGAAAATTCATCAGTTCTTCAATACCTGCATTCTAATTGCAACTGTTAGATTAATGGGTTTTATCTTATTGTTAAGACTCAAATAGTGCTCAAGTAATTTTAGTTTTTGTGAATGTCACAATATATATTTGGGGAGTTTCTTTGGTGTATGTATGTATATGCTGCATTTAAAAAAAAAAAACAAAACAAAACTAAACCAAACAAAAAAACCAAAATACCACAAAAAAATCTTAAAAATCTTTCAGAGTCATGCAATACCTTATATTCTTTATTTTTAAGAAAGAAATATGTTTAGATTTCGCAACACCAGAAAGTTTGTTTCTGAGAATTATTATTTTTAATATATTATTAATTAATATATTATTAATATATTATTTTTAATATATTATTAATTTTGTATAAAAGTTGATTCCGTGTTACAGACACTGTTCTATTATATACTCTTATGAATTGGAATTGCTGGACACTGAAAGTCACAGGACAGTTTAGAAACCATGGCAGGGGAATTCTATGCTCATAGACACAGGGCACTAACTATAAATACTCCTGAAGTTGTACTAAACTTATGTCTAGCAAAGTATCAGTAGGACAGATTTATCTTTGGGCTGTTGACTAATTAACAGGCCCTACTGAAAGAAAGTCTTTGGAATTTGAAATGAAAAATGAATAGAAAGAAAAGGAACAGGCACCGAAGTTGTCTTGATGAGAAGACAGTGACGTGGTTTGAAAAAACTGTCTGGAAGGCTGGACTGAGAGAGTGGTGATCACTGGAACAAAGTCTAGTTGGAGGCCAGTGACTAGCGGTGTACCCAAGGGGTCAATACTGGGTCCAATCCTGTTTAACATCTTCATTAAAGATCTGGATGATGGGGCACTGTGTATCCTCAACAAGTTTGCAGATAACACAAAACTGGGAGGAGTGGCTGATACACCAGAGGGTTGTGCTGCCACCCAGAGGGAGCTGACAGACTGAAGGAATGGGCTGACAGGAACCTCATGAAATTCAACAAGGGGAAGTGCAAAGTCATGCACATGGGAAAGAACAACCCCAGGCACCAGTATATGCTGAGGACCACCCAGCTGGAAATCAGCTTTGCAGAAAAGGACCTGGGGATCCTGCTGGACACCACATTGAACATGAATACGCAATGTGCCCTTGTGACAAAGAAGGCTAATGGCATCCTCAGCTGCATTAGGCAGATTATCGCCCGCAGGTCGAGGGAAGTGGTCCTTCCCCTCTGCTCAGCACTGGTGAAACCACATCTGAAGTACTGCATCCAGTTTGGGGCTCCCCAGTACAAGGTAGAGTGTCCAATAAAGAGCTACAAAGATGATGAATGGACTGGAGCATCTCTCCTACGAAGAAAGGCTGGGACTGCTCATCCTAGAGAAGACTCAGAGGGGATCTTATCAATGTATATAATTACCTGAAGGGAGTATATGAAGAGGATGGAGCCAGGCTTTTTTCAGTGGTGTCCTCTGACAGGAACCAGAAGCAATGGGCACAGACTGAAACAGAAGGTTCTGTCTGAACATGAGAAAACACTCGTACACTGTGAGGGTGACTGAGCAGCGGCACAGGTTGCCTAGAGATGTTCTGGAGTCTCCTTCCTTGAACATATTCAAAAGCCATCTGGACATGGTCTGGGACAACCAGCTCTAGGTGGCCCTCTTTGTGCAGAGGGGTTGGACCAGATGACCTCCAGAGGTCCCTTCCAACTTCTACCACTCTCTGATTCTGGAAACAACATTAATAGCACAGGAGAACACAGTATGCTGCTAAGATAAGTCAGTCAAGAGACCACACCAGATATTAAAACTGAATATGACTGACAGTTTTCCTAATAGTCTAAGACTCCTCATCAGATTAGTAAACACTTGTTTTTATTTTTATTTTGAGTTTAAATAAATTAAGAAAAAATAAAATAATTGGACAAGTAATAGCATTTCATGCTAATTGTTTCATAATTATCTTTTATTTTCTATATATCAGATTTATGCTGTCTCCCTCACTGTTAATTTTAATATAAACTAAATACCAGAGAAATTCAGAATATCTTTAAAACATCGTTTCCTGTAGCTGATGTTTCAATGACATAAAACTTCATGTTTTGCATAGAATATTGATGCTAATATGTATGTTATACTTTGAAAACTTGTGTTTCATCATGTAGTTTGGTATCCTGTGATTTGAAGAAAAATGTAAAAACATTTACTTACTAATAAAAATGTATTCAACTGAGTCAATAAAATAGTTGAGCATTTCACATTAAGAATTTTACAGAAGAAAATCTTTAGCTTCATATAAGAAAAAAAAAATTCCAGGATGATATTAATTACGAAATTAATCTCCTAAAATGGTGTTCTTGTCATTTAATTTTAGATGTGGAATAATATAAGTATATTTATATCCATACATATATACACATATATATGCATATATACTTATATAACTGAGACATTCACCGTAATCTTCTAGTAAATGGACAGAAACAGACATCACCAGAGGTCATTTTATCCTGAGACAGCTATGTAAATCAACTTCCTGGAGTAGATTTCTTATCAAAATGGAGTCTATATTAGAGTTAAAAATTCAGCTTCTCTAAGGACTGATGGAGAAAACATTGGAAACTTAAGAGAAAAGTTAATCATGAGGACATAGAAACAAAGATTTTGTCCACTCAGTTTTTTACCAGAGGGAAGGATGATACACGTCTTTGGAAAACATAGCTGCTGTTCACAGAAATTATTGTGGTTTTGTAGCAACTAAAAAACAAACCGCATTTTTTTTAGCTGATAAAACTGAGAATTAATAAACTACGTTCTTTCTTCTTACACCCTTTTTCAGAAGTTCCCCTTAACATCAAAAAACTTCACTTTTTACTCCATTATCTCATCGTGGATTGATGCCTCGGGTTTATTTAAAAAACTCTTTTATAACTTCCACTTTCTTTCTAAAATTATTCCAGTGATGATAAAGCTCATTTTCTTATGGAAGCCTGGCTTTGTAAAATTTTTCAACAGCTGCTTAATCCTCCAAGTAAAATGCAGAATTGAAAGGAATTCATAAAATTCAGTAGATGTCTTCCTAGGCTAGGTTCCTAACAACCAGAATCTATTCTTAATTCTTAATTTGGTGATATTTGTTTTTTCTTGTCTTGTATATTACTGACTTATCTGTCACTGCTATTGATGCCACTGTTGCTTCTTCCTCGCCGAGGAGACCAGCTCCAGTGAGATAAGTCCGCACTGGGAAGGGGATCGAGGTCAAAAGGGCTGGCAAGGAGCTCTTTTTTGGGGCTCTCGAAGCCCGGAGAAGCGGCTAGCTCGTGCCGGCACCGGCAGCTTGGGGGAGGGCTGCTGATGTGGCAGGGGCAGAGCCGGCACCGCCCGCGGCAGTTCTAAACTGGAGCCCGGCAACCAGTCGCTGTTCCCTGAGGAACTCAGTGGGCACTCAGTGAGGTAAGTTCAACTGGTGGTAACTGGTCCCCTCCTAGCTCGAGAGGCAAACTCGACTCAATCAGTGGCCGTTGCCCTCCCAGAAGAGGACCTAGCCATGGTTACCACTCGTCCGAAATCCCTTGCGAGAAGGAACGTGGTGACCCAGACGGAGCTTGTAGAGAAACATGCAGCCGTGCAGGTCTCTGGCTGCAGGGAGTGCCTGAGCCTGTCACTCGCACTGGAGGACAGCAGAGACACCACCTGTGTGCGGTGTGACCAGGTGAGTGACCTGCTCAGCCTGGTGGCAGAGCTGAGGGAGGAAGTGGACAGGCTCAGGAGTGTCAGAGAGTGTGAGAGGGAGAGAGATTGGTGGAGCCACACCCTGAGGCCAAGGCAGCAGACCTTGGAGGGCCCACAAGAAGTAAAGGATCCCCTCCCCTCTTGCCACCAGGCAGGAGGAGTTGAACTAAGAGGCGGAGGGATTGGAAACAGGTCCCTGCTCAGGGAGGCAGGCGAGTCCCCTCCCGGCCTCCCTCACCTTCCCAGGTGCCTTCACGTAACAGGTATGGGGCTCTGGAACTTGAGGGCCAGGCAAATGAGGAAACGGGTGAAGATTCTTCCAGGGGGTTGCCCAGGGTGAGTCGGTCAGTCCCATGCATTAGGACTGCTTCTGTTAAGAGAAAAAGGAGGGTAATTGTTGCAGGCGATTCCCTTCTGAGAGGAACAGAGGGCCCCATATGCTGACCAGATCCATCCCACAGGGAAGTCTGCTGCCTCCCTGGGGCCCGGGTTAGGGATATCCCTAGGAAACTCCCTGGTCTGGTATGGCCCTCTGATTATTATCCACTCCTGGTTAATTTTTGTATGCCCAACAACTTTAGAATTAAATTTATATTAAAACAAATCAAAACAAAAAATCTCTCTTGATTATGGTGAGAAGTAGGCAATTAAAATATTTAATATTTAAATATGTTTCTCTTCTAAATAAGTCTCAGGTATCTATCTCTGACATTTGATCCTTTGAATCTAACCAGTAGGTCTACATGGAAGTTCCTACTTCTCTTAGTCTGTGTCCCCAGTGAGTGTTGCATTGTAATGAGTTGCAAATAATCCCTAACCAGTGTTTCAAAACTAATATCTAGACAGTGTTCAGTCACTGAGATTTTAAAAGACAGAAACAGTCAAATCAGTGTGTATCCCTACCCCAAAATCATTTCATCTCAGATAATAGAACTATTTCTTGCTAAATAGCTTTGCAAGTTTGAGATAATTTGTTGACTTAAAATGTCACATGGAGTCTTTGGGCAGTAACCTCACAGTTGCTTTCACTAGCCAATATAATCAGTAGAATTAGGCAAAAGACATGAATAATTCAAACATACATAACTGTAAAGTTTCACTTGTATTACTGATGTAAACTGAGGCAAAAAAATGGATGGACTCTTTTCACTTGTCTCTGGAAACCTAGGTTTCTTTTAGGTGAAAATAAAGACACTGGAATCAGGAGAGAAAGGAGGATCTCTAGAGTTAAGTCTTAACTATAGATCTTCTTACTGAAGATATCTAAACCCACCACAATGAAAATGTAGTTATCTGTCTCAAATAATCAACATGTTTGTATGAAAATTATCTGATATTTTATGTTGAACTCCAGGAGTAAAGATTTTTGAACCAGAAAATATAACTTATTTTCTAAGTAGAAAAAAGCTATGTATCCTGCTTCATGTGCAAAACAGAGATCTATTATAGCTCTATGTCTCCTGTTGTTATGTTCCCTTAAAAACTTTTAATGACAGCATACTATCTTATGAGTTTAGTAGTCGTGAGTTTCATGGTAACAGTCACTAACTGAACATAACTACTAAAAAACTTGTATAATATTCAGGGAATATCCAAATACTTAACAGTGACCAACTTGAATGAGCCAAATTGACATAGCATAATTAGTATTATTTAGCATGTTTATATTAATGAAATGTAATTTTTAAGATTTTTTTTCTGGATACAGAAAGATGGAAATACTTAACTTTCTCCAATGTGTATGCTTGCAATAAACAGACAAAAGTGTGAATAAATGCTGTATACAAATTAGTGTAAAATGGAGGGTACAATGAGAGTACTGTGAACTCAGTAAAGTTTATTGGCAGTTCATAATGAGATCGGGTTTTATGAAAATTTTGCAGCGTAATCTGACTTGTAGTCAATATAAAGTTATTCGTATTAGCTAGTTTAAAGGGTCAAGAACCTGGTAGTAAGAATTTCGAACTATGCTATTCTACTTTTTCCATAAATCAGAAAATATTTCCTATAAGTTTTTATTCTTTTCTTGGTTATTTCACTATAAATTTAAATTACTCAAATAATTTAAACAGAAAAAGTAGAAGTGGAAAGATTCAGCATATCTTTCTTCTATAAAAAAATCCATTAAGCTCCAAAGCAGTTTCTTATTAGTAAGGATGACAATCTACATCCCATATAGTTCATCTATATAAAGTGAACACATCCATTGGAGTAAGAAAAAGATGTTATTTTAATGAAGAATAACCACTAGAAAGATTGAATAGATGACTTTCTAAGTGTGTTGTAGAAGAATTAGAAGAATTCTGGTTTTTAAGGAAAAAATACAATAGCAATACAGTAATAAAATCCGATTTCTACAGGAATTTCAACATATCTTAAATTTCTACATAAATTTTCCCTATTTTCATGTGTCAGAAATAGAACTCCTGATTTTCTCACAACTTCATAAAGTTGTTTTTGTACATCAAGAAGAGAAACATAGATTTTTTTTTTTTTCCAGAAAAATGTTACAAAATAATGCAGTGGAATATAAAAAATTTGTTTGAATTTGATCTGTTGCTAAACCATACAAAGGAAAGGATGCTCGTTCTTCACTTTCAATTAAAAACTCACAGAACACTACTGAGAAGTTAATAGCTATCACAATTTTTTCTTTGTTTTGCAGATAAGTCACTTACTTGATTTTTACTTTCCCTCTGTTACATCTCAATTACCAATTTATCTTCTCACAAGTTCCTTACATGACATTGCTATCAGCCTTTTGTGAATGGTCAGTATTGGTAAGCACAGAGCTAAAGTAAAGAAAGTTATACATATTTCCTGCTGGTAATCAGTTTGGATTCTCTGAAATGAAAGGACTTCCCAGGAAAACAAAGATACCTATAATCAATAAATGGAGAAGCAAAATGTATTAAAGTGTAAATATAACATGAAAGATCTGTGCATCCAGAATAAAATTATTACAGCTATACTATAATTACACCACTATTTTCAAACAATTGAAAAGACATTATAGCCATAATATCTATCAACTATTAATTAATTTATTACATACTATGTTCTCTTGTGTTTCTTTAAAGTGCACAAAGATACCAACATCTAAAATCGCTTGCATTTATATCTGTATAACATTTTCTGAAGGGGTCAAACTCAGGCTTTTTAAAAAATCTTTTTCTCTATAAAAATAACAGATTTTTGATCAAAATTTGATTTACTTTTTTTTAAATTATCTCCTCTGCTTTTAAAGATATTAATGATATTTCTTTCTAAGTTCTGTATTTTTAAATAGCACATGACCATAGGTAATTAGATATTTCTAGGTTAAGCAAAATGGGTACATATTTTTTAATGTTTGTTCCACCCTCCTTAAGCCAAATGACCAAACGCTCTTATGAAAACTGAGCTCCTAATCTATATAGGCAGTTTGTTACTGATTTTTAAAGATGCTAAGGAACAGAAACTTTAAGTAATTTCCTGAAAGTTTGAGCTAAACAGTCACAACAGCCTAGGTCACTAAGGGTATGTTATGTGTTTATTTTTCATACATATATCTAATTCCTGTTTTTTTAGAGGAGGTGCTTTTGAGAATCTCAACAAATGTGAATATGAAGTCCACTGAGATGCATTTATGAAATTTCTTAATGCTTACTATTAAACAGTTTAGAATAAAATGAAATATATTGTTAAATTAGATGCAAATAAATGAGGACACAAATATTGAGGAAATTGACTCAGACACAGGAAACCTGACAGAGAACAATGGATTATGCTTTAAAAGTTACAGATTGAAAAGTTGTCTAATACTGTAAATAATGATGATTATGTGAGCAGTACAAAGAAAGATTGTCACATACAATCAATTGTAAACAAAAGTTGCATTCTAGTAGAAATTTTAGGTGTTAAACCTAAATATCTTAAAGTGAATGGGTTTAAAAAGTAAGTCTTTGCAGTTCTTCCCGCTGTTTTCTTCTTTCCCCTTTTTCTAACTCAATAATGGTGGGGCTTATTGTCCTCTCAGCATCTCTGTTGACAATGGATTACCTTCTCTGACAGAGAAACTCTTTGAATTCCTGGAATTCCTTGACAGAGAAATCAGTTCTTACATTTTTATAGTTGAGTTTCCTTTGGTTCTTCCCCTCATGACTAATTATCTTTGTTTTTCTCTTTTTTTGCTCTATAGTCCCCTAAAAATCACATAGAAATGAAAGGTTCCTGCATTTTTAAGAGGACTTGTTTTTCAGGGTTGGAAGTGTTGGCATTTTTGTGCACTAAAGAATGACCTTAACCAATGGTGCACTCCTGCTGGCTTTCAACCACTGTAACTGGATATAGAAATTCCTTGTTTCTTTGCCTGAATAAATTTAATTACACACTTGATCTCAGTTGAGAATCTCCAAGTAAGAGATACTTACTGATACTCTGTCCTTGTTAAGCATTGCACATTGTTATTGTGAATTAACCACAGTCATATTCTAAGTGCTTCAGAGGGAAAGTTCTTCTGTTGTGTCATGAATATCTTGTTTGCACTTGAGCTTCAGATGAATCTCTATTAATTTTCTATACTGGGACTTAGAGAATGGCCTAAATAATTATAATATTTGTTTATTTCTTCTCAAATACATCTTTTTAGTGCTTTTACAAAAGATTGGATCAATTCAGCAGAATAAAATAGATCTTTTACAAATATGCTAAGCAAAATCTACTTTATTTTTTTACTCAGAATTTATTTCACAATTTAGAACTTGCTTATATTTATATTTTGTGCTGAATATTTAAAAAATGCATTGAAGTACCACAAAAAAAAAATAGACAAAATATTGCAAAATTTCCATTTAAATCTACACCACCATTGTTTCGCATAATGTAGAAAAAAGATTTATATAAAAATTTATTTTAAACTACTAAACAAACATCATTAGTTTAGCCAAGTCAGGCCTCTAAAAATCAGGATTATGATGTTCCAGTGTTCCAGCTAATTATCCTGTAAAAAAAATACATGGAGAGGCATGCAATGGTAGTGGGGTTTGTGTGTATTTAACAGAATAAAGGAAAAGAAAAAATCTGAAATCAACCAAATGATTGCTTGACCTGTGAACATCTGTAGTGATATCCATCTTCAAAGTATTGTACACACTTTCTAATTAACTAGCAATAACTAGTTAAATGTTAAGGAAAATTAAACTGATTGTGAAAAATCACTCTTGAAACTCCTTTGTTTTCTTTAAGCTTAGAGAAGCATAAAATTTGTTCCATCATTTACTTTAAATTCTGGTGTACTATTCCTTATAAGCAAAACCAACTTTTTACCGCAAGGGACATATCCTTAATGACATAGCAACAATTTTGTTTTACTTTCTATCTTAGGCCGCAAAGTAAGATTAACTGGGAGATGGACTCTTTGTTTACCTATGTTTTCCCCTAGCTTCACACCAATAATATATACAGGAAAAATCAGGAAAAAAACACTGGTTTTAAGTAGCAAGAGACAGAAAAAGCAGAAAGAAGAGAGTGTATAAGTGCTTAATACACAAGAAAACAGACCTACTTCAAATTGGAAAAGTTATGGGGTGTTGCATTGCATTCTTAGATTAGGTATGAAAAGGTAATCTGAGAAGGTATATAAAATAATTAAGCTTAGTGAAAAGATAGGGATAAAAGTTGGAGTTCAGGGGAAAAAAACCACACACATCAAATTCAGATTAAAGGATGTGTTGGTATGGCATCTGTGTTCTGTTCCTCAGGGCCCGATGAAATAATTCACCAGAGCATGCCAAAAGACTTAAGGGAAGTCACTTAGAATCACTGCAATATCTCTAAGAACTTGAGAGAATAGGTGGAGTCACAGATGACTGCGAAACAATATATTTGTATATAGTGTTTGGCACGGGCATTCTTATGGACTGTAGGAGTATGTGACATATCGAAACTACGGCAGAATGATTGAATCTGTCTCACAAAACATCTCATAAATAAACTAAAGTCTAGTTGTTACAGCCATTCAAGGTGGGTGGAAAATAGCTTTCCAAGAATAGTTATCAATGGTTTGGAGTACAATTGTGAAGCATCTTAAATTCAAAAAGGGTCTCTCTTAAGGTCAGATTTTCATCAATGTTATGATAAAAAACAGAGTCTAACTTCAAAAATTTGCAGATGACATCCAACAGAACGGAGGTGCAGTTTGACAAAGAAGCTCAGACTTCAAAATGGTCTTGGCAAATTAGTGCAGGATCTAAAAACAGGAAGATGAAATTCAACTGACACAAAAGCAAAATGCTGTATTTCTGAAGGAGGACAAATACTAATGGGGAATATCTGGGTAGGTATCAATAGAGCAGAGGGGAGTTCTAGGAGTAACCATGTATCACAAACAAAATAAGTGCCAACAGTGTGACACTGCTGCAAAATAAGCAAATCCCATTTGGGAATGTAATAACAAGCTTTTTTATTTTCAAGACATTCTAAGTCTGGTAAACAGATAAAGAAAAAAGTTATCTCCCAGTTAGCTGTGAAAATGATTTATCTCACAGAATGCAGCTCATTTAGATAGTGAAAGAGTAAGAAAGAGTTTTAGGATTAAGCTATCTGACCTTGAGCTTCCTGCTTGGTTTTGGTTGAAGTCAAATAAAAACCTAAAGAATAAATCCAAAACAGGATGTAACCATTTACCTATTGGAGGCAAACCAACTTGTCCATCTAGAGATAAATTTCACAGTTAAATGCCAATTTGTCCATGGAGAAAACGTGTTAGTCACAACCGTGGACAACTTGCAACAGGAAGGCTACTGGAGTAACAAATGTTCAACAGCTAAATAAAGTTGTCTGGGCTCCTCTTTGTAAGAGTGTTTTAAGACTGAAACTCAATATCAAAGGAAAGTATTTACATACACACTTAGATCCAGAGACCCAATATGTCTTCTGAGGAGCAGGGCTCATTCTTATCCTTTAAAATCTACCAAGGGAAAAGTGGTCACTCTATACCTATTTGAATGTCTTACTGATATTCCAAAAGCACTGACTCACCAGGTTGGTCTCTTTATACCGCGCTCCTCTCTTCCAGTTTATGACTTACCAACATCAATAAGGCATAGCCATATTGCAGTGATTTCATTGTAGGGATCCAATGTTGTAGGTATCCATGCGTTATACACGGGTCTATTTTGAAATTACAGATAATTTGACTTGGATACCATTGCAGAGACTACCATGGAAGATTTTCAGACCCTTTCCTAAGAAGAAGGTAATGTTCCCCAAAAAAACCAGAAAGATGCAAAACATACAGAAAAGATCTAAGGCAAACCAGCTTTCTCCTGTTCTCAGAATCTGACTTGTGAGTATGGACAGAACGCAGATTTCACGTCATATGGGACAATTTATCTGCTGATAAGGCCTTATTCTTTATGACCACTGGTACTTTCTTTATGCAAAAAGCATAAAATCATATTTGCATTTATAAAATCATGCATACCAAAAAAATTGGTTCAGAATGAGTATCTGATCTGTTAAACAAATCACCTTGTTACATAAATCTGCTGTGGGCCAATTTATACCAAGGGTATAGGATATATTCAACGTGTTACACCTGAAGACATATCATATCTGCTAAATGTGTAAATTCATACGGTAATAAGATTACAGTACCTTAAAGTAATTTAAGAAATCCACATTGTTAAACTTGTTTTAGGTAGAAGTCTGCATATCACTGTTTATGGTGGAAAATGCAATTACTTGTTATATGAAATGAAAGCAGGGCCAACAATGTTAACATTTTCTTGAACTACAAGTCTTTATTTAATTTTCTAGTTGAATTGAAAATGCGTAGTCAAAACAGCCACTGTTGGCTTTCACAGTCTTGTTCAAAACAGCCACTACTGCACAGTTTGTTATCTATTTGCACAGAACTCATATTTGATCTTGGCTAAGAACTGACGTAAAGATTATACACTGTTAATTTGTATAAGGTGATAAAAATCCATCAAAAAAGTCAGGCTTTGGCACTTCCTGGATCTTGATTGGACAACATCAAAATAGAATAGATTAATTCAGATTTGTTTAATTTGTTTTAATTAATTTTATATCTGCTACGTTCATGTGCTTATTGGAAAGAAAGATCAAATAATTTGACCAGTTTCAACTGTGATGTGCTGCAGAAAAATGACTGACAATAAAAAGGGCATACTGCAAATTTCTATTTCCCTCCTTTTGCAATATAACTGTAAGACAAAATTCCACCAAATGAAAGGTGTAATATTTAGAAGTGCTGAGCCACCTAATTAAGCAACAGAACATGTTGCATCAAAAGGTGAGATTCAGCTCACTTTATTTCAGACATCTGCAATATAGACAGCTACAACAGTCTACACTGTAGTTTAAACTCTTTCTGTACTCAAGAAATAGACATTTTTAGGGACAAACTCATGTCATTTCAGAATGAGATGAATCATGCTTTGGACCCAATTGACAATATTACCTAGTTCTTACTAGGAAACTTGAATTATTCTCTCAAATGTGAACATCTGGTGTTGGTTAGATGAATCACACCCACAATATTATTGAAGTAATAATTTCTTTTCTGGGTGTTATCAGGCAACCACAGATGATGATAAACCACCGAAGAAACATAAGGGAAACCACCAGAGGGAAACATAAATTTAGGATTACATCAAATGATCTATTTTGGTAGGGCTAGAGAAATACTAGTGCCAGTATACAAAGAAATATGAGATTTCATTTGAAATTCTGTGCATCCACAGTCAAGGAATATGTGAAGTATGTGAAGGGAAGAACAGTAAAAGTGATCGGGGACATGGAGATTTAAATTGACAAAGAGAGTTTGGTTTATAATTTGCTCATCTGTAATATTTCTTTAGAAATTAAAGGAATGTTTCTAGTCTCTGAAAGGTTAAAGATTTTTCATCCCGGTAGGATCATGACTGGCAAAAAGTAATTCTAAATTGGGACTAACCACTTGATGAGAAAAAGATTATCTGATGTGTTTGCTGATGTTGATTTTTTTTTCTAATAACAGCAATAGTCATTTCCAAATACATGTAATTACACAATTACACAATTACATGTGTAATACTTCACATAAATTCTAGTGGCACTATTTTATATTCTGAAAATGAGTCACTATGCCTAGACAAACATGTTGTTTTGGTGGAATTTTTGTTTAACCTCTACTGTTTCTATTTTACCACAGTTTGCTGGGTTTGGTTGGGGTTTTTGTTTTTTGTATTGTTTCTTTTTTTTTTCAATATCATTATTCCTATTACAAAAAATGTTTCCTTCAGTATGTATATTAGTTTCATTACTTATTGATTATTATGCAACTTTTTAAAAATCGATCTGTTAACTATAAAATTTTAACAACACTGTATGGTTTTCTTTTTTTGGAAATAAACTTATTCCAAAATCATTTGTTGTATATACTTATCTATCACTTGCCTTGTCTTTGTCATTCTAAACCTATTAAGAAGCTAGCCAGCAAACAGTAAGCTGTAGATGTCTTTTACAGATAAACCTTATCAGGCCTTAGAAAATACCTTGTAATTTTGTTCACTTATATGCACCTCATATTTATTACCTGAAATTACTTCCTCTTCTCCAACTCTGCCTTAATACTTTTTTCACTTGTTTCCTCCTCTCTTCATTGATCATGGCTAATAAGTTTTTCTAACAATCTTTTCTTCACTAATCTAACTCTTCCTTAAACTCATGTATTATTTGGATAGTTAATCTTTCTTCAAACCTTTTCCTTTTCCTTACAACTTCAGGTCTTCTCTCTCTCCTGGCTCTTCTGTCACTGTGATTGATTATGCTTTACCAGGGGAGTCTTCTCCTCTTTCCCTCTGCTCCTTTGTGTTTCTAAGGAAATCCATCCTCCAAAAACGTCTTATACTTTTGGGTGCCATTATCAGTTTAATATCTACTTTGATTTTGCAAAGGTTCAAATATGGCTCTAGGTATAAATATGATCTTGATTTCTTCAATGATTTCACATCTTAGCTTTCCTCTGACATTTCTGTCTCTCTTACTTATAACTGAATATGACCCAAAATGTTTCCTCAGGGCAGAATAAATTAATGACAGTCAATGGATGTTGCAAAAGTATAAAAAGAAAAGAAAGCATAAATCAAGACAAAAAGAATCCCAGAAATCAGTTAAAATACCTGTGTTTATCACATTAGTATGCATTATTTTATTACAATATTTACAATTAAGAAATACTGCAAATACTATTGTGAATGATTTAATATTCACTTCTGAGTGATTTAATATTTTCTTTTCACACTGGATAAATAACCTTCAGGGTATTCAACAGAAACTTGTATTTAATTAATCATAGAATAACCCATCAAGGGAAGTGTTCAAGGTCAGGTTGGATGGGGCATTGCGCAACCTGATCTAGTGAAAGATGCTCCTGCTCTTGGCAGGGAGAGTGAACTAGATGATCTTTAAAGGTCCCTTCCAACCCAAACCATTCTATGATTCTATGATTCTAAGATTCTAAAATATTAAATAGTATTGGTCCCAGTACAGAGCCCTGAGGGACACCACCTGTTACTGGTTTCCCCTTGGACATTGAGCATTGACTGTAATGTTTTGGACACAGCCATCCAGCCAATTTCATATCCATCTAAATGTCCAACCATCACTCATATCTTTCCAATTTAGAGGGAAGAATATTGTGGAAGACCATATCAAGGGCCCTACCAAAGTCCAGGTAGATGATAGCAATAGCTCTTCCCTTGTCTACTGATGCAGTCACTCCATCACAGAAGGCCCCTAGATTAGTCAGGTATGATTTGGCCTTGGCTGTCTCTAATCAATTCCTTGTCTTGCATATGTTCTGACATATCTTCCAGGACAATCTGTTCCATGGTCTTTCTGGGCACAAGGCTGCCTCATTGGTATTTCCCAGGTCCTCCTTTTTACCCTTTTTAAAAATGTGCATGATGTTTTCCTTTTTCCAGTTGCTGGGGTCTTCACCTCAGTGCCATGACATTTCAGATATGCTGGAGTCATTTAATGAGGCTTATAGCATCAACAAGAAGGTTAAGATGAGTCACCTCTTGAACAAATTAAAAAAAAAAAGTCTTCTAAAAAAATTTAAAAATAATGCATGTGGGTTATTGAGATCAAAATAAGGTCTTGCAAGCTTACTGCTGATATAAAAGAAAGGCAAGAAAGGAAGTGAGTTTAAACACAGAAATAACAAGTCTAGATGGAGTTTAAGTGCAATTAACTAATACATCCTCCAGGAAATTAAGGTGTACAATTTGAGGGAAAATCTAGGATTAACCAAGAAAATATAGTGTGGGAGAGGCACGGGTAGTTACATGTCATAAAGATAAAAAGAAGCCTGACAGTTACCCTTCAACTTCAGTTTACTGCTAAAATAATCAAGGCTGTATCAGAATATCTAGATGACTTTCTTCGTACCTGTGAAAACCGCAAGCTAAAGTAACTCAGGTTGAAAATAATTGTAGCCACTGTAGTCACAATACAAAATGGTATTTCCACATGAGAGTCGATTTTTCTTTAGAAAAGTGGGATTGCTTCTGATTCTTCATTTGAAGAAGTTAACTACTCCTGTGCAAAGGAGAGAATAAACTCACAACTAGTCATTTAACGAAGACCAAACAGGCCCCTCCACATTAATATTCATATTCAGCCTTTACTGAGTTTGGTTCCTGTAATTTATATCACTTTGCCTATTCTACGTAACAAATCTATTGCATTTTCCTGTGATGATATTGCTGTCTTTAAATAGACAAATTATCATTCTAATCTTCAGTGTATAATGCAAGTAGTTGAGCTTAGAAGCTGATTAATACATTTCCATATAAATCAGGAAACTTTTAAAATAAGTAGGTATTAAATTTACATTTTTGTAAGCACAAGCCGAGTAAAGCATGGATCCAGTGGCTCATTAAGAGTTTATACGTTATCTCTAGTTGATAACACTCAAACTCAACACCCCAACAATCATGTGGTGGACACTATAACTGTCAGGTAAGTGACAGCAAACTTGTAGGAAACCAGACAGAGGAAGCCCTGTGAATGTAAGAGCTGAGCTATGCAGAAAGAAACCTTCAATAAGCTGACTTTCCAGTAATACTGCATGAGGTTTCTGCAGGAATTCCATATTCATAATACTCATTTCTCTGTCAGTGGATTTGGATTATACAGCAGAAGAGCTGTTATTCCAGCATTCATTATAATACAATGATTTTTTACAAAGGAAATGTAGGGCAAATTTTATTTATTTGTTTGTTTCATTTTAGCTGAATGCACTGAAAAGTGTTTAAATTTTCATCATTTGTCTTTAGAGTTGTCTGTTTTGGTTTATACCATTAATTTACCACTTCTTTCTGTTGTTTTTGTCTCTCTAGGTTTGTGTTGGTCATTTTTAGACACTAATATCTAATTAGTAATTATAAAATAATATGATGCAAATAACGATTTTAATTGCTTTAAAACACCAAATATTCTTTGCCACTATGAGTATGTATACCACTTCTGCATTGTCAGAAGATAACACAGTTGCTTGCTAGTGCAACTTTTAGCTCCTGGTTTCTATTGTTACTACCAGAAAAAGTTCTACAGGCTGGTACTACATGCCATGGAACAAAAAGGGCACTATGTTGCAGTGGCTGAATAGATAACGCATGTCAACAGTGAGAAGTACAGTGATTTACTTTAATAGAAACATTTGAAGTTGCTCTGAGTCACTTATCAGAGCCCAGCAGCTTATTTCATTAGCATTTTCATATTTCCTTATGTTTTTAAAATCAGTCTGAGCAAACAGTAAAAAGTTCATGTGTAATTTATTCTAGTGGCTTTTGTGGGATGTATTTTTAGAGAAAACAAACAGAATTAATACTTTAGTCCATTGTGCTATAGGTTGGCTCACACAAAAAGCATAATAAAAGTCTAATGTCAATGTTTTAGCTATATTGTGGGATGCATATTTGAAATTATAGCTTTCAAAATCCATAAGACATTTCAACAAAATTCATTTTGTTGAACTTGGCACACAACTGGAGGACGCTGCAAAATCAGAACAGTGGCAGTATAACAAAATACTTAAGGCTTTGTAAGAATAGTGGAGGCATGCTGATCATTCATCACACAGCTAAAGTTCTCTTTGAAGCAACAGAAGTTGCAAGGGTAGAACTTAAATTACGCAAAACCCCCCAGTGTTTGCAGAGCAGAAAATAATGCAAAACAAAACAGCTTTTAAGCAAAAACATCTTAATATTTTATTGCTAAGAAGGAATGTGGATTTTATTTTGTATAATAAGTTACAGTTAAGAATTAAACTGTACTGAGTTTTGTCAGGTTCACTTTAACAGATGTTGCTTTTAGCCATTACTATTATTATTATAATCATTACTATTATTCAGTATGGTATGTAGTCTGTGCACATAGTGCCATGCCTTATGTCAAATATGTTTTTGTACACACATTAAAAAAACCCAAACAATCCATTCTCTGCACAAAAGAAAAATCAAACAATCAAAAGAAAATTTAATTAATTGTAAAAGTTTTAAAATTTGTAAGTAAACACACACCCACCTTGAAACATCTAAGTATAAGAGAATTGAGGAGACAGAACAAGGCCTAGTTCAGTTACAGACATCCAAACTAACTGTGGATTTAGATAAGAATCCCATCTGAAATGGTTTTCAGGAAAACAAGCAAGCAAGCAAGCAAACAAAAAAAACAGATGAAGACAACAATTTGCATTTTACGTATGATGTGTAGCTATTAAATTATTATTTCACAACATGAAGGATAGGCATTCACTGCCACTGAAAGGTTAGAAAAATTCATATACCAGCACCCCCCCCAAAAATGCTCATTTCTTTTTGTCACTTAGCGTTATTCCGTAACATATCATTTGGCCTCTGTCTCTAAACATTTGGCAAGTACATTGCTGTGTCTTTTCTTCATTTAGCTTTCTGAATTAGTCTCTGAGCAATTTTTGTGTAGAACAACTGTCTTTTTATAATAAGAAGAAAGTTTTTCTCTCCACTGAGCATTCATGCAGAGCTTTAAGACATATGTGAGTCTTGGAAACTTGTTAGCTAAGGAGTACAGTACTTATACAGATATTTTCTGAAATGTCCTCAGAAGTACTCCAGAATTACTTAGCAAAATTGTCATCCTTATGAAAAGTGTACCTGGCAACTGTCATTTTACCATCCTGTAGGCCTGAGGACAGGAGATAGAGTTTGTTGCTTCTAGTCCAGTGACTGAAAACTAAATGCTACACATTATGTCTGAAATGCATTATTATTAATTGTTTCCAAGTGGTGTATTGGAACTGAGTCACAGTCACTGTCCAGTCTATAAGTGATTATTGCTTAGCTCAAGAGTCAATTTAGTGTTTATGGGTGTGAAATTAAATGGTAGTTTTATGTCTCAAATTAAGTACAAAAAATTAATTTGAATAAATGAATTTTACAATTTTTTCATTTTTTCTCATAAAAAAGTAAAATTAAGTATATATGTAAGGAAAGCAAATGAAATTAACTATGGCTTCCATGGAGAAGGCATTTTTTTCTCTTTGTTGAAAAATTCAGGATTTAGAGCGCAAACATGAGATATGGAAAGCATGAGAACAATGGGGATTTAACTCAATTTAAAGTTTTTAAGTGATAAATTATCCCAGACCAAGTTGGAGCTGTGATACCAGTTTCCTTAACCAAAAGGAGATAACAAAAAATAGACCAAAGAGCTTCAGTCAGACTATCTCAGCTGGACTGAAACCTTACTTTAAGTGGCTTGCTATTTGAAGCTTGAGATATAGTTTGTTCTCTTAGACAGTAATTGCAGCCTAACATCCCTGTTCCCCAAAATGAAACAAAATTTTGATAAAACAATATATGTATAGTTCTCTGAATTTGCTTGGCTTTACAGATTTGTGAAGTAACATATGATCTTTAGAATCTGTATTGTTCTACTCAGTCTCTACGTATTTCAACAAAACACCTCGATGCCTGACCTGCTGAATACCCCATGACCTGTTCTGTTTTGGATCTTAATGATGTAGAATTCTTCACTTGAGGAAACTTATATATCATTTGCTATTTTTATAGATATGTTCTGGCCCATACTGTATAGTTCACGTGGTCTCTGACCTCTGTTAACTTATCAACTGTGCCTCAAAGTTATTTGGGAGTGTGGTGGCTGCTGAGGGCTAAATCATCCAGGGAGCATTCTAACACTGTAAGAGTGTAAACAAACAAGTCCCTAAGTGATATGTCTTGAAGTGACAATTTCCCTTACAGTAGACATGCAACTGATGGCCATGAGTCCTTCCTGTGAATCCAAACTAGACTGTATTGATTTTTGTGTCCCATAGTTCTTCTTACAAAAGACAATTTAATATATACGAATAGTATATATACTATATACTATACTCCTATAGACAGGAGATTCTTGTGGTGAGTATGGATTTAGATCCCTTCAAGTAATGGATTAGTTAAAACTTGGCCTCCTGAATGGATGGACTAGTGTTCCTGTAGTATGTAAAAGGGAACTGTAAACTTCCATGTTGCCTTATCCGCTCTTTCTTTTCAGCTGAAACTTTTGGCATACAATATAGAATCTTTTGGATTGACCTCAACATAATTTTTTAATTAAAAATTATTATTTTTTAATATTTTTATTATTAATTAAAAATTATTATTTTCTAGTCCTTTGTAGCTTTGAGACCCCACTTAGGGTACTGCATCCAGCTCTGGAGATCTCAGCACAGGAAAGACATGGACCTGTTGGAGCGGGTCCAGAGGAGGGCCACAAAAATGATCAGTGGGATGTAACACCTCTCCTATGAGGATAGGCCGATAGAGTTGGCTTTTTTCAGCCTGGAGAAGAGAAGGGTCCAAGGAGACCTTATTGCAGCCTTTCCGTACTTAAAGGCGGCTTGTAAGAAAGATGGGGACAAACTTTTTAGCAGGTCCTGTTGCGAAAGGACATGGTTTCAAACTAAAAGAAGGTAGATTTAGACAAGATAGAAGGAAGATTTTTTTTATGATGAAACACTGGAGCAGGTTGCCCAAAGAGATGGTAGATACGCCATCCGTGGAAACATTCAAGGTCAGGTTGGACGGGGCTCTGAGCAACCTGATCTGGTTGAAAATACCTCTGCCCATTGCAGGGGGGTTGGACTAGATGACCTTTAATGGCCCCTTCTAACCCAAACTATTCTGTGATTCTATGATTCCTTAAAAATAATGAAAACCACATCTATTAGTTCTGTCACTGACATAAACATAAGCTTTTACTGGAATATTCCATAGGAAGTGAAGTAATGTTAACAGTTTCTGATCCTGGCAAAACTTTGTCATTCTTGCAAAAAGCAATCTTTTCCAATTCTTCTGGACTCAAGTCTCTTACCTCTAGTTCTATCTACTGTTTCAGTTTGATTTCACCATAATCTGTTTTACTCATAGTGATCTGAATAAATCTGTGTTGTAGTCTTATATTAAAAGGACACAAAAATACAATATAAGAGAGTCTGAAGTAACCAGTGAAGTTATTATTTGGAATCTCCAGGTCAGAAATCTTACTTTTCTCTTTTTTTAGCAAAACAAAATAGCTACTGCCAAATGCATTTTACTTAAGCTAACTGTTACACAGTACAAAATAAGGTGTATCTTGCACTTCTTTTCTTTTGTACTTCATTTGGGGTGGTGGTCTTTTGTTGAGATATAAAAACAGCTAAAAACATTACAATTATCAGTCTTTTTCTGGTGTACTGTGTTTGGCTGGGATAGAGTCCATTTTCTTCATAGTAGCTTGTGTAGCATTATGTTTTGAATTTGTGCTGAAAACAGTGTTGATAACATAGGGATGTTTTAGTTATTGCTGAGCTTGACACAGAGACAAGGCCTTTTCTGTTTCTCAAACTGCCCTGCCAGTGGGTAGGCTGGGGGTGCACAAGAAGCTGGGAGGGAACACAGCTGTGACAGCTCACTCCAACAAACCAAAGGGATATTCCATACTGTGTGACATCATGCTCAGTAATAAAAGCTACAGGCAAGAAGCAGGAAGGGGGGACATACGGAGTTATGGTGTTTGTCTTCCCAAGTAACTGTTACGTGTGATAAAGCCCTGCTTTCCTGGAGATGGTTGAACACCTGCCAGCTGATGGGAAATAGGGAATGAATTCCTTGTTTTGCTTTACTTGCATGTGCAGTTCATTCTTTACCTATTAAACTGTCTTTACATCACCCCATGAGTTTTCTCACTTTTACCCTTCCGATTCTCTCCCCCATCCCACTGAGTGGGAGTGAGTAGGTGGCTGCTTGGGGCTGTGCTGCCTATCAGGGTTAAACCATGACATCTAGTCATGGCATTTAGCCAGCCTTTAATGCAACAAGCCTGAAAATAAAATAAACATAAACTAATACATTTGCCATGAAAAGTTAGGAGATTAATTTATTTTTGTTCCTGAAGAAATATCAACACAAATGACTTCATAACAATCTAGTATTGAAGTTAGGCTTCAAATATAAAGAGTATAATTTTTGAAAAAGAAGCAGTGATATTTCTAAACTCTCCCAACATATGAAATCGAGTTCTTTGTATGAATATTAGTGTAGCATACTGGCTTTGCTAAATTGAGATCCTGTGTAACAAAAGCATAACTCTACGCATGTTTGATTTCACAATTCTAGCTGTCGATGTATTCTAACAGATGTACCTTATAATGTAATTTTCCTTTAGGTTGCCACTGCTTGTAGGTGTGTTTTCTGTGACCAAGTGACTAGTTGCAGTTCCGTCTTTATAAATGCTGGAATTGATTTTTGTCACCTTGACGATCTTCTTGTGAAAATCCAGAACATATCCTTGACCCTAAAGTAGAGCTGCAGCAACAACTTGTCTGTCTGTTATATAGGATACAAACTTGTTTGTGATCAAGCATGTCAAGGTGAGCAAAATCTGATAAACTGATTCTCCTACAACCACACATATACTGCTTTTCCTGAATAATATGTAGTGGAAAAGCATAACTATGTTTACTGAAGAGTAGAAAACTAAATGTATTACCTACAGGATACGTAGTACACAACATATCAGACTTTACTTGGTTAAATAAAACATTGCCCTTTGTTGCTCTCCAATAACCCAACAATAATTACATTTCAGAAAATAGTATTGTCTTTTGTTTAATCTACATTTCAGGTACTTTCAATATTCATAATTTGTACAAATCCCCTACAAGTATGTGTTCCTTGTCCTTAAATAAACTAATAATATATCCACTCTTAGTGTCTGAATCAAATATTTAAATGGTAATAAAGTTCATATTACAAGTAACAGTCGAGCATGAAAAAAAGATATATATCTGAGGTACAGAATCTACACCTTTCTTCCAGTAAATATGCAAGTAAAATACTTCTAATGAAGCAATAAATTGTGAAATTCATCTGTTATCTTGCTTGATTCATTTATTACCACTAGTTGAAATTTAATATAGTGTAAAATCTGTCGCACCATTTTCCTTAAACACATTTCCCAATGATGAAAAACATTTTCTTTCCTGCTGCTATTTTGTAACAGGGAAGTATTATATTAATTTAAGAACAAATCCTTTCGCTCTCTCTATTATATTGATCACATACACAATCCAAATCTGTGGACAGAAGCAATTTCCCCTACCTCAAAATGAGTTCCCTGATACAATGGAAAATAAAATCAAGATCAAGTAGAAAAGCTCCAGCTGTTCAAAAAGAATTCTGTGTTGCAGCTCACAATGCACATGTCATTTGCTCATGAAGACTAAGGCAATTAATTTTTTGTTGTTTTCCACACCTGAAAAATCAATCAGACAATGATATAATCAGTAACAACAAAGGTTTAATGGAACCTACAGTAAACAAGACTTAATTATGGTACTATCCCTGTAGGGGGTGCACTCTAGGCAACTAGACTATAAGGCAGATTAATTTTGCCTCTTTTTATTTTTTGTGTCCCTGTAGAGATCTCTATAGCAACTGAATTAAATTATATGCGGTGTTAATAGCTACAGACTTTTATAAATTAATAATGCTGCAAAATTGGACTATGGTTTGTCTGGAGATAGAACAGCTTTCCTCAATAAATACAGAGTGTTGAAATAAGAGTAGCAAAGATATATAGACAGTAAAAATTTAAAGCACATGAAACTTGGCTACTATATTTATTTTTCAAACTAATTCTGAATAGAAAGCCGCGTAAGCACTTTTACTATTGTCCTGATCTTCTCTGCAAAGGATTGTACTGTTCTTTTAAAATATAACACATTGAATTCTGCAAATGTAGTTAAGCCTGAGCTTGTTTTCGATTGCGGTGCTTCTGCTATGAAAGTTTCATTGTGTGTATACATGACTGAAAGGTGGCTATGGAGCAAAAAAGCTACACATTACAGTCTGACCCTTGTCTTATGAGAAGTTAAGTGTACCGCGTAAATCTCAGTACAATGATAAAAATCAAAGGTACTGTGCCTACTTTGACTATTTGAAAGCTATACCTCCCATTTAACCTTTAGGCATGGATATCATCATGTGCTCATGATATGACTGCCATAAGAGCTGGTATTGCAAAGAGACTTATGAAGTACTCAGATGAGTAACTTCTATTTTAGTGTCTTAAGAATAAATCTTCAAACCTCAAGGTTCTCATTGAAGTACCTCATAATAAGAGGATGAGAGCTAAAGTACCTTCCCTTTCATCCTGAAGTTGCTTATAAGCAACTGAAGTTGCTAAAATTCTGTTTGTGAGAAAGGTAAAACCAATTTGATATTAACAGTTAAGTGTAAGCAATTGGAATTCGTCCCTGTGCACAGTCAGAGCAAAATGAGTTTCTTATAGGGAAACTTTAGAGAGGACTTCAATAATAATAATTTAAAATATGAAAGCAGGGTGACTTCAAAAAATGACAGCTTAGATGGGTGTATGGAAAATAGATTTGTCAAGATATGAGAATTTAATATAGATAATAGTGAAGATGCAGCATAAGTAGATACTGTAAGGCTTGTATGTGATTTAGTGTTTTGGAGCACTTGGATAAAGACACTAGAATGGTATGAGTGTGGTAAATATTAAATAGAGTGAAAACCGACCCACCATCGGTGTCAAAATAGGGATCATCCATAGATAATGACTGTGTGTGCATAACAGGAATTGATTCTGGTCTTGTGCTAGTATCAATGATATGTAAGAAAGCATAAATTTTTTAACAATCAAAACTGAAAAGAACAATGAAAGAGTGGCAAATAAGGAATGGGACTGTTTGCTAATATTAGGGTGACCAATTGTTAAACCAATAATCAATACTAATTAATGAGGCCAAATGTTAAGTCACACAGTCAGACTGAGAATACAGTCTGATGAGTACTGGGGCAAATAGTCTAAGATACTTCTAATATTCAGAAATAGAAAATAACAAGTAAAAGTAAAGAAGTTACAATGATAACTGGTTACGCTGTCATTTTTAAAACTGAAACTCTGCTTGACCCACACTGATCTGGAATAAAATATTCTGTAATAAGTATCCTGTCATTTCAGACTAACAGACTGGGGTCTAATAAGGTCCAGTGCCTGGAAGCTGACAATAGACTCATTTAGATTAGAAATAAGGAATATAATTTTAATTGTGATAGTAATAATCTGCCATACTTGCAAGCTGTGATGGAGAATCCATCACTAAAAATATGTGCTTTCCTGGAAAAGCTGCTCTAATTCAGAATCAGATTAATTCAAATAATTCTTTTGACTTGTGTTATGGTGGTCAGGCTAGATAATCAGTGCCTCCTTAAGGTTTTATAATCTGTGGATCCGTTTATTATAACAGGATGTCAAACCACAGACTAGAATAGTACTGGTGGAGAAAGGGTATGATAGAATCCTGACTACCAACAGTAACATTGAATTTCTTGCCACTCCCATAGTTTTCAAGAAAGAAACAATTACTCGGGCTTTGTGTGATAGATGAATCTCATCTAGGTTGACAGCTGTTGTGGGCTAACCCCAATGGGCAGCTAGGCACCATACAGCTACTTGCTCACTTTCTCCCATCACCCCGATGGATAAGGACAGGGAAAGAGGAAAGGAAGAATAAAAGCAAGAAAATTTGCAGGTCAAGATTAAAAAAAAAAAAAGTTTAATAAGTGAGGGATAAGTAGAAGATAAACGAAAGAAAAACAAAACAAGTGATGCAGAGGTAATTGCTCACCACCTCCCATGTATAGACTGATGCCCTGCCAGTTACCAAGAAAAAGATGGCAAACCCTCCTAAAACTCCTTTTTTCCCTTATTCTACTAAGCATGTTGTTTTATGCATGGAATATCTCTTTGGTTAGTTCGGGTCATCTGCTCAGTTGTGTCCTCTCCCAACCTATTGCGCCCCTCCCAGTTTATTCGCTGAGTGGGCAGAGTGAGAAACAGAGAAGGCCTTGATACTGTGAAACTGTTCAGCAAAAGCTAGAACACTAGTGTTTTATCAGTAGTGGTTTGGTCAAAAATCTAAAATACAAGACCATATGACTTGCTATGAAGAAAATTATCCTAGCCAGTACAACAGGTAAGAGATTTGCTTTTTTCATCCACTTCCCTTCCACAGACAGCTTGTATTCCTGTCAATCAATTTGAGCACATAAATGTTGCAATTTCAAATGCAAATTATTTTCTTGCAGTTTCTTGTCTGTACTCCTAATTTACCTTAAAGGTTTCAATAAGCAACAAATTACCTTGGCTGTAGCACTGCACTACTATGTACTTCTCATACAAAAGGTAGTTTGTTAAAAGCTAGTTTAGATACTTTTAACTGGTGCTCAATTATTACAGTTAGACGTACAGCCATTTTGTAATAAGGTGACAATAATGTGTAGTCTTAAGGTTCAAGCCTGGCTCTTGGAAAAAGAGAATGTGGGTTCAGGCCCTGAAGGTTAGCTGTTCTACCCCACAGGCTGTTGAATAAATGATGATGTCTATTCCTTCACTGGCAACTTTCATTTTAAAGATCTTCTTTCATGTGTTGTTTCACAGACACCCCAAGGAAACATTCTCTTTAAGTTTCAAATAGTGTTGCAATTCAGCAAAACAAAAATCCCAGGGTTTCATTTCCACAAAAAGGGGGAAAAGACTCTTTCTTTCCCCCCCCCGCTCTTCTTTTCTGCTGCTGAAGTGAGCAATCACTAAATTATCCCACAATTTTCATAAATATATTAATCAAATGTGAAACCAAATCCATAGCTGAGTATTTCTTAAGGTTAAATTTAAATAAAATCACTTTGTGATGAAGGGCATTTTTTACACAGTCATGGTCAAAAAGATACCAGAATGCCACAATTCAGTTTTCCTGTCATAGTGTTCTACTCAGCTCATAGGCAAGGCTAGCATTAATCTTGGAATCAGTTAATATATGCTTAGAGTTTTAAAAACAGAAAATAAGGAGTGTTATTTCTGTTTCTTATACTATTTCTGATTTATTCTTTCAGATGTTATTGTTGTTATCAGTACTGTTTGTATTGTTTTTGTGATTATGATTATTGCCATCCATAGGCCTTATTTAATTTCTTTGTATAATATTAACATAAATTAAATATTCTTACAGAAACCTCTTACTTTGATACTTCCTAGTAACAAAGTTTAATGAAGTTTTAGAATTATGTAGCTGAATGGTAGATATTCTCTCATGTGGTTATTTAAATCTTGAAATTTAATAGCATAAAGAAATGCTCCCTTGAGGTATTTCAACTAGATGATTGCAGGTAGTCCTTGACTGAAAAATGTAAGTAATGCAACAGGGGTATTTTTGTCATAATATAATCATATCCCTAAGGCTGTAAAAGATATGAGATTGAGCAGAGTATCTATGATTCCCAAGGGGGGTGATTATCTCCTGACAACTACCCACTAGATTTGCCTTGCTGTTTTTATAAGTCTGCATTGTGTGAGATAATGCAGCTTAATTTCCTAGAAAATAAAGTCAGTTTGACAGCATTTTCAGCATGTTTCACATGAAATAATCTGACATTATGAAATAAAGTAACATTTAGTATGTTCTCAAGACATTGAGAATGCTCCCCCAATTCAGTCATCCAGTGTAGTAATAAAGATGAGCAAAGTGATATGGCCAACAACCTAAGGATATTGGGAATTTACAATAATACTGGGGAAATATTGTGGAAATGTTACTGTCTGTAGAAAATTATAGTATTTTTATGGTTGGTTTTTTTCAGAATATTGTAATCTATGTAGATTTCTACACTGTATTTACAAGAGTACAGATGAACCTGGGCTACCTTTAATCTAGCTTTTTGGATAACAAGAGTGAGTGACATAACACCTCTTAGCTTAACAATGTCAAATGTGTATTTCCTGGTCTGATTTTGAAGTGCTTTCTAAGAAGTCACTGCTAGAAAGCTGCTAATATCCAGGCTATCCATTTTAAGGTTAATTTATTGGGCCTCTGTGACTCTGCATTATTGCAGATTCAGCTGATAAAGAACTGGGCAGAACAAAGGTTAACTGGAGACATTCAAAACCTGGCTGGACACCATCCTGCGCAACCTGCTGTAGGTGACCCTGCTCTGGCAGGGGGGTTGGACTAGATGATCTCCAGAGGTCCCTTCCAGCCCCTGTGATTCTGTGATTCTGTGATTCACCTAGTAATGTATTAAAAGTTAGTCATTAACTAATTATCTAAGCTCGTATCTTCTCCATTAATAGCAAAAAAATAAGTCTCCACATAGTAAATCTTATTATCCTCTTATCTCAAATTTAGTAGATTATTTATTACAAGACTTTTTTCCCCCAACATAAGCTGTTCATTCTTTAAGAAACACATTTTTGTTAGACATCCTTCTCTAGACTCTAAATTGTGTAAATCTCCATTGAAGTTAGCTTTTATTGTTAGTATAAATATTCATAAAAGGTAAGAAATGATAAAACAGGTTATCTTCTTCGTACACACTGATTAGAGATCATTGGAATACCTAGTGTGACAGTTCCAAACTTCATTGAACAATATCTGTGTTAGAAAAACCCAAAGAAAAAACAACCCCACCCAGCTGCTTAATTCACACCCAGAAGACAAGATAACAAAAATAAAAATAAAAAAAAATCTCAAATCCACAGAATTCTAATGACCGTTAAATTTAAATGACAAAGAAACTACTACTTTTTTTCCAAATTGGCATTTTCAGAAGAAATATTCAAAAGAATGATGGTTCCAAATATAAATAACAAAGGATTTGCTGATAGATGTGAGTTTGTGTCTTTTTGCTGAATTTTTAGTCAGAATCACAAAATGGGAAAACTGCTTTATTCTTAGTCATATTAGCACATTATTTTTATTGGCTCAATATACTGAACTGGGTTAGATATCAAAGTTAGAAATTACTTTGAACAATGTTATTCAGAATCAGTGGAGAGACTAGTAAGATATCAGATTCTTAGAAAGCTCTAGTGAGAGAATAATGTAAAAAATGTGAATACTTGTTGACTCCTTTTAAAATGCATTCATCTTGGTGAGCTTCATGCCTCTCCTGTCTTTCTTTTCCATAAATGTTCATAGCAATTGAGTTTAACATATACAAATTAACAGAGAAACTAAATTCAGTCCCACGGGCAAGTAATATTGGTGGAAATACTTGTATTTTTGTTCAGTCAGAGAACACAAAATATAGTGTACAACTTATTTGAACAACCAGATCTAAAAAAATATAGCTACCAAAAGGAGTATAAAATAATACGTTACAAAGAACAGCTCGTGGAGAATGAAGCAATGATCACTTTAGAGTAATTTTGAGAAAATGAAATTGAGGGAAAACACCATGATGTCCTTGCCTTAAAAAAGGAGAAAATCCAAAGGTAGAAGACTAACTCCTAAAAACTATTGTTACAAATGGTCCATTTAATTATGAACAATAAATGAACCTTTTTCTTTGAAAAGGTCAGAATTGTTCATCCCTACCATTTAGTCCCGTGGGCTGATAACATGAGATAATTTCAGATAACTGAGCTTATTAAGTCAGTTTATCAGCCTTGAGAAACAATGGGTTGAGGAAAAAAAAGGCAATTTTAAGATCCAAGAAGGTACTGGAAACTTCATGGACTGATGGACTCATCACTTTATATTGCATGCAATACAGAGTCCTTCATATATGTGTAGTAAGTCCAACACACCAGACTTTCTTCCACACATGCATATCAGCCATGCAAGACATACGCATTTGAATGAGTACAAACATTTTAAACACAGTTAATTCACTTTCAGGCCCTGTTTCAAACCAAATCACACATGTATATACCTCAGACTAGCATAAGACATATAATTGGAAGAGATGATGGTAGAAATGCTCAGAAAAATTCATAGGACTCGAGTTTGAAGTCGGAAACTGAAAATGTGCTTCAGGGAACTTTGTATGAAGAAACTACCAGTAGTTCTGAGAATTCTAAAAGACCCAGAAGTAAACCAAAGTCACCTTTAGCTTGATTCCAGCAGAGTTAAAATGGTGGATCTCAAAGGGGTTGAACTCCTTCCATGCTTTACCAAAACCAGCTGCAAGATTGATAAAGAATGTTTTTCAATGAATTTGTTATTTTATGAAATATAAGCTTTTCCAAAGACATAACTCCAACCACAAAGAACTAAAGCAATTTTAAGCAATTTGGAATTCAGATGGCGATAAAGTAGGAACTGCCTTCAATCCCTACAGTATCCTGGATAATTAACGAAATATTTATTTTACATCTTTCTCTTCTAAGCCTTTGGTATTGTTTGACAGTATTCTTTATATGAGCTTATTTCCCCAAAAAATATTCCTTCTCACAGGAGTAATTATACCTTCTTTATACCACACTATACCCACACAGACAGAAACCATAGTTCACAGTCCAAATATATTGTGATTTACCTCCTGTAGTACTGAAACATGCTTTTGCAGTTTGGTAATGTAATAATGTGGAGATGGCAAAAAAGAAGAAAAAAAATAGAAAGTTTGGTAAAATAAATGGTATTTAAAGAGTAATTTAAGAGAAGAATGCCTGGAGTCAGGTGGGATGGGAGATGTTCACCTCTCTTTAACACAGGTCAGTTATTTTTTGTATTCGGAGATAGCACTCCTGAAGCAGAAGGAAGGATTGTAATCAATGTATATTGTTATGGATTTGAGAAGACCATTTCTCCTAACATTTTGACATAATTTACTTTAAAATTACAAGTCACACTTTCCTAATTGAAGACAACACTAGTATTTAGAATTATTTCTAAGCAGACATCTTTGAAGGTTTACAGGTTAAAAGTATGAAACAAAGTTTAATTTGAGCTTTAATATTATTAAGACAACTAGCAACACTAAACAGGAATTCAGTTATTGGAGAGTATAACATGAATGTGAAGCTCTTATTTCGTAAATTTTTTCAGTAATAAAATTTTGCCATTGAAATTTTAATACAATTGAGAAATTGATATATTCTGCTTGCTAGAGGCATAGTAACCTCGGCATTTGTGATGATGAGAGATGTGGACAAAATTCTAAAAACCATAAAATACAATTCAGAAGGAAAATGTGTCTCATTTTATGACTAAGCATTTAAACTAAAACCAAAACCACTGTTTTCTGATAAATTTAGAATCAAAGTGAAACTACAGTAAAATATAATGGATTAGTCATTATAGAATTTGAATTAACCAGATGTAAACTCTGTGTGAGTCTCCAGATCTTGGCAGGAAGAGATACTGTTTGAAAACAAGAGACTGCTAATGCTGCCAGGAAACAGATAGGGAAAAAGTGTAGGACAATGAAGGAGAGATTGATACCAGACTCCTTTCCTTACAGAGGAGTACTCACACTGTATCCTGTGAAAAAATGGTTTGCAAATTCTCAACTACTTTGAAGGTGTTTTAGTCTACATGATATACATATTCTTGAGCTTCAAGGCATATTTTAATGCATTTCTAGTTCTTTCTCACTTAAATTAATAACAACAAGAATAATAACAGCAGTAATAAAGATTAAAATTTTTCCTTGGAAACATTTCACTAGAATATGCCCTGGTCAAACAGAGGATAAAATTCAGTCTTGATAGAAAGTTTACACCTTATCTATCCTTGAATCTTGTCTGAACTCAATTTCTTAAGTGATATAGATCATACACTATTACCACCACACTTTTAAAGGAAAATGAAAGATGTACAATATTTTTGTTATGGGTGATGTATTAGGGTGTTGTACTTCAAAAATTAAAAAACCATATGAAGTAGAAAATGTTTTGCTATGTATCCTTCTGCTAGGTTCAAGGAGAATAGTACTTTAAAAAAAGTATAACAGTTATGAAAATGGGGTCCTAACCTATTCTGCCTCAGTCTTTTCATCTGATCTTGTATTTCAAGAGTGATTTAATTTCAGTCAGTACTAGTCTTCAAAATGGGACAAAAATTATTTACTTGCCTGCCCAGGAAAATCTTCTATCAAAGAGCATCTAGAACAAATATATGCATTGTAAGTAAATACATAAATGTAGTTAACATAAATTTATATTAGCATACCGAAAAATTATGTATAGGACCATTGTCTGTAAAACAGTAAGTAATTTTTATGTTTTGTATAGCCCCAATAAGGCCTTAACAGGGAAAGTATGTCAATTGTCACCATATTTCAGGGAAAAAGCATGGATTAATTGGGTAAAATAAAGAGGAAGTATACAAAAATGGTTATATCTTCAGAAAATATGACTTCCAAGGCAAGGTGAAAAGAAGTAAAATTGTACCGTTAAAAGACAAGAAGACTGGAGATTTAAATACATAAAATACAGCATCAGAGAGGAAGACAAGTTAATTATATTAAATTGTTTGTACTTTTATAATACATTTGCAATAAAGAAGCTGTAATAATAAAAATGGAACCAGAAGTGGCATCCAGATTTAATTCACTCTATTGCCCCAGGTTGGAACATTCATATATAACCCTTCCTAGCAAAATGACTGTTTAACCTTTTCTTAAAGTCCTCTAAAAGTGAAGACTTAATGCACTAGCTTGGCAAATTAAATGAATTTGAAACTTTTCTGATGGTTAAACTAAATCTTCTCTGTCATAATAATGGACATGGGCAACATATTGCCTACTGAGCCAGTCCGCTTAAAGGAAAGATGTAATTTCACCATGCAGTCAATAAAAAACAAAGAAGAGTGCCTCTATAGATGGAGACATTGTGTTTTTCTCCTTAGAAGTCATGATATTTGACAAGGATCCCACATTAAATTATTACTTCAGGATAATATTAAGAGCTTTACAAATGCTTTAAAATCTATAGATACATTAAGTATATTAACCGCAGCTGTCTACATACAGACTAAAGTCTGGACATTCTAGACAGGGAAGTGGTCTCTCATGCTGTAATGAGTATGTTTTCTTGATTGACTGTTTTGTTCAAGAGCTGTTGTGAACAAAAATACTTCTAATTTCTCTATCCAATGATGTAGAAGACAGCATGTGTTAAGCATGGTCAAGTCAGTAAGAAGAAACATCATACTGACTGTTAGTTACCCAGTTACAAAGCACTAATTTTGATACCCAAGGATCAGACTTCTCTAAAAACAGTCAATGTATCACATGAACTATTGTGACACATTTTGCAGAAATACTGACTTTTTTGCAGACATTCACAAAATTCTGGCATTCAGAATTGTGGCATTTGTAGCCAAAGCTATTTTTAATATTATTTTACAAGTTTTTTTTTTTTTTTTTCTCCTTTCTATTTTGTGTAGTAGGTGTACAGGCAAAAATGAAATCTTACAGAAATGGTTCTGGTTCAAAGGCTTTTGTATCATTAAGAAATTTCCAAATATGGAAAAACGTCAATCCAAGAAACAAACCCCAAGCATTTAAACCACCTTATTTAGAAGATCTAAATCTTCTCTGAGTCTTATCTGAATTCACTGTATCACTAGCACCTAGATTTTACTGGTCATTTTAGAATGGATGCAGATAAAATGTTCATTTGGCTTAATGATAGCCCAGAAGTATATTTCAATAGTCCTTTTTTCCTCTTTAGTCCTTTCCTGTAAGTCCATTTCTTTCTCTGTCCTCTTCCTCTACCCCGAGTGTAATTTCTCTTCCCATGTTTTGTCATTCTCCTGTCACAACATTTGTTCATCCTGCTTTGACTTTATGGCCCTACTTATGGCATTTACTGTCTCTCTAATTAGATACATAGCATGTTCCCATAATTTCCAGCTGTCAAAAGTATGTACAAAATAATGTGGTTATGAGAGGAAAGTGGTAATAATAATAATAATAAACTGAGACTACCTGTTATCCTGGCCTGATTTCTTGTGGTGGTGTTTCAGATTTTTAAAATATGTTTTGTAGCATCATATGCAGATTTAAGAATGAATTGTGTATTTCATTCCTACCTTTCTGAGTGTCGCATTGTGTGTAATGGTGACACGAAATCAAGGATGACAGAAAAACAGGTAAAACACTTGACATCCATCACTAATGGAACATGTTCAGCCAATGCATATACTTAACTTTCATGCATATAGGTTAAGAACAAAACCTGTCCCTTATCGAGTCTCAAAATCTGGGAATATCATGTGTAGGACCATACATATTGGTCATAATGGTTAGAAAAAGTGACTCTATGTATTTGAAGAGTAGTACTCCACTGAAATTGTAGAAACTGAATATGTATATATTATTATGTGTGTATATGTGTTGATATCTGCCTATGCATGCTTCAAAAAAGAGAAAGACTAAGGAGTGTGACTGCTCTGCAAGTATTTCAAACAGCTCAAAGGCATCATATGCTTTTTAATGCAGTGTCTGAAATGTGCCAGTTGACATATATCTATATACGTGGTTCAGGCCAGGTTCAATCAAGTCCCAATCAAGTCCCAATCAAGTCAATGAGAATTTAGCCACTAATTTCAAAGGGATTTGGACTGATTTTAGCATCAGATTAGGAAAATAAATAATGAAAAACTATTCCTGATTTTTTTTAAAAAGTATCCAAACGCAGTTCACTTAGTGTGACCCTGAAAAACTCACAGCAGTATCAAAAAGCAGTTGTGTAATTAGATGCCGAATTAATCCACCTGGACCAATTAACCCAGAAAAGGCTCCCAGGCTCAGTAATGCAATGTCAACAGAAATAAAATCAGAAAGGAGAAAAAGGTTGAGTGAAGAAAACTTCTTAGGAAAATCAGAATAGAATTAGGGATGATTATAAAAATGTCTGGGATCAAAGAGATCTTGCAGACAAGTTTGCATCAGAGTGCAAGATAATAATACAAATCATCAAATGATACTTGTAATTCACTAATGTACTGAAAAAAGTTGGCAAATCGCTGTAACTGTATTGAAATCTTTGCTACTTCTAAGTTCCTTGTTCTGTTTTTGTTGATTTTGTGGGGTGGTTTTTTTTGGAGAGGGGAGGAAGAATGATTTCTGCTAAATTTCCTATTAAGTGTCTAAAATTAGCTGGAACACATATCTATGAAGAACTACAATGCTGTCCTTCTAAAGCACAGTAGAGAAAATGTTTGATTACTAGAACAATAACTGTACATTTATATAAGTGTGGGCTTCTGTTGCTTACTGGGATCCCATCTACTCCTTTCAGCTTTTAGCTATTGAAGTGATGATAAAATATAAACACACAAAATTAAAAACTCTTATATTTTCCTTGAAGAAACTTAAAACCTGGTTAAATTCTAGTATTTGTAAAAATAGCATCTGAAGTAGTTTATAAATTAGCTACCAGAGCCCAAGTTCTTTGAACGGAAGCAGAACAAGCACAGGCCAAATTACCTAGACCGGTTATGGAGTAGCACATGCTAGCATGTGCAGAAATTGGAGGTAATAGATCTAGGTTAATGCTGAATAACTGTTAATGCGTAAACTGATTGGATGATACCGTAAGTTCTCTTCCTTCTTTTTTTCCTGTTACCCTTTTCTTTTTTCAGTTTTCTTTTTTTTTCTTTTTTCTCTTTTTTCTTTTTTCTCTTTCTTTAGTATCAGTAACTTCACACTTCATGCTGTTCACACTGTTTGCTGGCAAAGTCCATACTCTCTGGTTATAAGTTAATGATGAATAATATAAATACTTTAAAATACATTCCATATTAAGTGTAAATTATGTAAATATTGATTTTTTGCCCGTTATGAGCAAGAATAGAAATTGAAACTCAAAGAGTAGATTCTTAACATACATAAATCAGAATAGCATTACTAGTATAAATAGTGCTTTTATGAATATACAGTGCAAATATAGGCATGAGCATCTTGCTCTTCTTACGAAAGTAATATGACAAAATAAAATATATTACACATACACCTCCAGAAAATACCTTTAGATCCAGATGTACTTTAAAAAGTTGTTAATGTTTTCAGGAATTCATGTCTGTGCATTTTTAAACTCCATTAATAGAATTAGTGATTTGTATTTGGACTAGTTTCAGAATGTCTGAATTGCATTTTTGATGGAAAGGAATATGTAAAAGTTCATTTTATTTTATATGTATTTGAGTGTACATTATATGTAGTTGTACTGAATGTTTTTTAAATTGAAATAACACTTCATATGAAAGAAAGTGGAACTTAGCACTGTCTTTGACTAGGCTCATTATAACCCTAGTCATAGTGGTATCATTCACACACAGAATTAATGTGGCTAAGTCTTCATTTCATCAAGATTTTCAACTGCATTAATTTGCATGATGCAAGAATAGTAACTGTAATCTCGTTTTCTCAGGCAGATTCATCAATATTTGGGACTTCGTAAGTGAAACCAAAAAAGAAGACAGAGTAAAGGGGACAAACAGTTTTACTGCAATTTAATCTTAATAAGAAATGGTCAATTCCTGAAAATATCTTTTCCAGTCTACTCTTTATGTCTGTAGAGCATACTAGGAGTTAAAAATGTATTTTCAATGATTGTCCCAGGATTATATTTAATAGAAATTAAACAATAATTTAGTATCCAATGTTCATAGTAATTATTCAGTGGCAGATAACTGATAGCTAAATGCTGAAGGATGGAAGGACCTAGAACTAAATGACTGAATGTGTAACTCATGATGGGAATCATTATATTTTTTTGTAGTACAGTTATCTTGATAATAATTCATAGTTCACAGATGTAATTATATGTAAGGAAATTCACATATAATAGCTTTTGGTTAGGATTTGAAGCTGTCCATTTCATAGCATATTTGTAATTATGGTTTAATTTGGTCTGTCTCTCCTGAAATTTCATTCAGGACAAGTAGACACCAAAATGGAGTTTGGTGCAATTCAGCAGTTTTGGTTTGGTTTGGTTTTGGATCAGTTTTAAGTCTGCAACATCTTTGGCACAGATTTCATAAATAAACTAAACATGGTTTGGTTTTGTATATTTGCCTAGTATCACTGCAGCTGGTAGAGAAATGCAGTATTTTAAAATCTTGTCTAAGTATTTCACCCCAGGACATTTTATGGAAAATTTAATGTAACCAATAATTGTAATCCATTGCATAGAACACTACAGAGGAACTGATGAAATTTGGTTCTCTGACACTGAAAAACCTCATGAGTTTTATGAGTGTGTTGGCTGATCATTTAGGCAGTATTGTCTGACTTTTAATCCCTGATGACTCTCATTAAATATTTGAAGGAAGAAAAAAAAAAAGAAAACCCACCACAGAAATGAAATTACAAAGTCTTCTTTATTACTTTGTTCAAGACTTCTAGATGCTTACCTATAGATAGTTATACCCCCTTAATAACTATATTTTTTAATCATTTTTATCTATTAAAAATACTCTCACATCAAATTAGAAGTATTCATTCAAATCCAAAATAAAGTGCTGTAGGTAAAACAACGATTATTAGGAAAGCTTTACATGTGTAACGACTGTTTCTTTCCAGAGTATTACAAGTATTTAAAATTCCAATTGTATTTCATACACTGAATAGATTTCTTTGTAGAGCTATAAATGAGATTTTTTGATCTAAAAATAACCATTTGATTTGTATACTTTTGAAGGAACTTGTTGACTTAGCTCTAAGACAAAGCTCTTTTCACTGACATGTCTCTGTAGAACAGTTTAATACAGAATAATATCACTTCTGTATAAAAAATTCACTCTAATTGTTTGAAATTTGCATGTTTTTCTTTGATGTTCTATGGTTTTCAGTTTCTCTTACTGTATTATGTTTTCTAGGGATTATGACAACTCTAATTAGATGTTGTTTTAAAGTCTATTCATTTTCTGCTTTTCAGGCTGAAACTGTTAGGTCACTGAAGAATTGTCACCCACAATGTTTTTCCCAAACTTATGATGTCATTTCTATAAAATTCGTATTTCCAGACTGATAAAAACATGTTGATAGAAATTAATACTCCCTGGTATCTGGCACACTTCCTGGAAAGTGTTGTTTTCCAATACCATTGACACTAGGTAGCATAGATGAGACTGCAAGCATTTCAACTCATTCTGGTCTATTCAGCTCTTCAACACTGTTCCAGAAACTTTTGCACACTTTTACTTTGCAACCCCAAATGTCATTTCCATGTTTTAAAACACACTTCTGAAAACCTGTAACAAAGCCTTCACGTCATATCAGATCCTTTGCATTGAAGGAAATACACAAAAAAATACAGAATAATAATAATATTTTGTTGACTCAAGAGGAGATCTAGGGGTAGGTGAAGTGGGGAGAAAATCTAGTCAATCTGCTTTAGAAGGTGCAATCACAGAAGAGTGCCTGTGTGAACTACTCGGAATAATTTGCCTGCTGGCCATACGTCTCTCCCTTGAAAAAAATACAATAAACAATGTGAGCATAGCATGTATTAAGCAAGACACAGAACAAATATTACTGTTATTTTACTTTAGTAGAACCTGAAGATTATTTGAAGAATGTTCCGAGGGCTCATTGCTTTTTACAAAACAAGATAAATTTACTTAGAGAAAATGTCTTCATTCAACATACTAGAACTGATTTTGAGTGTATTTCGGTGAAAATTGAAATAATTTTTCAATATCAATATTAACTTTAACTACAAGACATTTCAATGTTTTAGAGGAATGTCACTCTCTCATTGACAACTTAAACCCTACTTGGTCTTCCAAGCTATCTTTTGCAGATGCATAAAAAGTAATCTACAGACTGTTCAATTCCACAACAGTTAATTGCCAAACAAGGCAGTCAATCAGCTACTTGAGATCCACAAATAGTTCACTGAATTTAAACACAATGAATACAAAACTTCATTCAAATCTGCCTTGTGAAAATGTTTTTGAAAGCCATTACTTCCCTCTGGAGGGAAAATGGATAAAAATATTATCTTGGAAAAAGGCAAGAAGTCATTGATCTTACCTGAGATGACAACACAAAAAGAACCTGGTCTTATGACTAAGACAGCCATCTAGCTAGGGGTAAGTTTGGGCTATGATCTTGCTTAAATAACTGTTTTGAACTGTACAGTTTTAATAGTTATCAAATAAGTTACAGGAAGGTTCAGAAGAAGGATATCAAACAGCCTGAAGCCTGAAGAGGTCAGCCTAAAAGAGACATAAAAGGCAGGATTCAGTTACCTAACTGTTTGTGTTTATTATCATATTAGTCACTGTGAAGCCTCTAACACCTATTCTAGAAAGATTTGGTTCTCAGAGCTCTAAGTCCCCAGTCATGTGTATCAACCTTCCACATATGTTCTGATTACACTATGGCATGTGAAATTACACTAAATAATTATTCGTGTATAACCAAATCAAGTCCTAGAGTTCATTTAAATGTAACGGAGACTTCAAAATCTAGCTCACATGTATACACCTCCTTGTAGATATTACCTCAAGGTTCTTAATCTAAAAATAGAACCCAATCATCTTTTTTGCTGAGTTACTACAGCAAGATTCGGTTCTTAAACATAGGCATCTTATATAATTTTAGGCACCGTGGGGTATCCTCCTTTCATTCTAGTTAAGATTTCAGAAAGAAACACACCTCATACATGACCTACAATATAGTCCACTCCTATAAGGGCATCACAGGTAGCACTATCACTAGCCTTTCTCTCTGAGATCTTATTGTGCTGCATGCACTTCTCCTTTTCCTAAACAGGTTGAATTCCCTAGATGAACGTTCTATGCAGTCTTGCACTCTCACTGGGGATGCTTGGCTGACTCCGTACTCTGTGACACAGATGATTTTTGAAGTGAGGCTCTGTCTGTTACTTCATTGGTCCCCCTCTGGGACTATTTCTGGGGGTGGTTTGGTTTGGTGTCCCACCTGTGGGATGGTTGGGTCACCTTCTGCAATTGGTTTGTCCCCCCCACTGGTATGGTTTGGTGCCTTCTGAAATCTGTCTGATTCACTTGACCCTGGTATTATATATCCATATAAGTAACCTATCTTAGATATATCTGCTGTTATATAGTTAAATTTGCTTCACTAATGATAAGTTTGTAGTAGCTTTTAAAAGTATATACCTACTTGGTTGTTGCTGTTATTGGTTGTTACTATAATAATGACTGATGCTATATTATTGATTGCTTACAGTAATTTGTAATAGCTTGAGATGTACATATATTTGCTTTATTAGTCGTAAGTATACTTTCTAGTGGTGATTTTTGAGGTATTATGTTTACTAGTAGTAATTTGTGTTCCGTTTGTGTTAATCTGTAATAAAATAAAGAAATTCAGAGGAGAAAGCCTCCATGTCCTTGTGTATTACAGAATCCTTAGAGCTCACGGTCACAATCTCTATACACCTGCAGGCCAGGTAACCCTTTAGGTCGTGACAGTCTCCCTGCATAAACATTCTTCACTGGAATATATAGGCTACTTCTATACTTTTAAATTAAGTATTACCTTGGAACAAACCCTAGCCTTGAGACCACTTCATACCAGCTGACTTGCAGTCACATTGATTACAATTAGTCTTTCTAGAATACATTTCTCTTCAAGATAGCAAGTTGTAGTTGTCCAAAACAGAGCCAGGTAAGTAAGATATCAGCTAAGCTGTACTGATCATCAGCATTACAATTCTTGAGCTTGCTCCATGACCCACAGAAACCAAGCAAGCAGGGACACGTGGCAAAAAGAAAAAGATGAATCTGTCTGTCTGTCCAAGCTTACCTGGCCCGGAGATACACAAGTCCTTCTGAACACTAAGTACATAGCTTTTAAGTTTGTTAGAAGTAAACTGAAAGCATAACTGTGAGATAGATATATAGATATAGAGATATATATATAAGGGAGGAATGTCTCTAAAGTTCTTAACATGAGGTTTTCTCTGTGGGAATAAAACACTGCAGTTTAACGCACAGTTTTGTTCAGAATATCAGAATGACACCTCTGCGATATACTATACAATAAGATTACTCTTATTTAGTAAGCAAACATGAAAGAGATCTAACCCTGTTTTTCAGTGCATTTTCTATTGAAGGATTATATTATAAAATCATAGAATTGTAGAATCATTTAGGTTGGAAGGGACCTTTAAGATCATTGAGTCCAACCATTAACTTACTGTCAAAACCACCACTAAACCATGTCCCTAAGCACCACATCTACATGTCTTTTAAATACCTCCAACGATGGTGATTCCACCACTTCCCTGGGCAGCCTGTTCCAGTGCTTGATAACCCTTTCCCTGAAGAAATTTTTCCTAATATCCATCCTAAAGCTCCCCTGGTGCAACTTGAGGCCATTTCTTCTTGTCCTATCGCTTGTTACTTGGGAGAAGAGATCGACCCCCATCTCTCCACAACCTCCTTTCAGGTAGTTGTAGAGAGCGATAAGGTCTTCCCTCAGCCTCCTCTTCTCCAGGCTAAACAACCCCAGTTCCCTCAGCCCCTCCTCATAAAACTTGCTCTCTGGACCCTTCACCAACTTCATAGCCCTTCTCTGGACTCACTCCAGCACCTCAATGTCTTTCTTGTAGTGAGGGACCCAAAACTGAAAGCAGTACTTGAGGTGTGGCCTCACCAGTGCGAAGTATAGGGGGACGATTGCTTCCCTAGAACTGCTGGCCACACTATTCCTGATACAAGCCAGGATGCTGTTGGACTTCTTGGCCACCTGGGCACACTGCTGGCTCATATTCAGCCGGCTGTCGACCAACACCCCCAGGTCCTTTTCTGCCAGGCAGCTTTCCAGCCACTCTTCCCCAAGCCTGTAGCACTGCCATGGAGTTGTTCTGACCCAAGTGCAGGACGTGGCACTTGGCCTTGTTGAACCTCATACAGTTGGTCTCAGCCCATCGATCCAGCCTGTCCAGATCCCTCTGTAGAACCTTCCTACCCTCAAGCAGATTAACGCTCCCTCCTAACTTGGTGTTGTCTGCAAGCTTGCTGAGGGTGCATTCGATCCCCTTGTCCAGGTCGTTGATAAAGATATTAAACAGAACTGGTCCAAATACCGAGCCCTGGGGAACACCACTTGTGACTGGCTGCCAACTGGATTTAATTCCATTCACCATAACTCTTTGGGCCCAGCCTTCCAGACAGTTGTTTACCCAGTGAAACCATGAGCAGCCAGTTTCTCCAGGAGAATGCTATGGGAAAGTGTCAAAGACTTTACTAAAGTCCCGGCAAACAACATCCACCATCCATTTACATCACTTTCAGAGCATAAGAATTTGCAGATCATTTCCAAGTATTGGCTCCATCATTGTCAAATTTGGAAGATTAATATGCTAGGGAATCTTTCAAAACTCAGAGACTATCCTTCTGCAAGAGATACTGCAGGAAAAAATATCTATGCTGGATTTATGAACACAGTATTCGTCAGCCTGTCTCTCCCTCTGCTCACAGTATTTTATATCTACTTTTTAAAATTGTGTACCATATAAAGAGAAATAGCTATTTGGTAGTGTCTAATAGCATAAGCAGGCTAGTTTTCTTTGGGCACAATTAAAACTCATTGTACCACAAGCTAGAGCATAACTTATCCACATCTTCCTTCACAATAAGTGAGCTGTTAACTCCACAGTCATTGCTGCACAGTGCTAATAAGGTATTACAGACTTTCCACATTGTTGATCCTAAATATAGTAATTTGAGTCAGTTACAATAAGCTTGTAATGAACCTATAAAGATGCCAGATGTATTTAAAAAACCATTGTAATGCAACTGGACAAAAAGCTGAAATAATCGAGGTAGGTAAGCTGTATAGAGTTGACTGAGTCACTGAGTCAGAATACATTTATCAGGAAAAGATAAAACAAATTCTAAAAAAAAAAAGTTCTGTAGTCATTATGATCTCACTTTTACTGCTTTACAGACTATTTTCACCAGGAGTCTTCTGTATTACAGGCTGAAGAGGTAGAACTTTCCCAGATCTTCACTCTGCTTTCCAGTTCCTTTTTAGCATTATCACAGTCTGTTCTAAATTCTGTATCGCTATCTGTAACAGCTGGCTATCAGTAGCCTATGGAATCCCACACAGAACTCTAGTGTGGGGATCATGAATCTGTTACTGATCTAAAATAGCTGGATTGTTATATTTCAGGGTAGAGTGTAAGCATTTTTCATACTTGTCATCCCTCAAGACTCTCTATCATTGTGACTAATAGAAATGATGGTTTGGATGGATGAAGAACACATTCTTTAAAAAAAAAAACAACCCTGTACTTTGTAACTGGAGTGTATAAAGAGCCATGATGACTCAAGAAAGTGCTTCAAGGGCACCCTAAAGACATGCAGGACTGAGTGTAATTTACCAAGCAACTCTTTCGAGCTCTTAGCTGCAAACAGGCAGCAATGGAATGCCAAGGTGATAAAAAGTCCTAGGAACCTTTGAGCAGAAACAGAATGCACTCTGCCTTTTATTGAAAAATACGCAAGATGATACACCAGCAACTGTAGCACCAGACCAGGTCATATCCTGTATAGGACTACATAGTGTTTCATAAAAAATTGCAGAATGCACTCAGACTTTTACAGTCCTTTTCACACTTTCTTTTCTTCATCACTGAGTGTCACTATGGCACAATCATTTCCTGTCATGAGAGGCTCATAATGATAAGAATTTCTGTCATATGTATAAAAATGACTACTACTTCTATAATGAAGGAAACAAAGTTTTCCCTTAACAAGACACTGGATCGTAACAGGTTTATCCAATGCATAACATTGACTATGAATAAATTCATGCAATCTCAATACTGTTTCCTACTTTCCTCCATTTGTGGTCTTTCTCACTAGTTAATTTCTTTTTTCTTTGTGCCAGTGCACTATGAACTAGTGGCTAAAGGAAACATGCAAATTCAATATCATACCTCAAAAAGAACGGTGAATTTATGTTCAGTTTAGTTTGGATCTGTCTGTCTGATAAACACCTTCTACATGTTTCACTGTTTCGAGACCTGTCATATATGGTGTTCAGCTGATGGTGTGGGGTTTTTAGTTTCATTTTTCCAACAGTAATGTGGCAGAAGATTTTTCTCATCCCTAAATTTGTACCATAATTTCAAACAATGATGTTATTAAAACTGGAAAAAGTCAAAGTAGTAAGAATCCCAATTATCTTTGAATTAAGCAAGAACAGGGAGGGTGAGTACACAGACTCATTTTCACACAGTATAAACCCACTGGTTCTAGCCACAATTTGGCTAAATGAAAATGCTCAAACCATGCCGTTATTTTTTTATTGCTAGTGCAAAGCAATGTTTATTTGATATTTCTCTTGTATCTATGACTATTCCTTATGTAATTTGCATAGGTATTTCCAAAATGAAAAATGGTGCATTTGATGGTAATTACACCTGGCTAACAGTCAGCATATACTTAAGTGAATTTGTATTACTTTATAATAACTTTCAAGATATTATATGTTACCCATTTACATGTAAAGACCTTAAAATATTAACACAGTTATGTCAATAGGTAGAAAAATAATTCCTGAAGGACAAGGTCAAACAATAACTGCTTTGAATGAAAGGAATTTATTTCAAGCAATCATAACCATTATCCTTCTTATTGTAACTGGAATGGTTCACTGCTGTATCTGATACAATTTGACCTGTTTCTGGAGACAGAGAAGCAAAAAAACCCACAGTGGAAATTTCATGATTCACTGCACACTGACATAACCATCTGCTGAAACATACAATGGCTGAGTTGTACTCAGGATGAGCACCAACATCCCACCAGGGACCCTTTTTGAATTATCTGTTTTCAGTGGTTAGGGAGAAGCTGTAATCTCCTAGAGATGATCTTTTAAAACAGATGTGGTGTCAAGGGAATGAGTGGGGGAAAAAAAGAAAAAGTTTCCTCTGAACCTGAACATTACTAGTAAATAAGCAATATGCTTTTTTTTTTTTTTTTGGTAAGTCTTCATTATACTACTGATCATGTTAGTAAAGGATAAATTATTCATACTTACTTGTACAAAAAGAAATCACTCTCAAAGTTATGGAGTTTGGATCTTTAGTGACCAAGATTAAGTAAATTCAGATGTGAACATACTGATTCTATGACTCTTGTTAATTATGTCCCATTGTGAATATTGGTATCAATAATGGCTTTGTTTACATTACCATATATATTATGGCCCTGTTGTTCTGTAGTGGAAAAGTGTTTGTGTCTGGAGTTTCTTTTGGGTTTACCTTCAAACACAACAGGGCAATGTCTTACTGGTAAATATAGATAATACCCAGAGATGCAAAGCCAGAATACCTTCCTATAGATGCAGCTGTATGTGTAAGACATTTTTATCCCATCTGTATCATATGACCCTGTATGATATTGACTGTATCTATGTCATATAACTGTAAGAAACTCTACTAAGACTGCTAGACGAATTTAATACAGAAAAGACTGATAAATAGAAACTTTATAATGACTTTCTTTATCATGATCCAATCTAAATATTTCACAGGAAAATATCAGATTTTATGCTATTAAAAACTGCTATAATTAAACAAAGACCCCTGATACATATATACAGTTATGTATAAAATATATATCAAAATACATATATGCACGTATAAATAAAACATGAACCAGTTGTATATAGATATGTATTATGTATGCATAGATATAAAATTAAATACATTAAATCATCTGAACTTGACCATATTTTGATTTATGCTGAACAATCTTTTTTTCCCAAAATTTCCATTTTATATAAAAATTCATGTTTTATTTTAACTCAAAATTGAAATAATTATGCATATAGGTAATTGAAAACACTGACACAACCCTTTTTTCTTCTTTTTTACTTAATATCTGGTAAATATCAACACTTTAGGTTCCAAATGTGCTAGATATCAACACAAATTTCCCTACATCCATTTTGAGATCTCCAGAGTTTGAGTAAGTAATGGGGAGAATAGGGTCACGCGTAGTGATACAGCTTCTGTAGTTGTAACAGAACAGAATAGTCTTCCCTTTACAGAAAAAATTGCAAGACCTTGTGATTGCAAAATCTTAAACTTTCAGTCAAGTATGGTATCAAAACCACCTATGAACTGTCGTTTGAGCCTGCTTTATGAAAGATGTAGATGGATCAAGCCTTTTGGATTCTAAATCTGTAGCCATGGAATACAGTTCTGAAGACATTAGCAAATAACTATTTGATCTTAGTGAGTACTGAGTTCCCTTCTCTTTTCTTATTGTTGTTGTTAGTGAGTGAATTCTCCTTCAGCAGGGCTGCAGGTTTCCTTTTGATTTATAGGTATGCAGCCTTAAGGAGCACAGTATACCAAGTGAGTCATACTTACATGAATATCAAAACTTCTTCCTATCAAGAACTATAATGTATAATAATTTTCTGGTTATTTTTGAACCTACCTCATTTTAATATATAAAAATATTTTATGTTAATGCATGTTAATTCCTGTTTTTTATTTTTAAAAAACTGCAAAACTACTGCCTACAGCTGCCCTGAATGCACATTTACTTGCCCACGTCATCTGTAGGCATATAACTTCATGTGGCCCTGGCTATCTCCCAAGCTCTTCTTGAAGCCTGAGACTTCTGTAGTTGAGACACTGTCTTTGAGAATTCTGAAAGTAAAAGTTAGGGTAAAATTTCATTTGGAGTTGTACAATTACTTATTTTTGCACAAAACTATTAATTTAAAGCATTACATAAATTTCTGTAATAAGCTTCTTGTTTATCAAATAAAATTAGAAAAAGTTGAATCTATGTGAAATGGGACCTGGGAGTCCTGGTGGACAACAGGATGACCATGAGCCACCAATGTGCCCTTGTGGCCAAGAAGGCCAATGGCATCCTGGGGTGCATCAAGAGGTGTGTGGCCAGCAGGTCGAGGGAGGTTATCCTCCCCCTCTACTCTGCCCTGGTGAGGCCACACCTGGAGTCCTGTGTCCAGTTCTGGGCTCCCCAGTTCAAGAAGGACAGGGAACTGCTGGAGAGGGTACAGCAGAGGGCTACAAAGATGATCAGGGGACTGGACCATCGTTCTTATGAGGAAAGGCTGAGGGACTTGGGTTTTTTGAGTCTGGAGAAGAGAAGGCTCAGAAGGGATCTCATCAATGCTTATAAATACTTAAAGGGAGGGTGCTGGGAGGATGGGACCAGTCTTTTTTCAGTGGTGCCCAGTGACAGGACAAGGGGCAACAGCCAGAAACTGGAACACAGGAAATTCCACGTAAAGATGAGGAGGAACTTCTTTCCTTTGAGGGTGGCAGAGCACTGGAACAGGCTGCCCAGAGAGGTGGTGGAATCTTCGACTCTGGAGACATTGCAAACCCACCTGGACGCTGTCCTGTGCAACCTGCTCTAGGTGACCCTGCTCTGGCAGGGAGGTTGGACTAGATGATCTCCAGAGGTACTTTCTAACTGCTGTGATTCTCTGATTCTGTGAAATTATATAATGCGAAGTTGAGTGATATTTATATTCTCCACAGATTCTTATTACTATGGAACTATTTCTGCAGAATATCACATGGAAATGTTAATTGTATACATTTGTATTTTTGTAATTTAAGCTTATTTTCCTTATTAATAAAATAAGATGTTAAATATTTCAAGCTCATTACAGTAATGAATATGCAACAACATAAAGGAATTTAGGTGTAACAAGATTAGGAATTTTGTTTTTAGCATAGCAGAACTGGCAAATGTACAAATGACTGAGGTGCAAACATGCATCATTTTCTTCTATTAAATGCAAAACAAAAAATAAACCCTCTTCAATATGGCCAACAGAGTGTTTCTGTATGATATAAAAAAATATTCTTCTGATCTATGATGATGCTATAGGGAAACATTAAAAGTTCTGAAGCAAAAGGAAATATGCACTTTAAAACTTAATGCTGTTAAAGCACGTCGATGCATTCAAACCACCCAAATCTACAATCATTTTTTGCCTATAATCATAAGAATCCTTACTACCTTGAGTTACCTTGGTCTTCATTAGTGCCACCAAAAACCTTAAAAGACTTTTGGATAGGATTATTACAGAAATTGAACCTTAATTGGAACTTAATCTCTATAATTATGCATAATTACCCATGTTTATTACTCCTACGATGAGCACACATTTTTCTTTAGCTGTAAGGCAAAATGAGTTAAAGCTTCTAGAAGCATTGGATAATATGATTTGTATGCACTTCACTGACTTTATTAGGCTGTATACTTTTAAAATTCAATTAAAAATGTATTTTCACTCTTTGGCCTTTGACTTTGGTAAGGAACATGAATGGAAAAAAGTATAAGTCTTGATGACATGTGACAGCCTTTCATTTCTTTTATTCCTTGAAACATGGGCCAAAGATGATGTAGTACTATGCTTTGCATGACTTCTTTCCATTCTGAAATATTCAGATGAACCAATGTACAAACACAAGGGAAATGAAGGGAATGTTTAATCCAATTTTACTATTTTTCAAAGATAAGTATGATTAAATCAGACTCACTTAGCCTCAGTCTTTACTTGGGTCTATTTAAACTATAAGACATGTTGGTTGTCACCCCAGGGAGTAGATTTGTGGTAACATGGCACAGTCATTTGCAAAACTACTCTTCATAACTAATGCAGCTTGCTTGGATGAGTTTCACCATTTGTAAAGAAACAGTCACATGCTGTGACTTCTGTTTGTGCATTCTGAGCTCAATCTTTTAAAATTCAATAGTTGTGTCAGCAGGATTTATATTCAGTGGCCACCACTTCCATCAGTTCCGTGAAATCGGTTATGAGGTTAAATCCATTTACATTTATAATTGCAACTACCATTGCCCCTTCCTCAGAATTACTTACAGATACCATACTTACGGTGTTCCAGGGATAAGGAAACACTATGGCTGTGCAGTGTTTAAAATACCCTACTAATCTGGTTTGGTAGTAACAATTTTATATAAGGAAAAACTAAGATAAAGTCCCAAAATTTTACTCAATTAAGTTTAAAAAGAAAGTACCATGTCATTTCAAAAAATTAAGTGGATGGTAATGCTAATAAGGCATACAAAGTCAGTGTTGTTTCCTTTTGTATGCTCCTGTCATTTCAGCTATTGATTACCATTAGAAATTCAAGCCTGATTTAACATGTGTTATGTGTCATGATGAAAGCTGACAGTAATCAAACTGGACATATGTTATTTAATTTTTTGTATTTTTTTCTTTATCTTGTGGGAATAATCACCTGCATTTTCAGTATATGTTATTATTTGACTCACAGCCTAGAAAGCCAAATGTATTCCAGGCTGCATAAAAAGAGGCATGGCCAGCTGGTCATGGGAGGCTCATTCTGTCCCTCTACTCCACTCTGGTGAGACCCCACTTAGGGTACTGCATCCAGCTCTGGAGACCTCTGTGCAGGAAAGTCGTAGACCTGTTGGAGTGGGTCCAGAGGAGGGCCACAGAAATGATCAGAGGGCTGGAGCACCTCTGCTATGAGAACAGGCTGAGAGAGTTGGTCTTGTTCAGCCTGGAGAAGAGAAGGCTCTGGGGAGACCTTATTGCAGCCTTTCAGTACTTAAAGGGGGCTTATAAGAAAAATGGGGACAGACTTTTCAGCAGGGCCTGTTGCGATAGGACAAGGGGTGACGGTTTTAAACCAAAAGAGGAAGAAATTTTTTACCATGAAACAATGGAGCAGGTTGTAGATGCACCATCCGTGGAAACATTCAAGGTCAGGTTGAACAGGGCTCTGAGCAACTTGATCTAATTGATGATGTCCCCGCTCATTGCAGTTGAAGTTGGACTAGATGACCTTTAAAGGTCCCTTCCAACCCAAACTATTCTATGATTCTATGATCTGTACTAAAATTTCATGTTCAAAGTCTTTCAGTTATCATAGGTGAATATTGTTCAGCCCCGATGACTTACTAGCTTCTAACTTCTCTCTTTAGTCTAACATTACATACATGTTTCGGGTTTACTTTTTTTTTTTTTTTTAATAATTTAGTTTTTCTAGTTCCTCTGGCCTATCTTCTGGAAGGCATCCAAAAATCTGTCAGAATATCCCCAACAAAGAATTCATCGAGAGCATAGAATTCGCTGAGAATTCATTTGCTGTAGTCTGCTAATTCACGAGTATCTCTTTTATATCTGTCATTAGTTTAAGTTTATGTGATGTCATCTGTTGAACTTAGTTGATATGTTGCTTTACTTTAATTTTTTATTATTGATTTGATCATTCTTTCACAAATTCTATTCTGAATTTTCTTTTTAATTTTGACTTGTCAATTCACAAGAACTCCGTTTGTCTAATGAAAAGAAAAAAAGGTAAGAGAAAAAAGAAAGTTGTAAAACTGAGTATTCCTATGTTCATGACATTCACCTGGAAACCATCAGGCATGCTTTTTCTTATCTATTCTCAACCTTATTTTTGCAATTTACATTACACAGTAGTTAAACACAAGAAAATAGCAATGACATTAGAAACAAAGACCAGAACACTAGATGTTCTTTTTCCACTTGAAGACCTTAATCAGTAAGTTACTTGTTTTCTATCTCTTGTTCACTGAATTTTTAATGATATAGTGTTCAAGAAGAGGTGGGAATTTTCAAGTTTTTATTGTGATTAGGAAGCTCTTAGGGAAGCTACACATATGCAAATCCTTCAGCCTGAAGAGCTCTGGAGTTTGATTTTACACTTATTGGACACTTCTTTAGCTCCTTGAGCTGTTATACAATATAACAGCAACTACCATTAAACTGGTAGTTATTAACCGAGGCCACTAACTAACAGTAACTAACAATAACTAAGTCCATCTAAGGGTATTTGTTAGAGGGTTACTTAGTTCATACACCCCTACTGGGCTCTGGAAGAAAGTAAGCAATGATTTGAAAAGACCCCTAGAAGATCTAGCCATAGACAGAACTTGCTGTATCTGTTGAATTCTGACATTAAAGAAGATTCTGTGAATTATACCCCAACAGATTCAGGCACCTTCTAAAAATTTTCAGGTTTTCATATAGGAAATTTTTGAATTACAGTTTTGGACACTTCAGCTTTGCTTTAGTCCTCTCGGGAGCTTTGCACTTTATTAGATATAGCCTTAGAACTGTAATAGGGACTGAGCAAATGATTTGAGAGTCCATCATTTATTAAATAGTTTTATCCTTTTCATTGTATGAAGGTATCATTAATATTTTTTTTGTAACAAAATGATCTATTATAAAATATTTAATGAGAACACTGTGCATATAAATAACCATCTGGGCAAAATAATCACTTGTTCAGTTAATTATCAACACTCGCTGCAACCACTGTCTCAAATAAAAGAGTATTTTGTAGCATACATAGTTACAAGTTTCAGGTTGATCCATTAATATAAAGGAGAAGGTCTCAAGAGTCTGACCTCACAACTATTTGGAAAAAACCCCACCCATCCACCCAACGAAAATCTACCAAAAAAACTCAAAAAGAAAACAAACAAAAATCCCGTTTCTTGAATTATTCTTTTTTCAAAACACTGCTTCACTTTTGCTAACTTCCCTAACATATACAAAAGGATAATTACACTGACAGATACAGCATAAGACAAGGGAGTATGAGCAAGATAAGTAGTAAAAAGAAAGGTTAGCCCAAAAAACCCCCCAAACCCTATATAAGATGACAGTTCTCAGTTGCAAGTTTGTCTTGTTTTACCTTCACAACATGCACTAACCTTGTATTCAGATTTTCAGTCTGTAGCTAGGGATAAAAAGTCTGATATTTATACTAGAAGCAATAATGACTTATATGCAACTCTGACTATATGCACATAATAATGACTTTTCACCTTAGGAAAAAAAGAATCCTCAAAAAACAAAGATCTTAAGACACTCAGAGGGAATGAATATATTAAAAATTCCTCCTATATAGTGGAATGACAAACAATCAAATTGACACAGCATTTAAGGGTCAAATCCAACCAGGGAATTAAGCAATCAAAGTGAGATTTAAATAGATTTTCAATTAAATTCTTTTTATTCCGTGTTATACCAACAACGTCTCATTATTTCTTACTCAGATTTATGAGGTTTAAAACTTATCCAGCTTTCCATAGCTGTCAATTTTGTTAACTGTGATTTCAAGTGATTTCATAATAACTTAAACTTAGTGGGATTCATTTGGCAGATACTTCTCCTTCAAAGATCTGGTTTTGTACAATGATGGATTTATTTAAAAAAATAATTATCTTTTAAATAGTAGAATAATATATTGGAAAGTTGCACAAATGAGGATTTTTATTTCATTATTTCACATGTCTTAGGGAAATTAGTCTCAGAATTAGAATAAATCCAATGGTAATCTATAGAATCCATGTAAGGATGTTGAACCATCTTTTAGCTGTCGCTACCTTTAAAAGAAATGTGCACTATTTGTATTTTTCAAATGTTTTATGTAAAAGGAGTGGTGGGTGGAATATCTTTCAATGATATATTTTGAGCAAAAATGGAATATACCCTTTGTTTAAGATAGCTTAGCAATTAACTCACAGTTTTTCTTAAGGTTGGTACATGCAACCTGATAGAAATAAAAAGGAATCTGTCATACCTCAGCTTCTCACAAAGCTATTTTTAATCATTAATATTATTGAAAAAACAAATCAGCCAGGTTTCACAATATCCAGTTTCCCAGTCTTCATTATTTTCTTTCACAAGCTTTAAACAAATTAACATACTAAAATTATTGAAGCTATATAAATTTACATGCAAATCTATTTTAACTGCCTGATAGCAGTTCAAAGCTGTAAGGAAAGATAAACAGTTTATCTAATTACACGATATTTAATGCTGATGTTTTCAAGATGCTGATTAGTTAGGTTTGTGTCATTAGAATCAAAAGATATGCATGAAATATTTTTATTACCCTCATTAATGATGTTAAGCTCCAGAAGTACAGATATTACATTGCTATGTTGTGGGTTGCATATTAGGATTGGCAAAACTACATTTCTGTAGTGCTAACACTTAAAATTTTAATACATACTAGCAAAAGCAATAAAATCTAAGGCTCTTATGCCGTAATTATTATAATGTGAATATAAATAGTGAAATAAGACAAAACATACTTTCAGCTTTTTAATTTTCATTTGACATATAACTGTAGTAGAATAATGGTTTGAAAGAATTTCATTTAGAAAAAAGTTCCAGATTTAGAGTATGGAAGACTGAAAGGTGCACTCATGTATTCATGTTTAGAAAGTGGATAGAGTTTGTAAATTTGTGCTGTTGTTGACTTCTTGTTTCTTAATTTTCATTAGATACCAGTTTAATATTCATAAAAGATTTTAACATTTTCCTTAAACATTCTAACTTCGCAAGCTTCTAGTCTTCAGAAAGCTGTTTTGTGTATTTTATTGAACCACCACCAACAACAAAATAGCTTGCAGAATATATACAATAAAGTGTCAATAAATGATTATTCTAAATATTATTAGTAGCTACATATGTTATTATTTGACATATGCTGCAAACAGGACAAACTGAATCAGAGCATCATTGTACTGGATACTGCACATTATGGGAAATGAATGTCCTTGCTTAGTTTTAATTTCAGAAGTGCTGCAAATAGCACACAAACAAATTCTCATGAGGAAAATTAGAAGACAATTTGTGACAAGAGGGTATTCTTGAGTAAAGGTTATCTTTTAGATTATCTTTTTCAAATGTTTCTACATACAGTACTTTGTAAGGTCACTCAAACCACTCAATCCCTTTCTTTCCCAAGATCAGACCATAACTAAAACATGCCACTTTGTAATGGATCTAGAAACTCTCTGAAATTCATCCTCAAGTCTTTCCCAATTTTGCCACTGAGTTGTGTGCTCTTCAATGCTACTAAAATTTCAAGAATAGAAGAGCATTCAGATTATTATCACCTCAGCTCATTTTAGGCATCTGCAATATATATTCTTGTAGCTAGATTACTCTTACAACTACCCATACTAGGCTGGTAACATTTAAGGTGAGTTATCTCAAACACAGGTACTAAGTACTCATGATAGGACAAGGGTAACAGTTTAAAACTAAAAGAGGGTAGATTCAGACTAGATAGAAGGAAGAAATTTTTTTACAATGAGGGTGGTGAAGCACTGGAACAGGTTGCCCAGAGAGGTGGTCAATGCCCCATCCCTGGAAACATTCAAGGCCAGGTTGGATGGGGCTCTGAGCAACCTGATCTAGTTGAAGATGTCCCTGCTCATGGCAGGGGGGTTGGACTAGTTGCCCTTTAAAGGCCCCTTCCAACCCAAACTATTCTATGATTCTAAGTAGTCATCTACTCAACTTTGAAAATAGTTGAGTCCTCAAGTTCAGTTCAATTACCCCCAAAATTGTTGTACAATGACTCAAAACATAGCACTGAAATTTAGAGAAAAGTAATGATGTAAAATCATAGTCTGGGAAAGTTATGACTTCATTGGTAGTTTTACTTGGTTTTGGACTACTATAAGTAAAAGCATACAAACACTTCATCAAAGATTGTAAAAAACCTCAGATATACTCAAGGGTAACCTATTTAGCAACTAATTCAGTTGAAGAGGAATAATGATATTTGTTGTAATAACTTTTACTCAATAGAAAGATATAACAGCTTCTGTCTTTCAATAATATTTTACAGTCTTTCTCTCCAAGGAGAGGTAGAAAATTACTAGTAATTACGCACGTATAAACATTGCCTCTGGATGCTATTAAAAATCTCCAGAGAAATTCTATTAAGAGCTGTGTCTAAAAAAGCAAATAAAAGTATTTCATAGGATAATAAGATAATTTGGGTTGGGAGAGATCTAGGCCAACCTCCTGCTCAAAGCAGGTTGATCTGTGAGATCAAACTGACTTAGTCAGGGCTTTATCCAGTCAGGTTTAGAATACCTCCAAAGTTGGAGACTGCACAATCTGTGTGGTCTATAAGATCCACTGCCTGGCTGTCCTCTGAGGAAAAAAGTTTCTTCTTATACTCAGTCTAACCGTCTCTTGTTTCAACTTATACCTGTTACCTCTAATCCTCCCACCATGCATGGCTGTGAAAAGCCTGGATCCACCTCCTGTATCACCTCCCTCTAGTTGCTGGGGAGCTGTTTTTAGGTCCCCTTGAAGCTGCTTCTTCTCCAGGATGAATGAGCCACTGTCTGTCAACCTCTGGACAAGTGCTCCAGCCCTGACCACCCTGGCATTCCTCTGCTGAACTTGCTCCAGTTTAATTATGACTTTTCTGTACTCAGCAGGCCCAAAGTTGGATGATTTACTACAGATGTGATCTAATGAGTGCTGAGTAGAGTGTGATCATCACTTCTGTTGATCTCCTGGCTGCAATCTGGTTAACACAGCTGCTGGTCATCTCTGCTGACAGGATGCACTGCTTGCTCATTTTCAGCGCGCTGCCCTCAAGGCCCCAGCAGTTTTCCTCAGACCTGTGCCCCATTCCCTCATCCCCCCAGCCTGTGACAATGCTAGAGTCTCCCTTCCCAGGGGCAGGACTCAGCATTTGTTCTTGTTGAGTTTCGTTAGTTTAGTATCATCTCATTCCTCCAGCCTGTCAGTACAGACCCATGTGTGCAGACCCAGTACTCCTCTGGTTGACTCCAGGTATGGAGAATGATCCATTAACCGCAACCTTCTGAGCCTGATCATCCAACCAGTTTATTGTTTATCTGGTTGTTCACGCACCCAGACATAATGTACTAACTTTGATACAAGGATGTTGTGGGAGATAGCTTCAAAAGCCTTGCTAAAACTGAAACAAAAGCTGTTGCCTACTCTCCCCTCATTTATGAACCTGGTCATTTAATGATAAAGGACAGTCAGGAGGATCAGACATGAATTATACTTTATAAGGATTTCCCCTCCTCCCCAGTTTAACTCTTCTGGACTGATGTTTTCTCATCTTTATGCAGATTATGTAGATGCTCAGAAGTCAGAGGCAAAACTCCCATTGATCTGACATAGTCAAGGTTTCATCCAAATATTTGTTCCTAAAAAAGATTGAAAAATATCTCCTATAGAAATCAACACCGATTTTCTAGAAAGTTATTATTCTGAACAAGCAGGAATACTGGGGCTTCATAACTATCTGAAATTTAAATGTAGTCTATGATAATTACCTAGAGTGGGAATAATTTCTTCTAATTCCAAACATATACAAATTAATTGTGTAAGACTAAATACTCATAGTTAAATTTTATATAGCAGTTAAATACATTCTCCCAGGATGTGATCCATCTCTTCTTAAAATAGTACCTAAAACAAATAGGATTCTCACTCTGTGGCACTGATTTTTTTCTTTCCACTGACTTTAAAGAAAGCATAAGGAGCTTAGTTGTCTATGTTAGATGAGATAAATTCTTCCATTAGACTACCTGTATAATAAATGAAGGAAGATACCCAACTCCAGAGGACAAGCCATAACATTTGTTATATGTAGGCTATGATGGTGTTTCCCTTGGTGTTGCCTCTCTCTAGATTAAAAAGAAACTCTACAAAGCTACCTTAGCCTGAACAAGCAATTAAAACTATTTGAGTTCCACTCTTGTCATAGCCAACTCTCTTTGACTCTGTCCTCAGTGATTCATGCTTATTATTTCCCCTCATTTTAATTCAACATGAGCATACTGGGTCTGGCTGGGATGGAGTTAACTTTCTTCAGAGCAACACATATGGTGCTGTGTTTTGGATTTGTGGCTAAAACAGTGTTGATAACACAACAGTGTTTTGCCTGTTGCTGGACAGGCTTTCTCTTTATCCCACTCTGCCCCTTCAGCAAGTAGGCTGGGGGCGAGCAAGAAGTTGGGAGGAGACACACGTGGGACAGCTAACCCCAACCAGCTAAAGGGGGTTCCATGCTTTACAATGTCTGGGATGCTTTTTGTTGTGGTTTGGCCTCAGCTGACAAGAAAGAACCATGCAGCCGCTCGCTCAACCCCCTACAGCAGTGGGGGAGATTTGGAAGAAAAAGGTAAAACTCGTGGGTTGAGATAAAGGCAGTTTAACAGAACAGCGAAGGAAAGAGGAAAACAACAACAGTAACACTGATGGAGGAATGTGTGCAGGAAGCCCCAGCTGGCTCCCAAGTGGCAACTTCCTGCCCCCTCCCCCCAGCTAGCTACCCCCTATAGACTGTGCATGGCATCACATGGTATGGAATACCTGTGTCCCGTGCCAGAAATCAACCGTATCCCTGCTGGAACCAGGACATTATCCACCCTTTATTCTATACCATCTACGCGATGCCCAGATGTTAGAGTTTCGAATTAAATACTACTACTTTTCCCTGTCTTATATATGTATACATACATGTATATACATAGAGATACAATTCCCTCAGTCTATGGTCCATCCCTCTAAAAATGTCCATTGAGTACACTTAATCCCTGACTTTGGGATCCCTCTGTTAGAACAGTCTCTCAGGGCAGGAAAGATGGTGTGTGGTGCTGCACTGTTGCATGCTGTATTCAGAGCTGTTGGCTGGTGTATCTGGTGCAGCCCATGCCCACAGTCCACGGGCTAAAGATGTCAATCTCGAGGAAGCTGCTGGGCGCCAGCTGCTGGGATCAGTTCTGGTCCCGTCACCGCTGCACTTTACTCAGTTTCATCAAAGTCCATCTGTCATTAGTTCAGGTGATTCTTACCGTAGTACAATTCGTAGCAATTATAGCAATGACAACATACAGTGGCAGCATTATGTATCAATTAACATCATACAGTTTGATTCATTGGCTATTCTCACCCAAAAATCAGATTCCCATGAGGTACACATCAGACCTCCTCATCCTTCCACATCACCCACCAAGTGCACCCAGGTTCTTGAGCAAAAGCAATCCCATGAATAGATTTGCCTTTGTCTGAGGCAGGACTAACCCAGACTGTCTTCCCTAGCACATTCTCCAAGTGCATTACAGGGACTTTATCCCCTTCTACAGTGCGTGGAAGTTTTGATTGGGCAGGGCCAGCTCAGTTGGCAGATCCCCTGGTGTTGACAAACCAAGTAGCTTTTGCTAAATGTGTATCCCAATGTTTTAAGGTCTCACCACCCATGGCTCTCAGTGTGGTTTTTAACAGTCCATTGCATCGTTCTATCTTCCCAAGCTGGTGCATGATAGGGGATGTGATATACCCACTCAATGCCATGCTCTTTGGCCCAGGTGTCTATGAGGCTGTTTCAGAAATGAGTCCCACTGTCCGTCTCAATTCTCTCTGGGGTGCCACATCGCTATAAGACTTGCTTTTCAAGGCCCAGGATAGTGTTCTGGGAGGTGGCGTGGAGCACATGGTATGTTTCCAGCCATCCAGCGGTTGCTTCCACCGTTGTGAGCACATGGCACTTGCCTTGGTGGGTTTGTGGGAGTGTAATATAATCAATCTGCCAGGCCTCCCCATATTTATAGTTTAGCCATCGTTCTCCATACCAAAGAGGCTTTAACCGCTTGGCTTGCTTGATTGAGGCACATGTTTCACATTCATGGATAACTTGTGCAATAGTGTCCATGGTCAAGTCCACCCCTCGATCTTGAGCCCATCTATATGTTGCATCTCTTCCTTGATGGCCTAAGGTGTCATGAGCCCACCGAGCTATGAATAATTCACCCTTATGTTGCCAGGCCAGATCCACCTAAGCCACTTCAATCTTAGCAGCCCAATCTACCTGCTCTTTGTTTTGATGTTCCTCAGTGGCCCGACTCTTGGGTACATGGGCATCTACATGGCGTACTTTCACAACCAGATTCTCTATCCGGGCAGCAATATCTTGCCACAGTTCAGCAGCCCAGATTGGTTTACCTCTGCGCTGCCAGTTGCTCTGCTTCCACTGCTGTAACCACCCACACAGAGCGTTTGCCACCATCCATGAATCAGTATAGAGTACTGGCCATTTTTCTCGTTCGGTAATGTCCAAAGACAGCTGGATGGCTTTCACCTCTGCAAACTGGCTCAATTCCCCTTGTCCTTCAGTGGCTTCTGCAACTCGTCATGTAGGACTCCACACAGCAGCCTTCCACCTCCGATGCTTTCCCACAATCCGGCAGGACCCATCAGTGAACAGGGCATATTTCTCCTCATTTTCTGGTAGTTTATTATATGGCGGGGCCTCTTCTGCATGCATCACTTCCTCCTCTGGTGATATTCCAAAATCTTTCCCTTCTGACCAGTCCATGATCACTTCCAGAATTCCTGGGTGACTAGGGTTTCCCATTCGAGTTTGCTGTGTGGTCAATGCCATCCACTTACTCCACGTAGCATCAGTTGCATGATGTGTGGCAGGGACCCTTTCTTCGAACATCCAGCCCAACACTGGCAGTCGGGGTGCTAAGAGGAGCTGTGCTTCAGTACCAACCATTTCTGAAGCAGCTCGAACCCCATCATACGCTGCCAGTATCTCTTTTTCAGTTGGAGTATATAGCAGGCTTCGGATCCTCTGTATCCCTGACTCCAAAACCCTAGGGTCGGCCTCGAGTCTCTCCAGGTGCTTTCTGCCACAAGCTCCAGGTAGGGCCATTCTTCCTGGCTGCAACGTTTTTAACATATTGTCCTGCCTGGACTGGCCCCAGGGCTACTGCATGAACTATTTCCTGTTTAATTTGTTCGAAGGCTTGCTGTTGCTCAGGGCCCCTTTTAAAATCATTCTTTTTCCGGGTCACTTCATATAGAGGGCTCACAATCAGACTGTAATCTGGGATATGCATCCTCCAAAAATCCACAACACCTAAGAAAGCTCGTGTTTCCTTTTTAGTAGTCAGTGGGGACATAGGTGCTATTTTGTTAATCACATCCATGGGGATCTGATGGCGTCCATCTTGCCATTTTATTCCTAAAAACTGAATCTCCTGTGCGGGTCCCTTCACCTTATTTCATTTTATGGCAAAACCAGCTTTCAGAAGGATTTGAACTATTTTATTCCCTTTCTCAAAAACTTCTTCTGCAGTGTTGCCCCATACAATGATGTCATCAATGTATTGGAGATGTTCCGGAGCTTCACCCTGTTCCAGTGCAGTCTGGATCAGTCCATGGCAGATGGTGGGGCTGTGTTTCCACCCCTGGGGCAGCCGGTTCCAGGTGTACTGGATGCCTCTCCAAGTGAAAGCAAACTGTGGCCTGCACTCTGCTGCCAAAGGGATTGAGAAGAATGCATTAGCAATATCAATTGTCGCATACCACTTGGCTGCCTTTGACTCCACTTCGTATTGAAGTTCTAGCATGTCTGGCATGGCAGCACTCAGCAGTGGTGTGACTTCATTCAGGCCATGATAGTCCACTGTTAGCCTCCACTCTCCATTAGATTTTTGAACTGGCCATATGGGGCTATTAAAGGGTGAGTGGGTCTTGCTGATCACTCCTTGAGTCTCTAGTTGATGAATCGGGTTATGGATGGGAATCAGAAAGTCTCGGTTAGTGTGATACTGCCACCGATGCACCTGTTGTTCTTCAACCCTCAACAACCCTACAACAGAAGGGTTTTCCGAGAGACCAGGCAAGGCAAACAGCTGCTTAATTTCCTCCGTCTCCAAGGCAGCTATGCCAAAATCCCACTGGTACCCTTTTGGGTCTTTGAAATACCCTCTTCTGAGATAGTCTATATCAAGGATGCATGGAGCCTCTGGGCCAGTCACAATGGGATGCTTTTGCCAGTCATTCCCAGTTAGACTCACCTCAGCTTCCAATACAGTCAACTGTTGGGATCCTCCTGTCACTCCAGAAATACAAATGGGTTCTGCCCCCCTCTACAGCTTGATGGTATTAAGGTACACTGCGCACTGGTGTCCACTAGGGCCTTATACTCCTGTGGGTCTGATGTGCCAGGCGATCGCATCCACACAGTCCAATAAACCCAGTTGTCCCTTTCCCCCACCTGACTGGAGGCAGGGCCCCTCTAATCCTGGTCATAGTATCCGTTACTGACTTCTTGCAGAAATGACTTGGATGTCTCTTCAAGAAGATCAGAGGTAAGATCAGGCCTTCTACTCTGTCTGGGGAACTGCCCACTGGAAACTGGAGCGGTACTTTTCCTGGAGGGATGCCCTTTTGTGATTGTTCTTCCTTGCAACTCATGTACCCGTGCCTGTAGGATCGAGGTAGGTTGTCCATCCCACTTCCTCATGTCCCCTCCATGGTCACGCAAGTAAAACCACAGAGTGCCTCATGGTGTGTACCCTCTATATTCTCTCTCGAGTAGAGAAACACCTGCTCCTAACAGCTGAGATGCTGGCCCATATGGGTGGGGAGTAGGACATACTCTCTTCAAGTTGCTGAAGCTTCCACGAAAGTTTCTCCACAGCCAAGATGAGAGGGGAACAGAGTCTTTCTTCGTACTGCCACAGTTGGCCAGCCACCTCATCCACCTTTCCATTCCATCACTGCCAAGGAGTTGGCGTATGACGATGGTGCACGCCGTACAAATTTCCGCCACATAGCCTTGTGCACTGGACTTCATCAGGATTTGTGGGTAACTGTGTATTGTATAGGTCATAATAAATCATCTCCCTCACAGGTAATTCCCTCAGATACTAGATACCTCTTTTCATGGTGGTCCACTTGCTTAGATGACATACATCATCTTCACTGAAGGGGTACCTTTCCCTCACACCTGACAGGAGTCGCCTCCAGAGGCTGAGGGCTTGTGTCTTTTTCCCAATAGCCTTGTCAATGCCCCCTTCTCTAGACAGGGATCCCAGTTGCTTGGCTTCCCTACCCTCTAATTCCGAGCTACTGGCCCCATTGTCCCAGCATCAGAGCAACCAGGTGACAGTGTGCTCCCCCGGAAGTCGGCTGAAATCTTTTCGCATATCTCGCAGCTCGCTTAGGGACAGGGATCACGTGATTATCTCTGGTTCTGTCTCTTCCTCCTCCTCATCATCCCTTACTAAGCGAACTGATTTCTTGGTGTATTTCTTCTGTATGGGAGCAACTGATACTGGCACAGGTTGGTTGTCTGGCTCAGCTGCATTGCCTGCCACCGAGGCTGGAGTAGCCACAAGTGCCTGCTGGTCTGTTTTCCCCCTCTGTCCCCTGAGGGTGCTGCATAATACCAAGCAGTGTTTGGTAGATACTGGCCAGGGCCCAGCACAGTGCTGTAAGTTGTGCCTCTCTGGAATAACCACAACATTTTCCTTTCAAATATTCTGTCACTTTATCAGGGTACTGTAGCTGTTCAGGGGTGAAGTCCCAAACCATTGCAGGTGAGAAGTTCTCTAGATACCTGCCCATATTCTCCCACATGCCATGCCACCCATGACTATCCAGCCTCGGGGCAGGTCTCTGGGTGGTAAACAGTTGTTTAACCCTAAACAAGGCATGAAACACATTCAGGAGACATAGCAGCAGGAACATGCTGGTTTGAGCACCCTAAGGATATTAAAAACTCTCAAAAGCTGTCATACCTGGCCCAAAGGAGAAAAGAGAGGTGAAAGAGGTGGGGAAAGTATCCCCCCCCATTTTCCCCATAGATTGGGTGTGATTATTAATAAATTCCAAGAGACAGTGCCCAAGGTATGGGGAGGACAGCAATGATGCATAAAATCTCCAACATAACCACCTGAACTGTGATGTTATCATATCATAAATTGGTATTACACAAGACAGAAAAATTATAATCTTGATCCCTCTCCCAAAGGTGATTAACAGCATTAGGGGGAGTACATAGGGTATCTAAGAATTTACATAATACAACCATGCCAACAAACAAAGCAACATTGTGACCAGTGACTACTTAACTCATACAATAAATGCATATAACAAATTTGTTTTAACAAGCTCTGGTTGGATCTGTCGTTATCTCAATGCTTCAAGCCCCACGCTGGGCACCAAAAAAGGACTGTTGTGGTTTGGTCTCAGGCAGCAACAAAGAAGCACGCGGCCAATTGCTTAACGCCCCATGGCGGTGGGGGAGATTGGAAAAAAAAGGTAAAACTTGTGGGTTGAGATAAAGGCAGTTTAACAGAACAGCAAAAGAAAGAGGAAAACAACAGTAACACTGATGGAGGAATGTACAAACACAGTTACTGTACCAGCGCTCACCTACCGGACCACAGGAAGCCCCAGCCCACTCCCAAGAGGCAACTTTCTGCCCCTTCTCCCGGCCAGCTCCCCCCTATAGGCCTGGCATGGCATCACATGGTATGGAATCCTGTGTCCCATACCAGAAATTAACCCTATCCTTGCCGGAACCAGGACATTTTTGATCTGTTTTTTTTCAGTCTCTCAGTCTGATATGCCAATCAGTTAAAGCCAAGCTAGAGACCATCTGGAGTTTTCTGGAAATTCACTGTGTAAATGATGAGGTAATTGCACACAAATGTAAAATTCCTGCAATAATTTCAGCTGGTATTTTTCCTCTGTTACCCTGCATTTTATCCATTCTACACAACAGAGAGGGGTTTTTTACATTGGATTTAGATCTAAAACTTAGTGAATTAATGGATTCCTATAAATTTATTATATAAATACAAGTGTGTATTAGCACCATATGAAGGCTGACATTAACATAATTAAAATGCTATTAACATATATCATAAAGTTTTATTTTTTTTCTTTTGGCTCAAACAGAAGAGATTTATGGAAACAACTTTGTAATCTGATAGTACATATGTTAAATTAATGGTCTCACATGTTTCATTTTTTCATAATCATATTTAAACCTCATCTTTGTAAGTCTAGAAGATTAAATTCAAGACATACTTTCTCAATTTCAGATAATTTCCTTTCTGAATAGCAGCTATTTAAGATTAAACAAAAATGAATACTGTGAATAATTTTATGCAGATGAAAATCATGGTCTTACTGAATTGTTAATACCTAAAAATAGAGAGATTTTTAGAGGAAAGCCTATAGAAACAGACCATTCATTTTAGTAATAGATAAAGTGTCTTTAAAAAATTCTGAAAACCACGAAGTGAAGAGGATCGGAAGATCTTGCCCCACTGCATGGGGTTTCAGATGAAAAGGCTCATCAGTATCACACTACCTGAATGTGAAGCCAATCTGCAAGAAAGCACCATGTGGATACTGTGCCATTCTGACCTGAGGAATAATGCCTCCCATTTTTTTGCATCTTCATCTCACTTCTAGATTGGGTGCAGGGTTTTCAGCAGACATGTGATCATAGGTTCATGGCTTTACATATAGGCACATTGTGGTGTAATTTATTCTAAGCTTACCATCAGTGTACTACTACTGTTAATTGACATATTCAAACTACCTGTCATCCATACCAGCTTTGTTTAATGCTTTGTATAAAGTTTTTATATTATACAACACTATACACTGAAGTATTATAGGGAAAAAGGAAGACTATCTAATGGATTTTAATTATTGTGCACATTCTGTTTTGGAAAAAAAAAAATCACATTACTGTTAAAAAAAATTACTGACCACATGCTATTTCTGTTGCTTATAGTGAATGCTACCTTACACCACACTTTAAAAGCAATGTCACAGACAATTACTTTTTACTAAAGTAAATTTGATTCTGTATCCTCAAAAGTACATGGCTTCAGTGTGGAAAACACCAAGGGTGGGATTCAACTCCAGAATGTGTCTACCTAAATCTAAATGTATAGATGCCAGATTTGCTTGATAGCTAGATACCTGAGCTGTCATTACTGCCAACAGAGCCTAAGAGGACTTGATTCATGGTCTAAACACAAAAGCCACCCTGAATGGCATAGGATATCAGAGCCTTCTGCTTAAGGCTATCAGACCTGTAGGTGATCCCTGTCTCCCTGGAGTGGCAGCTGAAGAACAGTCCAGATACTCTAAGATATTTCAAATCTCGTATATGTCTAAGGTTAAGAAGCTGAATCAAGTCCCTGCATTTAGTCAGAAGACGAAGTCTTCAAATTCTCTGAGGCTTGATTCAGTTGCTACACTTAGAGAGTTTTTTAGCACTGTTTGAAACATCATAAAGTGTTATTGAGTTGCCTGAACTCAGAAACCTACTGTCATTTTAAAAACACTAGACTAATCCACGAAACTCCAGCTGGTTCTTTAAGAGGTTCATATCTTCCATAGGTCCTGTTCCTTACCTTCCAGCCTCATGGAGCATGGTTTGCATATTTTAAGGCTTCTCAGGACTCTTACGTTTCAGCAACTGAGTCATGACTTCTTGACTATATGCTCTATTTGCCTCTTGGTATCTGAAACATCCTAACAGAACTGACAGTTATCGTTAAGGACTTATAACAGACCAGTCCCCATCTAGAACACCTTTGGGGGCTTAGCTGATACCCCCCAAGGGCACCTGTGTAGACACATTTAGACATCTGTATTCAGCATATATAGTCTGGAGTTTAAATTCCCTCTATATTTGTTAAAAATGGCTTTTCTGAACATGAAAACGAACAAAATTATTTCCTATGTCTTTATTTTTCAGAAAACTGCAGGATTCAAATAGCGTATAGAAGCAAACTAATTAACGGAGAATCCTAGCCTTAAGATTTGATAACATATACATTCATATTCCATATTTTTTGAGTTTAAGACCAAATAATATCAGTAAGAGGGCTTATGTAGGCATAACTTAGAAAGAGAATCTTATACTAATGTTTAATTTTCATAATCCATGGGGAAAAAAAGACCAGTGAGGTAATGAATGATAGATATCAGAGGTAAGTTATACCTCTCTTCGTATCATTTTTCTTAGTTTACCACAGGGAAACCATCATTACACGTGCATAATGATGCATATGACACACAGAAGTATCTGATGGAATGAGAGACTTTAAAGATCTTTTAAATTTTTAATTTTTTTTTTAGTATGGTTAGATACTTCTGCTGTCAGAAGAAATTGCAGAATAATGTGGCAATACTTCTGATAATTTTAAGTGAATCAATTTTGCTGCAGGTAACAGTTATCCTTTCTAATCCACTGTGGCTTTCAGCATTTCTGTGACAGAAAGTCTCTATCCTTAAAATGCAAGCATTTTTGTTATGTCAAGAAATGATATAGAAGTAGTTCTTATGACAGAGTGCATAAATGAGTCTAGATCCACACTGCTAAATGACTCTGTCCCAAGAAACAATCCCCAGTCCTCAGGCTAAAAGGCAGAGTACCTAGCATCCACTTTAAAGCAGGTTTGCTACATTCGTAATACATGACATTTATAAAAGAGACTCCCTGACCCTAATATACCCATTACATAACAATTCAAGTGGACTTATTTTGTGTCTATGATATGGCTGAAAACCTCAAGAATGGCAGCTTTAAGTCATGCCTTTGTCTCCCAGTATGTGGCAAATGAATTTGGGAGGAGACTCAGGTCTTAAGGACACATCAACTGTTGCAATAGTGTCGGAAGAGAATTTTAAAGTTTTTCTAAGGTGGAGAATGCAACATCAAGTGTAGTTTCACTAATGTTGCTTTTGGAAAGTGATGCTTGCAGTGATCTGTCTCTAGAATTACACTGAATCTTGTTGGACCAGCTAGTTCAGATGAAAAGGCAACCCAAAAGCCAAGTAATTTTTACATAACACTGTGTTTGTCCCAGTCCTGGCCACTCACTTGATCACACTGCAGTAATATTAGATTGTTTGGCAGAGGTAATGCTCTGTTTTATGAATTAACCAGTGATATAGACTTGAAATTCTCAAGAATTATTCCACTGAATGCCGAACTTATTTTGTTCTGTGGATTTTCTGTGTGGAAATAGAAGCATAGCATTTGCACAGTTGTCACAATCATTCTTGTACTATACAAATATTGCATCAAAGTGTCCTTAAATTATATTAATGTCCAGTTTAAAAAGCATTTTTTTTAACCCACTACTGTGATTTAAAGCCTATTTCAGACCTAAGAAATTTTGAAGCTTGCTGAATATACACTTAAAATACAATTAAACACTGAATCCTTGCTAAATTTTTCACCAAAGTTCCATTTGCAAAGCCCCAGGAATCTGCTGTTGTAACAGAGGGGGTATTTTGCTGTGAGAACAAAATTGCTGGTCTTTGAAGAACAGGGAACAGGAAATAGTCTGGGACGTGGATTAAATGGGAGGAAGTAGAGATCAGGATCCACAAGAGTCTACAAATGATTAAAGCTTTCTTACATAAAGTACCTTTATAAAGAAAACAACTACTACAGATAGAGATTAACTAGAACATCTTAATTAGATCATCATGATTACTTGGCTAGGGATTTAATTAGAACAACTACAACTAAGGAAAGCAATCGCGAAAATTAGGATTAGAAACAAACAGAAACCTATAAAAAACCTAAAAAATAGTTCACAAAATCCATGAAAGGGATGGTTAAAACTAAACTCCATATTTAATTCAGACAACAACACTGCACTCAGAATTTTGTGCAAGATGCTGAGTATCAAGCTTGTATTGCCCCACTGAACTGTGTAGTCATATTGCTTCATATCACTTGAGGAGGTGGCCTTAAATATATTCAGAAAAAAATGTATTTGCAAATATTAAGTTTAATCATTTTATCTTAGGTATGAATTAGAAAATTTAGAACTAGTAAAAAAACACATATTCAATCTCTGTAGCACTGACCAAAATTTTTTAGCTGGAAAAAACCCCAAATACCTAACTGTAAGTTAATTGCATACCTTGGTTTTTCTATCATGGAACTTATGTTTTCAATGTTCCAGCTCCTCTTTTTCTTTTGAAAGATTATAAAATACTACCACAAGTCATATTTAGAGGCAAATTATTTATTCATTATATAACTTCTCCAGATTTATTCTCAGTTTACATCTGGTTGTCTGATGGTTCTGAAGTTGGTTACATTGAACTAATTGCCCTGGATCAATTACCCAAAGCATATTAGTGTGTTTTAGTGTACTTAGTGTTTTACAGTTCACCTTTCCAAAATAACAGGTCCTTAATTTTACAATGCATCTACTTAGCTGGTCTACTGGAATCTGAGTTTGTTGACTTTCAAAATACTTCATGAAGTCTTCAGTGTAACCAGGTTGAAGGTGTGGATTTTATTTTAATTTTTTTGAACGGTTCATTTTAATTTTTGTCTTTGTACTAGGTATTTTTATTTCAGCACCATTTAATAGATGAGCAAATTGAGAATATGTAATTTAACAGGTACAGTTTTATTATTATTTTTTAATGCTGGTAGAGGATGTAAAAGCAATTCTGGAAGTGGATAAAATGTTAATAAAATGCTTTGAAGTACTGCCCTATGTAATTGCTGCACATTATTATTCTCAGCATTCTGTATTTTCAAGCTATGAAAAGGCTCATTGCTAGACTTAATTTCATAGAAGAACAAACTATTTTCAGATTTATTTGTGACTCTGAAGTTTTAGCAAAGAAATATAATAATTTCAAAGTGAACAAAGAGCTATCTTGAACTTTGGAACTGATAAATGCAGGGTAGTTCCCTACTACTTTCTTGGAATAGCTTCAGGCTTTCTGATCTGGTCTGAGTACGTGCTTTGACCTTATTGGGGTGAGACACAGGCACACATCAAGATTCCGTCCTCTTTCCCCCTAAATCTTTAACTGAGCACAAAGAAAGCTGGAAGTTATTAACCTGACAAGATCTACCACCGGATCCAGCTCATCTTCCTATCTGGAGACTCCAGTCATACTCTGCAGTTTCCTAAAACTGCATGTGTACTTCCTCATAAAGAGTGTCCAAATGTGCAGATATCTCCAGAAACCAATTGTCAGACCTTGAAATTTAGAATATTATTATACACTTCAAAACAAAACCTATTTCTGATTTTAGATGTTTAAAAGTTACTCCAATAGAAATTAGTGTAGATTTGAGACAGAAGAATCAGAACCCATTTTCTAAATCTTCTTCATGATCTTCACAAATCAGTAAGTGTAAAGATACTTAAGTTCCTATTGAAGTGATGTATTTGTGCGAATATGCTTTTTTTGATCTTTCATGACAGTAAGATGTTTGAGTAGCATCAATAATTAGCACAGGACAACATCTAATATCTCTGTTTTCGGGTTTTGGGTTTTTGTGTAGTTTTTTTTGTTAAAGCCATCTTATGGAAACAAGTTATTCTTTTTAATTTGATTCTTTTTATTTTGAGTTGAATTTACTGCAATAAAATAACCCCCAAATTACTTACTCCATCAGTTTCCTGTGAAAGTGTATTGCTGATCACCCCAGCATACTGATAACCTTCTAGCCAACAGAGCTGGTCTATAGTTATTAATTTTTTTCATTGTTATTTTCTATGCCTGCTAGTAGAATTGTAACAATGCCTGCTGGCTGAAAAATTAACCAACTGAACCCTTTCACATCTGTTTCTCAGTAGGCTAATGAGAAAATGGGTCTGACATCCTCACATTTCTTTTCTTGCTGAGCAGTCCCAGTAGTGGGAGAACAAGAAAATACAACCTTCTGCAGCCATTTCATTCAATTTTCCTTAACTTTGTTACAGAGGTATGGCAAGGTAGATATTACTTCCAATTACACAAAATATTGCAATCATATGAATGGAAGTTCTTGCTTCTAGCAGAATTTATGGAAACAAATTGAAAATTGACAATATAATAACCAATGCTACCCATAGCAGTACATCCCTCCTTTGGCTTCTCTTTATATAATACATAGAATTGAAATGAATACAAGGCTGTTATTTCTATCCTACCCTTCATAAGTCATAAAAAAATTGACTGACCTTTTCTATATCAGTAATTCCAACTGTCACTGTTCACTTGGATTTTAAGTAGCATCCACAGTTTTCTTTTTATCTGCCCTTAACAGTGAAGAATGCACCTTTTAAACATCTAGAATGGTCTCACTCCTTTGAAATCCAAAAACTCAAAAATCAATTGTATACTAAGTTAACTGTCTACTAGAGTCTACTGTCTACTACCAAAAATTCCTTCCCAGTTTTCACAAACTTCTTGCTTGCCTTTTTGTATCTCCTTCTTCTCATATTTCAGTTCATGATACTCTGGAATTAGAGAGGGGTTTTTTTGTTGTTTGCTTGCTTTCTGTTTGCTGAGCACAAAACACAACAGTGCTTACTTGTAGATTGTGTTATTTAATGTTAATAAAAAAAGTTATACATAGCAGCAAATTATGGGAATTCTGAATATGCAGTAGACATCTTTGATGTAACTTATTTATTACTCAAAAATACATATAAAAATATTGAGTGTAACCTGTCAGATACATGCACTTCTTATTTCTACAGCCATGCTGTAGAACATGGAATATAGTTATTATAAATTTATAATAGATTTCTATTTTCTGTATTGTGGAACTAGAAGTGAAAATGAATTTCAGTTGAAGACATTTTAAGAAGATAGCCATATAACTTCAAGCCCTGATTCAGTCAAGAATGGTTTAAAATAGACTGCAGTCCTTAAAGCTTTCTCATAAGAATGAGTAAAGCAGAATTAGAAAGAAAGAATTACTGAGTTCCCTCCTGCCATTCTGGAGAGCCTTATCATTTTATACTCAATTATACTTTTTATTCATCAGGAAAAGGTGAGATAATCTACAGATTACTTATGACCTTAAAGTCTATGTACTTAAAAACCTAAAAGGTTATTTATGATCTAGAATAATACACATTTTGGAGTATATTTGGTTTCTAAGGATAGATACTTGTGTGGTCAAATACAGGGGAAAATGCATTGCATATGGTTCATGAGTGTGACACAAATAAATATCTGAAGTCTTTTCAACAGTAATCTCTAAATAACCTAGGAGTGAAAACCAAGATTTACTTGGAAAAAGGAATAAATATTTCCTGTATCACTAGAATCAAGATCGTAAAATAGATTTGAAGAAGAAAAGCAGAATTTATTTCAATTTCAAATTTACAACATTTTTTTCCCTTAAAAATATTCTAATGTATGTGACTCTTAATTTTTTTTTTTTTTTCAGTTTCCAGTATTACCACTGGAAAAATGCTACAGCACAGCAACCCTTAAAACTGGTGTAAACTCCCTACATTTTGTTTCAATCCTATAACAAAAAAAGGGAAAGAAAAAAAAATTCGATTCATACTACATGCTATGCAAACTCTCTAATTATGTTTCATAATAAAAGACTCCTCCAGCTACTGCTTTTGTGTGAAACATATTCTCCCTGAAAAAATGTAAATGCACGCAAAAATAATAAATAGAAAGTGCATGATCATGCCTTATGTAATCATGTAATGCTAATCAATATAGCGAGCATAGTCAATATAAGATAGGCATAAAGTTTCATAGGTTCAACACCAATTAGGAGACTCAGAAAAAAAGTGTAAACAAAGAAAATAACATGCAGGGCAGGATTTAAATGCCAAACCTCAATTTTGTTACTGTAGTGATGAGTAAGACAACTATGTAATACTCATGTTCAGTAAACTAATTCCATATTAGGATTCAGTAACAAATATGTCATCACATTGCAACAATTTGGAATGACTGCCATTCAACCTCTCCTGTGACAAAAAAATTCTGTTTTCACTGGGGTAGCTAAATACAAGAAAGACCTCAGCTACCACAAGTTTCACTGCACTCAATGCAGTCTACCAGTTTCTTCTAGCAACTAGTTTCTTGCATTGGGACTGCTATTCCTGCTTGTCTCCCACCTTATGCATTGGGACTCACCTCTGTTCTACCTTCAACTGCTGCTACAGAATCGTAAACTGAACCTCAGAACAACAAATATAAAAAGGGCTGTAACCTTTTTACTACCTATCCTAGGATAAAAATTCTTGCCTGTCTTCCTGGACTGACTGTTCTGAGACAGAGGAATGGAAGATGAAAAATCTGCTCTAGCAGTTGCAATGATGAGTTCTCTAGCACTCTAACTTATGGTAATTCAGCAGTATTCTGAATATTATACAGTCCTTATATGTTATACAATCTTTATTTAATCTTTCAGTGTAGTAATTTATTTCCTGCTTCTCTCATGTACTTTTTCAGTAAGTCATTATCATCTCCCTTAATTTCTTAACAAGTTTTGCTTCTAACTTTGATTTGATCCACTTTTAAGCTGCAACTAAACTCTAACATACTTAAAGTTGGCCTTGTGCCTTATTTAATTCATTTCCGGTTCCATTTTTAATAAAGTGGAAAAGCAGATCACTGTTTCGAGTAAGATATCTGTGAGAGTAGATCACTTTTTATCTGAAAAGGCTGCCATCGGGTGATAACCACAGACGAGTTGTAGCTACACAGGTCAGACAAATTTAAAAGATCAATCTGAGAAAGGCTTCCTGGAAAAGTTGGTTTGGAATCTGTAGTAAAGAGAGAATTTCCAAGTGATTTATTATAGACAGGTCCACTTTGCCACAAGAACAACAGTTCCTCGCATCTGACAATTTTATGTCAGGACAAGAGAAGAACCTTTGTTAGATGTTTAATGAAGGAGGGTTTTTTAACAAAAAACCTATCAAGATTATTCTTTAGCCAGTAAACAGAAACCTTGCAGAAAAAGAATAAAGAAATTTTTGATTTTTTTTTCTTCTGTGTTCCACATTTATAAGCTGTTAAATATTTAACTGATGTCTTGGTAACATAACGTTCTGCTGCATTTGAGACTTGTAAAGACTGGGCCTTAGGTTTATAAGGGTAGTTCGGTGCGTAACTCCTGTTGGTTCAGAGGATGGTTCTTGGCCTAGGTAATTTGTTCTAAATGAGTAAGGAAGCAACCTGCAGATCTCTGCTTGGTCTTACATCATTTCAGAATGGGACAATTTAAGATCATAGACAAAGTAGCTTGCCATCATCTTTTAGCTGCAGGTTGTATATTAAATGCTCAAAAAACCTACACAGTATGTACAGGAATAGTGTTTGTTGGTGTAGAGGCTTTGTGTTGACAACAAAGAATGTAAAAACATACAAAACATCTCAAAATGGCCTGACATCAGGAGATGTCTAGAAACAACTTGTTTCTAGGGGAAAGTCCTATGAATATATTTAGAGTCAGAATAAAAATGTTTCCTGTACAGATACTTTTTTTTTACTGGCAAAATACTCATTAGTCACGTAAGAATTTAGGCAAGTTTATTGACATTTATATCTCTATGTGGAAACTGAGTTTCAAATTGGCATTCAAACTAGCAAAATATCTATAATCATTTGGCACGGCAACAATGTGTTCTTTTAATCTCCGACTTTTTTCATGCTATACTAAAACATTTCCAAACCCACAGTTCATTTTAATCACCATAATTATAATTTTTTCCCTTTTCAGTGGATCATATTTTAAGAAGAGGAATGTGAGCCAAGGGCTAAGTTTCTGCTCCAGGAACTAAAGACTGCAGAGACCTCAAAATGTTACCGTTCTCTGTCTCAAATTTCCCACACAAGCCTTGGGCCAGACCAAAGTTAAATATTATCCTGTGTATTGTTTTCTATACCCTTCCTGATGACACCCATGATATTGTTGGCTTTGTTTTCTGCCACTGCAGACTGATTTCAGAGCACTGCCTCTGTTGGGGTCCAAAATCACTTTCCCCACTTGCAGCTGCCAGATCGGATTCCATCATCACATGGGTGTTTTCCAGCAATTTGTAGTTATTGTTTTCCCTAATTGCATTGATTTATGTTTATTCATAGTGAAGTTTAGTTGAAAAAGCCTAGACTCACTTCCAGTTTATAGAACTGGAGATTACATTGGTCACTCCTTTTGTCAGAGTGGTGATAGCGATGCAAAAATTACTGTTCTTTCACTGCAGCTCTTTTTAATGATAGGTTACGCACACATTGGTCACCAGTTCTGCAGTTTCACATTTGATGATTGTCAGATACCTCAGGCAGATGCTGTGCAGCTCTGATGACTTACTGTCATCTAACTTCTCTGTTTGATCAAATGCTTTCTATATATTTCAAACCGATCTAGCTTCTCTGATCTATCTTCTAGGAAGGGTATGACAACTATGGGAATATACATAACGAAACACCAATCCAAAAAACTTACAGGACCCTTTCTTCTATGGCCTTTTAATCTCCAGCTGTCATTTCTACTGTACAGCAATTGGAAGAACTATTACTTGTAAGCTATTATAAATTATTGTCCAATTCAAATTGAAATTCCCTTTAAACTAGGAAAATTGAACATAGCTGTGCTCTGTTTTTTCAGGTTTGTTTGGTTTTGGTTTTTGTTTTTTAATTTGGAAAAATAGTACAGACATTCGTTAAACATATTTGAGAGCTTCAGCTTTTGAAAACAGAACTCTACTGATACTCCTTTATTCATTAGCCATCCACATTCATCTACTTTTGAATGACACTTTATGAAGATGCTTACGCTAATCTTCAAAAAATGCCCAGCAAAAAGGTTTGCAGAGCTGAAGATAAGACTGTACAAGTATTACAGTAATTTAAAGAACAAAAACTTTTATGGCTATTATAATTTCTTTGCCACTGTGAATTTAATTACTGATTATTATTTAATTATAATGCAGAGTACTGACTGAAAAAAAAAAGGCTGTTTTTCTGTGAGAACTCTTATTAATAGGTAACTGTTATCGATAGAGTCCTTTCAATACTCATATATATATAAAAGGAGTGTCCAAAACTTGATTTTTACTTTTTCTTTCTCCTTTTTTTTTTTTTCCCCTTACTGTCAGCTTTGCTATGGGACTGCAGGAAGTTAAGCTGTTTGCTTAAGCAACTGCTTCAATTATGATAAGAAGTATAGTACTGCACTTGGGCTCTGCCTGTACTGTCGTGGTGGTGAATACGTTGAATAACACTTTCCAAGCCATTCCTCTCTTTGTGCCTCACTCCTCCATCTCTAAAAGACACAAAAGATACTGTCTTTCTATATAAAGCATACAGATACTTACTAATGGAAACTGCTGTCAGTACTGCATAGAATATAATTTAAATCCTTAGCAGAAAAAGCAGCAAAAATAATGCTTTCTTGTAAGAAAGCCACACCAGAATTCTAGGACAGGTTTTATGTATACATTTTATTTCTCTCTACATGATTGAGGGGAATTTGGCACTGTCTCTGTTTGCTAGAAAGAACAGAAGCTGGGATTGGTGGGAACTTTACTATAAGGGAAAACTAAGAATTCTGAGTGTGGGGTTAGATAGAACAGTAGCAAATCATTGTCTGACAAGCAGTGCACTTTTATTTGTCCAAGAAACTGGGAATTAACGTTGTTTTGAATCATTCTAGCATTTCCAGTACTCAGATGAGGTTTCATGCAAGTGTAGCTTAGACTTACAGGCCAATCTCTCTTGCTCTGGCCATAGATCTGAAAGGTTTCATAAAATGTTGGCAGTCAGCCATCAAATAAAGAAGAAATAGAAAAGTGCATTTCATCTAGGAAAAGGTGAGTTGAATGTATAAGCTATTTAGGGTACAGTTCACCTCATTATGGCAGAACAATTCACTTCCTCTTGTCAAGTCCTTTGTTTCATAAAGAAAGGACAGACAGCAGTCTGACATCATACTGCGATGCAGCGTACTGAGCAGAGTGCTTCATCTGTACTACCATAGCGCACCAAGATATAACTCCACATTGGTATTCTTCTTGCCTGAGCAGCAGAGAAGGTTCAATACATTTGGGTGTTATAGTTTGCCTTCAATTAGGTTGTTTCATACATTGGATGGACTGTCACAGCACAAGTATTCAGTAGAATGTGTTTGAAAATAAGTTATTTTAAGCAGAGCTGGAAAGATGAGCTGTGATGCACAGTGAAGTAGCTAGTCTGCTATGGCACCAAGTCTGGCAGCTGTTATACTGGCTAAGAAAATAAGTGCAAACAACAGCATAGTACACACATTGAATTTCCTGCATGTTAATCCTTGGGTTCATTTTGTCTTATTTTAAGAACTTACCATGGGAATCCTTCTGGATTTCTGGAGTTCAATCTGCTCATTATATTCCAGCCTCCTAAAATCTATTCATGAACAAACCCCTTATTGTATCTTTGTTTTCACAAATATGATATTGATATGTGTTTGTTGGGAAAAGTGTTGTACTGCAGGTTCATCTCACCCAGATAGCAGCGGAGGAACCCAAACAAGTATAGATACTGTTTGATTTCCAATGTTTGAACTAAGTATCCCCAGAGGTTTTGATCTCTTTGGAGAAACAGGCAACCTGACACAAAGAGGGAGCTCAACTTTTCCAAAGACGAAGTTCTCAGTGTCTCAACTTAAGGGCATGAATCCAGACCTTAGCTAATTCACTTTGTTTAGAACCTATTTATGCTAGGCATCCCTTTTCTGTCAGACAAATAAGAAAGGTCTCTCCAAAGGGTAATTCACATTGTAGGCATACTAAATCACTAGAAGTTTTTGTTTCTGCCTACAGAAGGAATATAGAGGGATTAGTTTCCATATAAGATATGTAAGAACATACAGCTATGTGGTTTAAAATTGCTTCTTAGGCCTTATTACATATAAGATTATTTGGATTGGGAAAAAACAAACAAACAAACAAAAAAACCCAAAACACAACAAAAAAACCATCCCTTCAAAAAACCCCAAACAAATCCGTGACTCTTTAGGGAGTAAATTAAAACTAGTGACATCAATTTTGACCAATTTGAGCATGTAGTTCCTAACACAAAATTATTTTCTACCCCCCCCAAAATCCAAAATTATGGAAATTTATTATTGCTTTCAGTTCATAGTTCCACCTTTTTTTATTTTATTCCTAAGGTCTGCAGTTCAAATGGCAACATTCAGTGTAAAGGAGGAGAGAGATTGGTGAACTAATATCAGGGGTGAAGATAGGGATTTTAAGGACTGAGTTGAAGTGAAAAGATAATGTCAATAAATTCTTCAATTATTTTTTGAAAGAACAAGTTTTCACCATTTAAAGTACTCTGGTGCTTTCTGTGAATATTGTGAATTTAACTAAAATTTAACTACACAGCCTTGTCCTGAACTTAGAATTTAAGCAATAAAGAGGCAGATGCTGGTTCCCATGTGATAGTTCAAACAGCAGAATGTGTAGGTGATCAAAATGTTTTCCAAATGGTGGTCCTCTAGAGAGCTTAGAGCCTTTTATCAACTTAAGACTTAATGTCCCTGAGCTGCGTACTCCCTGTACTGCCCTGGGTAGACAACTATAACTATTCGCTGAAAGAAGAGCAGAGCAGTGGTGAATGAGCAGACTAGCAGTGCTCATATTTTGTTTTCAAGGTTAGATGGTGGCATCCTTGACTTTTTGATGTAATGGTCTAATTAGGCAATAAGAAATGCTGCAACTTTTTGGATGGGGTTTGTTTCTTTTAACTTTAGGGACCTATAATGTAAAAGTCTACATGTAAGCAGTGCCATTAAATATGCTGTAGATCAAGGGCTTGTTTCATTTACCGTTACGTGCCTAGTCTCATTGAGATGTTCTAAAGTATCCAAGATACCTCAAAGGAGCTGGCATTTATAACTTTGAGTGTCTGGGGAAAATTTAGCCTTCAGCAGTAATAGCTTGCATTGGGTATAGATGGCAAGGTTTTGGTGGGGGGCGGGGAGGCTGCCAGGGTGGTCTGTGTGAGGAGAGGTTGGGGCTGCCTCATGTCAGACACAGCTGGTTCCAGCCATCTCCAACAGACCCAGCACTGGGCAGGGCTGGGCCCCTCAGCTGAGCTGGCACCTCCAAAACAATCAGAAGATTATGTGGCCCCTTTTACCTGCCATGGTAATTGATAAGCAATCTTCCTGTCTTTATCTTGAACCATGAGCTTTTTCATTCTGGTTCTTCCTATTTTATTTTTTTTTTCCGCTCTCCCCATTCCAGTGAGGAAGGGCAGTGACCAAGTGGATGGTAACCCACCACACTACTGGGGGTAGATGCAGGACAAGGACAGCCTATGACACTTCAAAAGGTGCTAGGTGCCCATTGTGGGCAACTGAATTAATGTTTTGGTTGTCGCTATCAGAGGTGTCTAAAGATTTGTTCAAATCGCCAAATGACATCTACTTCAGACTGAGATTATTTTAGACTTCTATGTTCAGACAGTTGAATCACAGCCTTACACTGTGTAAACCTAAAATTAGCTGAACTAAATTGTATCCTCCATGTGATTTAGTGTGGTAATGCATGTCATTCATATCCCAGAAGAATATGCTTGATTTCAGTCAGTTGGGTATTCTGGAATAAGATATTTTCAATGTCTGCTTATAAATCTGTCCTCGTTGTATTAGTTAATTTGAATATCAATTACACCCAATTGTGCAGATCAGAGAGAAAAAGATTAACTTTAAATCCTATTAGGATGGTTGTTCTATAGCATATCTGTGTTCAAATCTACTGGGGTAAGAAAATGAAATGACAGATTTCTACTTCCCAACAATATTCTGTATTTGATTAACTACAATATATTATTTTTTGCAATTTTTTTCATGATAAAATATAGCCCAAGGTTTGGTGTCTGTGTGCAAGAGAATATTTTTGGTTGTTAGTCTCAAAAAGTTTACTTAATGCTTGTGTATTACCTTGATTTCCCCCTTCTTCCCAATTCCCACTTATTTGCTTATGCAATTCTCTATTCAGTAACTGTTTCTGTGAATTCCTTCTTTGCTGTCTCATCTGAAGACTAAAGGAAACTGTACAGTCATGTCTTTCTGCATTGTCTGCTGGTTCCTGTGTGTTTACTGCTGTTAGATGAGCAAGGGAAGTCAGCTATTGATCCTTGTAAACGCTTGTAGAATAGCAGTCCTCAAAGACTCCAGGACAGGAAATTTGTTCCAGAAGAATCTACTGGACAGAACAGACAATAAGGATCCTCTTTATTCTCACTGCCTATTATAATTGTCATAGTGTCAGGAGTTCACAGTGCATAAGCATTATCATAGTTCTACTGAGTATCTATAAGGTTCTTTTCAAACTTAGATGTAAAAGTTTAGTATTAAAAAATAAAAAGCATATTTATATTCCTATTATAAGATATAGAAAAATATGATTACTCATGGTCATCAAAGACAGTTCTGAGGTAAAAGGAAGTCTCTGACTTGTTGAGATTTTTGTCTTGCAATCTCTCTCACAATACTCCTTCTTTCCAAATCCTCCTAGAGTATACAACAACCAATACCTGTGGGGTAGGCATATAATTAAACAGCTTTTCATGTTTTCCATTTAAACATTGTTGATGATAGACAAAAAAAGTTTGGTGAATGGTAATGTATAGCTCCCTTCAGTTATATAGCTCCCTTCAATTATAACTAAAGTAGAAGAAACAATTTGTTACTGAGTTTTGATAACCTTATATTGCACTCTCTTGGGTGCAATAACATTAGTGGAGTTTATAACATGAGCAATTGAATTTTATATTTACTTTGTGATAGGTTGACCTTGGCCAGCTCTCACCCAGTCTCTCTCTCAGTTCTCATCCTCAACCAGACAGGGGAAAAAAATAAGATGAAAGTGCTCAAGGGACAAGATGAAAACAGGGGGATCATTTACCAATTACCATCACAGGGAAAACAGACTAAATTTCAAGAAAAATATTTTTATTTATTGCCAATTAAAATAGAGTTGGATGGTGAGAAACAAAGAAAAAAATTAAAACATCTCCACCCTATCACACCCCTTTTTTTCCCAGACACAACTTCACTCTTTCCTTCCTGACTCTTTTACCTCCCCCTCTCCGATCAGTGCAGGAGGGATGGGGAATGGGGGTTGTGGTCAGTCCATAACAGTTCATTTCTGCCACTCCTTCCTCACACTTTTCCTCTCCTCCAGTATGGGTCCTTCTCACAGGCTGCAGTTCCTTCAGGAAAAAGTATCCTCCAGCATGGGCTCTCCACAGGCCACAGTTCTTCCAGGGCATATCCACCTGCTACCCTGTGGTTTTGGTCCAGCACCTGGCATATGTCTTCCTTCTCTCACTGTGGTGTCTGCACGGCTGTTTCTCACACTTTTTTCTTCACTCCTCACTGCCAGTGTGCCATTTTCTGCCCTTTCTTAAACCTGTTTTCCGGGAGGCATTGCCATCTTGTCTGAGGGGCCCAGCCCTGCCCTGCAGCAGGTCCGTTAGAACCGGCTGGCACAGGGCAGCCTGGGCCTTTCCTCACAGAGGCCGCCCTGCAGCCCCCCCACTACCAACACCTGCACACGTACACCAAATACATCATTTTCTTTTTTGTTAAGAGTTTGAATTAATGTAGTTCTTCTGAGAGTAGCTTAAAAGATGAACAGTTCAGGAAGACACTTACTAAACTTTACCAGGAACCTTTGTCAAAACAAGCGTTTGTATGTAAAGCACAGTGCACTTTGACATTACTGAAATGTTAACCCAAGTCACCCAAAAAACTTTGAACTTTATTTTTTTTATTATTATTTCTGTAAAACTAACACTCTTTAAGGCTATATAATTTTTTTAAAATCATCTATTTTTTCATGTGTTTAATTTCCCATCAGTATCTACAAATGAGTGAAATTCTACTTAATGTATTGAATAATGGGAAAACTTTAAATGGATTTGGAGTTTCAGTTGAATAAGTTTGCCAAACCAAGGATGCCTATGAAAACTGTTGAAACTTACTCAGCTTAAGTGCGCTGTACAACTAAATAACAACTGGAAGATACTATTTTAATGTAAACACATTGAAAAGCCCTTTCTAGGCCAAGCCAAAAACAAGGTCATAAAGTAATCCTCCTTGATCACCTCATGGATTATGATAGTTGACCAAGCAGGTATTTTCACTGTAAAGAAATTATGTGGTTTTTTAATAGTGCTAGGTGTTCAAGCACTCCTTTGTTACATGGTTTGTACCCCACACAATTAGATAGCATTAAAAAAAGTTATTCCCTGAAATAACATAGTGGTAAAGTTCTTTTATGCCCTTAGCCAAGTAGCTCCTGGCACAGAATAAGGATTATTAACTTCTCCCAGATATGTATCCCAGGTATCCCATGTATCATCAGATAGTCCTAAACCCCTGGCACCAATGGGAAAATGTGGAGCAAGACAGACTCACCTTCAGTGGAGGAAGATCAGATTAGGGAATATTTAAACAAACTGAACATACATAAATCCATGGGACCTGCAAGTGCTGAGGGAGCTGGCTGATGTCACTGCAAGGACACTGTCGATTATCTTTGAAAAGTCATGGCAATCAGAGGAAGCTCGTGAGGACTGAAAGAAAGCTAATATCACTCCTATCATCGAAAAGGGCAAGAAGGAGGATTTGGGGAGCTACAGTCAGCCTCAGCTTGCTCGCTTGACAGGTGATGGAGCAACTAATCATTGAAACCATTTCTAAACATGTGAAGGACAAGAAACTGGTTGGGAGGAGTCAGCATGGATTTACAAAGAGGAAATAATTTCTGGCCAACCTGGTAGTCTTCTACAAGAAACTGACTGGCTTGGTGGATGAGGGGACAGTGGTAGATGTTGCTTATCTTGACATTAGTAAGTCTTTTATCAATATATCCCAGTAACAGATTCATAGAAAAACTGATGAAGTACGGACTAGGTAAGTGGACAGTGAGGTAGACTGATGGTGAACTTGAACCACTGGTTTCAGAAGGCCACAATCAGCAGGTGAAGACCATAGGGACTCCAGTCACTAGTGGTGTACCTGGGGGTCAATACTGGGCCCAATACTTTTTGACATCTTTGTTAATGACCTGGATGGTGGAACCAAGTACACCTGCATCAAGTACACAGATGAGATAAAAAGCTGGGAAGAGTGGGTGGTAAAACATATGGTTGTGAAAGATGCTGCCATTCACATGGACTTCAACAGGCTGGAGAAATAGGCAGAGAGGAATTTTATGAAGTTCAACAAAGGAAATGCGAAGTTCTTCCCCTGGGGAGGAATAATGTCATGTCAACCTCATGGAAAGCAGCTTTGCAGAAAAAACATGGGGGATTCAGAAGAAAAACAAGTTGGACAACAAGGGAAGACTGTATATAGGAGGGAGTAAAGACAACAGAGCCAAAGTCTTTTCAGTGGTGCCCAGTGAAAAGATAAGAGGCAATGGACTTGAACTGAAATTCAGTAAAATCCACTGAAAAGTAAGGAAAAAAAAAAAGATTTTACTTCAAAGGTTATCAGATACTGGAAGAGGTTGCTCAGAGAGGTTGTGGAGTCTCCATCCCTGGAGATATTCAAAACCTGACTGGACACAGCTCTAAGCAAGCTTCTTGACCTGACCTTGTTCTGAGCATGGGTTTGGACTAGGTGATCACGAGAAATGCTTTACTACCTCATCCATTCTGACATTCTGTGTGATTTTGTTTTGTTCATGTACCTGTTCCATCATATCTCTAACAGAGATGTTATCTTTAAAAGGACAGGGACTGGCAATGTCTTGTAGAGTTGTGAGATGCCTGACTTAATACTCTGATTTGCCTGGGGCATCATGATAAAGCAATAAATTAAAGGATGGTAACATCAATGTTAACATTAGCTAACATTTGAAGCAACACTACTGTCCTTTCCCTGTTTCCTACCACAGAATACATGACCCTTTGTATCACCTTAAAGTCTCTAATTTAATCACATATTACTGTGTTCTTTTCAGAAAAGTAGACTCTACTTAATGATTCAAGTCACAGTGGAAAAATTTGAAACCATACTTTTGAAATGAATCTGTGTGTTTTCACTTCCAACTATTTGGTTGCATATGTGAAAGTACAGCTCTGAATACAACCCTGTGTACTTTTGTTCTGCAAAATACTAAGCACATTTTTGGCATTTGGATAACAATAAAAACAACCATAATGACAAATTGTCACAGTTTGTGCCAGCTGCCTAGATGTACAGTGAGTGTAAATTACAACCATGCTTCAAGGGCACTATGCTGATTTATATGAGCTATTTAAGTGCTTACGTCATATTACATCTGCAGTCAGGCAAATTTCATGCTATGGTGGAAAGATCCAGAGAAAGAGTCCTAAAATCCACTTGCCTCAGATGAGGTTGCACAAGATGAGAGGCTTTCTTGAAGGCTCTCCTCCTCATTGGTGAGATGAGCAGATCCCACATTATGCTGCTACTTGCATTCTGACTGTGCAGAGCTTGCATTTATTTAGTAGTTTAATATAGCAATGGGGAACTATATATGTAAGTTTATAACCTGACTCATTCCTTTGAGTCCAGTTCACAAGAAAGCATAGAGAATAGCTGGTGTTGGACTCTTTAAAACGTATCCTACAAGACACTCTGACATCTAACTCCTAGGCACGGTTGTTAGAGCTAGTACATGATATTGGGATTTCTGGAAGAGCAAGAAAAGTAGAGCCAGAAGAAAAAAATCATCACTTCTTTTTCTTGCCAATTGTTGGAGAGTTTTTTCGTTTTGTTTGTTGTTTTTTTTAAAGATAGTCCTTACTTTTTGCAAGAATAAGTTGGCAAAAGTATCCCTTTGATAGCTACTAAAGTACATGTAAAAGCTTACAGCTGAAGACAAAATTATTTCTAGGACCAAATGGAAGCAGAGGGAAACATGGACCTGCAGCACTGATCTTGGTCAAGGTAGCTGAAGTTTTGTATATTATTTCAAGCTGTTTCTCATTGTTGATAAGATTTCAAATCTGCTGTAAATCATATATATGTATATATATTTAATGATGAAACTAATTTTACTTTTTTCATCTTAAAAAAAATGAATGGGAAATTTTATGTTTTCATATCCTGCAAGTTTTACATTATGAGTGAAGGAATATGAAATAAATATTCATAGGAAAAGAATTTTGAAACAATTTACACTGGAACAAATCCAACAAGCAAAGGAACGTCCTGCAGTAAAGTGTCATATTTTATATCCAAGGTCATGTCATAAATTTTAGACAAAATTATTTCAGTGAGGTCCTTTTATTTTCTGCATCTGGAATCCTGAATGATATGATTTAGGCTGACCATGTTTCACTATTGCTCCAAGATACCTTGTTAATAATCCTCTTTTGCATTTGTGTTTGCACAATCATGTACTTTTCTCCTTAAATAGTGCTACAGTTCCAGGTGTACTTTATTCTGTTTATGATCTGTTGAACATTTGGATTCAGCTGGAAATGTTGGCATTTGTGCCCTATTGGGACTTCTTGCCAAGCAATCATATGCTTTTCTTTATTGTATTTCAAAGTTTAGTTTCTTGTGCATGGTCTAACTTTGGAAACAATGTACGTTATTTACTTGATTTCTGGAAACACCATTGAAGTCAACAAATATCTTAAGATATTGAAGAATTATTAAAGCTTGCCAAGCAGATAAGTACATGTCAAAACTAATGGCACTGTAAAGGTTGTTTCCCATCTAGCTTCACATAAATCAGAATTGCAGAAGCTTCAGAGGAACAATATTAATAAAAGTCTCCATTATAAATAAATAAATAAATAAATAAATAAATAAATAACTGTATGTGCGGTGCAGCTGCTTTTAAAGACTTGTTTCCATAGAGAGAACGGTGACCTTAATTTTCTGTTCTAGTAACCTACCTCACCTGTTTTTTTCTTGTCTATAGTGTTTTTCTCTGTTGGGAGTAAATGATGGTCCTAATAAATACTATATAATATTGGAGAGAAAGAAACTTACTTTTGCAGTAAGCTAAAATGTTGTCTTTAAAGGACTTCAAGTCAATAATTGTTCATGTTTTCAGGCAAACTTTACTTAACTGATAGAAGATGAGTAAAAAGTTTAATGGGTCCCACCAATATAACTAATATTTATACATTTGTGTATTCTTAGTTTGGTTTCTTTCAGAAGGCGTTTAATCTCTGCTTGTTTGTGTGTGTGCACATGTAGTTAATAGCTTTTGAAATTTTGCACGGACATAACTTTGATGGTTTCAGTAGATATTGCTATGCTGTACAGTTTTAATTTTTAATCTTTTTGTATAATATCTGAATCTGACAGAAATGTAAAAGTCTGAAAAATTACTACATTTCTACAAATTCCACAAAAATAAATTTTGGCCAGATGAGAGTCCCATTCAATATCCCAACTATGCAGTATATGGTTACATCTAGTTAAATATTAGAGAAAATACAAGGAAAATAGCAATTTTAGCCAGGTTTCCTGCTGTTGTGGTTTAAGCCCAGCCAGCAGCTAGGACCACACAGCCACTCGCTCACTTATCCCCCTCCCCCTCAGAAGGGTAGGGAGAAGAGGGAGAAAAAGAGGAGAAAGGAAAAAAACCTCATGGTTGAGATAAAGACAGTTTAATAGAACAATAATGGAAAAGGAAATTAAGAATGATAATAATAATAGTTGTAAAAGAATATAAAAAATAAAGTAATAAAACACGAGTCGTTCTCATCACCTGATGATCAGTTGCCCAGCCTGTCCTGAGCAGTGATTGGGGATCCCTGTCCCCCAAGCAACCCCCATTTATATACTGAGCATGACGTCTACATTATGGATTATTTCTTTGACCAGCTTGTTCTGTCTATGCTCCCTCTCAGCTTCTATGGGAAGCTGAAAAAGTCCTTGACTGATGTAAACATCACCCAGCAAGAACTGAAACAATATGCATTATCAGCATCATTCTCATGCCAAACCCAAAACACAACAGAGAGAAAATTAACTCTATCCCAGCTGAAACCAGGGCACCTGCAAAGCAAGGCTCTGTGAATGCAAGTATCTCATTCTTAACCATACCTTTTGGATCCACTGACCAATTTCAACCTCATGTGGCAGAACAATTGACGTCTCTCAGATATTTAAGTTTCTAGAAGTTTTATAGCAGATGGCTAGATAAAAGAGAAGAACCCCTAATAGCTTGTGATCTTGCTGTTTTCACAGCTGAACGCAACAGCCTGCATGTCTCTGACAGAATACACTGCAGATAGAGATTTTTGGGTATATGCAGGGCTAACAGTAAATGATAATATAATTCAGTTAAGAAGTCAATTAGCCAAGAGATACAAATGCGTAGTAAACTAGCCTTCTGTAGATCCAGATCAAAAAGTGACTTGTTTAGTATATGAAATAAAACATTTTTAAAACATTCACTACACATTTAATAAAGGGATTGTTGTTTTCTTATGGAGTAATCAACATGTTAAGGCTGCTGTAGATATTACTGTTGCTTTCCAATCTCCTTTTTAAAAATACAGAGCTTTTTTTCTTAAATGTTTGGGACTCAACTGTCTCAGACAAATGTCTTCCCTGTTATTTATCTCAGTACCTATAATCAGCTGGAACGCCAGGTGTGCGAAATTCTGGGCACTTGTCAGGGTATGAAATTTCCATGCCTATGGGTTTGGAGTCATAGAATCATAGAATATCGCAAGTTGGAAGGGACTCATAAGGATCAGTGAGTCCAACTCCCTGATCCTCACAGCAGTATCTAAAACTAAATCATATGACTAAGAGCATCATCCAGACGCTTCTTGAATTCTGCCAGGATTGGTGCTGTGACCACTTCCCTGGGGAGCCTGTTCCGGTGACCAACCACCCTCTCAGTGAAGAACCTTTTCCTCATGCCCAATCTGAACTTCCCCTGATGCAGATTCATTCCATTTCCTTGTGTCTTATTGCTGGTCACCAGAGAGATGCAATCAGCACCTTTGCCTCCACTGCCCCTGTTGAGGAAGTTGTAGGCTGCAATGAGGTCACCATTCAGGCATCTTTTCTCCAAGATGAACAAATCAAGTGACCAAACCAACCTATTCCTTTTGTAGTCAAAAGGGTTGTAAGTGATGACCTTTTGAGTATACCTGGAAAAGAATATGTTCAAACTGGATTTTTTTTTTTTTGCAGAGATATTGGGAACACAAGTTTCTATGATTCCACAGTTTTTATTTCAGAAGTTGTGCATGACATCCAAATTACATTTTAGTACTCTTTATTCATCTTTCAAGGAATTAATCTGTTCTAGCTCTTTTTTATTTAGGGACAAGGAATGGGTAATAGGGGAAAACCAGAGTTTTGGAGACATAGATTTGATTCCCAGTTCTGTCATCCTATGGGGTCTTAGGTAAATCATCCAATTCACTATGCCTGTAAGTATGTCTTCACAGCAGTGCTGATTAAAGAGGCTGTCTATATATGACCTAACCAAGAATAGGAGATAATAAAATGAAGAATAAAATACTTAGGGTAGAGCTGCAAAATTTCCAGGTGCAAATTGGTACTACAAAATGGGGAATTACTTGCTTTGTCTATACTTCTAAATGACATCTTGCAGACCAATATACAGTCTTGAAGCCAAAGGTATAGGCTAGCCCACAGCTAGATTTCTTGGGGCTAATTCCTTCTAATACTGACAGCTTGCATGCACACTATATAGCACCTGGACCTCAATTTCCTCTGAGTCCCAAGTGGACCCCTATCTCTAGGACAACGTGCCTATTTTTGTCCATTTTTGTACCTGTTCAATATGTTTCAAAGGTTACAATGGCCTTTCTTTTTTCAGCCCATCGGATGAGTGTTTCTGCAGCATGAACCTGAGGGATATATTGCACACTCTGGTGTGTGAGGGTCCATGGTTGTCCTTGAGGATGCAAGATCAGAGACCAGTACTGGAGGATTTCATAGGACAGAGAATCATCCAGATATGTTCTTGTTCACGGTGCCTTCTGGGAGCTGTTCCTCAGAAGAACTTTCCCCAGAATAATTTTGTTTTAATCAGAGGAGGCCAAACAGGACCAAGAAGAAAGTTAACAAATAAACAGCGTGGAAAGTCAGGGGTTCATATTTTATCTAGCAAGACAGGCAGGTTTCAAAGCCTGCAGAGAGGAATGGGAACAAGTAATTTTGGCTTCAGAAACTGTGAAAAGCCCCTAGAGTCCACAGAAGGGACTGCAGGCTGATTGCTTGAATTGAATCCTGGAACAAACTGCTGCCTTCAAAGAACATGTTGCCCAGGGATGCTCTGGAGTCTGCATTCTTGGAGATATTCAAAAGCTGGACGTGGTCCTGGACAACTGGTTTTAGGTGGCCCTGCTTGAGCAGGGGAGTTGGATCAGATGACCTCCAGAGGTCCAGTCCAACCTCAACCGTTCTGTGATTCTGTGATTCTGTGAATGTAGATCCAGGGCTAGTTATCTGAACTTCTTCTCACCTCAGTTCCACATTTAGCCTGATTAGTCACTCTGAATTATCTCTTAAAATTAAATATTCAGGTTAACGTTCTAATACATGCATGATCTCTATACCATGAAAATCTTTAATAGACTGTATTGCAGAATGTATAATTGTGGAAACAATTCAGTAAGTTTGGGGTTTTTTTACCTATAAGAAGCATGTTTAAATGTTTGAATACTGCTGCATGCCTAAGACAGATTTTTGCTATGTTGACCAATTATTTTTTTTCTGAGCCAATCTAATGAATTTAAGCTCAGTAGTTAAAAATTATATTTGTCAATATACTTTGCCTCATACAGAGATTATATTTAACTAGATAACAAGTTCTTAATTCAACTTTATTTCCTTCAGGTCTTTAAAACTTTTCTAGAGTCTTCTTTAGTTTTAACTGATCTATATGACTGCAGCCAATTTTAAAATGTTATCACTTGCCTAGTTACTCTGTTTATTCCATTTGGTCTCCCATCTCTTGATCATTTTCTGTGTTAAAACTGTACATTGCTTCTTGTTACATAAATGGCTTCCCTACTAACATCTTTTGTGGGAAAAAAGATAAAAAGCCATTTATAAAAATCAGTCCTCTGATCTAATGCTTCTTAATGTGGTATTCCATTATTTTTATCTTCATTGTTTCATAACTGTTCCCAAAGACTTCAGTGACTTAATGATATTTAGTGGTTTAAACACCAAGAAAAACTCTTTCCTTTGATTTGTTAAATTTAAAATGTTATTTACTAAATAATGTATTTCTGATGTAAATATTTAGAAACTGAATGTGTTTGAATATGAAATAATAATATATTTTTCCCAGTTCAATTCATGGCCAGTTTCATTTGACTTTCATAAAAACCTCTGTGATACTAAGTACAATAGTATTAGTACCATCCAAGAATATCTGAAATAGTGACCACCAATATGGCAATATAAAAAAATGAGTATGAGAGAAACTAGGTCATCAATTCTGATATCACTGAAGTATCTACACCTTACAAAATGACATTTATTGGTCAACTGACTGGAGAACCTAACTTTACTGGCAGGTTCAGGAATGTTCTTTTTCTTCTGAGTAATGGAATCATGAATCCTGATTTCTGTTTTTCATTACTAATTTAATTCTGATCAAAGCCACTTATGGTGAATAAATCTAAGCTAAACCATCAGCATTTGGAGGGCACTGGAAACACAGCTAGGTTTCTGGTCAAATAGCAATCTTCTGTTGAAATGTTCTATGTAAAACCTTCTCCAGAGTATACATTTTTAAAAGAAATTTCAAAGAGTAAATAGAATTTACCCAAACATACACACACAAACATAATGCTGTGAAATTCTTAGCACTCACATAAGATACTGTGTTTCACACTGCAAGTCACTTTTCTTTAGGAATTCCCAAAACAGAAATAAAGAGATAAATAAATAAATAAATAAAAGAATTATCTTGCTTTTACACTGTGTGAGTTAACAATACTGACCTGGACCTGAGCAATATTCAGGGTCAAATTCCCTTGCAATTTCTTTCATATACAAATAAACGTGTAGTTCTCTTCTGGCATCTTGTAAAAATGATATTTCAAATGACAGTAAGTATCTTATTGTAAGTGATTCTTTTACAGTTTCTTGCCAAATCTCTTGTAAGTAGCAGGCTTACTAAATGGAAAGTACCTGCAAGGATTTGACAATGCAGTCCAAGATTTCATATGTAAAAGATAGTATTCTTACATTAATGAAGCTTAATCTTATTTTATTTGGCTAAGACTTTTTGAATGCACTAGGAGTTTTCTCCACCCATATTAAAGTCTACCGAGTAAAGAGGGTTTGAGAGGAGAGTATATTGCTTGGTGCCTGGACTCTTATCCTCTTGAGAAAGAAGAAGACATGAGGGCTGAAAGCATTGTAAAATGTTTCGCTAAAGGGATAGAAGTCAAACCATGTTCAGTTCATTTCTTCATGTCTCAAATGCTTCCACTCAGTACTTTCATGGGTTAGTAGTGCAGACCTGTGATTTTCTGGACATCATGAAAAAATGAATTTGTTAGTACATTTCCAAAACTGACAAGGAAACTTTCCAGTAATCTGAATGCCACATTACAAAACTGTCTCTGAAGAGACAACTTACATCGTAGTGAAGAGTTAAAGCAGATGCCTGGGTAAAATGATTATAGGAGTACTTTCTGCATGTCCTTTAGTGGTTCATTTCCACCAACAGGGATGTGTAGTGTACATATTAAATAAATATTTTATTAGCTAAAATTAGACCATGAGCAACACCTATTCAGTGGCGTTCAGAGATTTTTTTCTCCAAAACTACTTTTAGATGGTGCCAGTGTATTTTTGAAGATCCAAAAAAGATTACTGTCTGAGCAATGCAGAAGATCTCTTTCCAAAAGTAAATTTGGTGCAGCAGAGGAAAAGAGAGCAAATATAAAGTGATGACCTACTGAGATCTATCTGGACAGAAAATGCATACTTTTTTTTAGTGCATTCTATTATGTTTAATATACCTCTGATAAAGGAAGAGCAGAGTTCAATCAATAGTGGTCACTTTAAACCAAGGTTCATGAAAAGAACATTTGAATTTTCTGTTCCTTTACACGGAAGTGACTCTTGAGATGGCGATAACAGCTTTATTTTTCACCTCTTATTTCACTGCTTTTACTTAGTACAGGTATCTGCTGTGTCATATTAACTCACTTTGCTCCCAAATATTTCCAAAAAACATAAACACACAAGATTTTCAGTCACATGAATATATGATTTAACACATCCATGAGAATAATTGCTATCGTACAGTTAACAGAGAACAAGGCGGCCCTGGAACAAAGGGCTAGTGTAGCCTTTCAGGTGGGGTTATATCCTGCCTCTTCCTCTGAAGAGCTGGAAGCTTACTAACACTGCTCAGCATAGCCATGCACAGTGATTAAGGGGAAATGTTCACTTACAGAATGCTTGCGGCTATCTTGAATATAATAGCAATGCAGAAGAGCAGAGGATACAAGACTGCTGCTTCCCTGAGGCTGCAGAAGAACTTTTAGATTAGCTCTGCTCTTGTTCTGAGGATTTGTCACATATTTCTTGGTGTTTGCTGAGTACCCAGCGGAGTTAATGACTTTGAGGATGGGAATAATCCAGCTTCTTCAATTACACTATTCTGTTAAAGTCTTGTGATATGTAGCCATACATCTGCCCATAAATAGGACTTTTAGGTGTCTTCATTTCTTCCAGAATATTTGTCTTTGAAAAGGCACTTCCACCCACAGAAATGTAGTGTCCTTTATCTGTTAAGTATGTCTTTTATTTCTAATCTAAATCTCTGACCATTCAATATCATCTGCAGTGCCTTTTCTTCCCAATCTATAGTACATTTTGCTTAAATTGGGCACACTGCGCTTTAAATTTCAGTTCTAAATGATCTATCTAGGTATTAAAGTTGCATTTAAGCACTTTGTAGTGCTGGATAATTGATGCCTTAAGTTTCTACTGCTTTTTTACTAGTGGCTTCATAGGGTTCATTTGAAGGTAAAGCACCATCCATGAGAGGTAATTGGGGGGTGTTGGCTGAGAGCTGAGCCTAATGTAATTCACAAAATCTATTGCTCTAAAATTCTGAATGCATTTCCAGGGAATTCTGCCAGGAAAACCAATATGTGGTCTTATCATGGGTGCTAAGGAGTACGGCAGTTATGTTGTTTTAAAATTTCCATAGGTAAAAAGAACGTACGTACATAATTCAGGAAATAGTAACTATTTCTCAATTAAAGAAATGCCAAGAGTTGCAATTTGCACATACTGTGGCCACAGGAAACAAACAGGAAAATATTAATCCTTTTAAACAATTAGTGACAGAAAAGATCATGACATCTGTTGTATAATGGCACTAAAAGCCTGTTTAGGGTTCATACATTATACATTTTAGATTAGATTGATATTCTATAACTATAACCAATTAAACTTCATTATAATATCAGAATTACTACAGCGCTATAAATTATTATATACAGTATAAATTATTATAAAAATGCTTTAAAGTTACCTTGGGGACTGCAACCTTTTTCTCTTAATAACAGAAGTGTTATGGAGTTTGAGTGTTTTCTACAAACAATAAGTACATCTCATGATGTACTCAGAAAAATCTGTCTCTCTGGAAGTGATAAATTCTCCAAATTTAGACGTCCATTTTCTTTTCAGATGCTTTAGACTACCTCAGACTTCCATGTCAGATTAGTAACTATGATGCAAGACCCCTGACTTTTTGGAGTGGCAGACAGAGGCCAAGCTGGATCTTCTGGGGCATCTAAAATAACAACACTTTATCTGCTAGTGGAACTTAATCCAATTTAGACACCCATAGGTTTCCCTGTGCAGTGATCATCAGGCTAATGCATCCTGTTCCTCAGACTTTGCTGGTGACTCTATCCATCCAAAGAGATAGCTTAACCTGAAATTTTTGTTTTACCAGTTTTCTAAGTACTTCTTTTAAAAAAAACATGACTTTTTAACACTATAGAAATTCTGATGGACCGCTGCAAGAAGACTATCCAATAAGAATAAGTGGATTTATTTAGTAATCCCAGATATATCTCATAGTCCATCTGGAAACATTAATCCGATGAGTTTGCTTACTTTTAATTTACCAGTGAGGGTTTTAAAATATTTTTTTATTTACTACTGTCCCTCTGCATAACCTTACTCAGATAATAACTTCATGACATAATGACAAAAAGCCTGTTTACGTTATGAACTCTTGCCACCCTGACTATCAGAACAATCGCATTAACAAATTATTGGTGGAAAAACTTTAATAAAAACCCCCAAACACAGGGCCTCAACTCCTACTACTCTGCTTTAGTGTGGGTTTGTTGGTTTGTTTATTTGTTTGTTTGTTTGTTTGTTTGTTTTTTAATGACATTGGAACAGTAGATCTAGATGGCAAGAGAAATATTCTCTTCCCAGCTCCTCTCAGAGACAAAAGCCTGATCTTAGAAATGTGTAGAAATAGCCACTTTTTAAGTATTCTATTAAATTGTTTGTGTACAATTTACTAACTGCTCATGCGCAGAAGTAGGCATAGAGAGCACATGTAATTGAATGAGTGGAAATATTGATTTGTTAAAATTAACAGGGTCTGGTTCAATTTTGAAGTTTGAACTGATTTCTCTCAATACTTAGAACAGTAGAAATCTACCAGTGTATTCAATGTTTTAACAGCCATTTTTAATAGTTAGCACATTCCATAATTTAAACATATTCTCAGTTCTGTCCTGAAATGGTATTCAGGTCCCCTATCTTGACTTTTTTTTACTGAGACTGCTAACAGCATTAAAATCATATCACAAAACTGAGAAGGGGCAAAGAAATTGGCTAACAGCAAGCGTAATAAATATTAAGTGCTCAGCACTATTTTCCTTTGGATTTTCTGTTAGTAAGCATGTACATGCAATAAGCATACAAAATCAAATTTCCTCATCTCTCTCCCCTTGTTTTGGCTGAGAAAGAGTAGTAACTCTGGGAAACTAAGCAGATGCTGATTTCTACAGCATCTGTCATGGGCTGTTTACTAAGTCTGGCAAATTGGCAGATGTAAATTGTAGAGAATTTGCACTACATACACAGGATAGGCAACCAGCCTGTTGACTGGTAGACAGATGGCTAGAGACAGTACTAATCCAGCAACGACCTTCATTATGAATAAGTGTGTCTAGGATTGTGTGGCCAATTTTTCAGTAACTCCTCATTTCATTTTCTTTACATTAATGATGAAAGAACCATTTGATAGAAGGAAGAAAGAGAAGGAAGTAGACTGATTCATAAAACTTCTCATTCAGACACAAGAGTTCCACAATTTTGAAAAAAAAAAAAAAAAGTAGCTGTGTAGGCTTTCTAAACAGGTCTGTTTAAGTTCTGATATTGCAAAATGTTTGAATAATTTTCCAGAAATTGTACTCTCTAAGGTAAATAAATTAAATTTTCCTAATTTAGAATATAAGTGTTTTGCTTCTTCTGTATGCTGTATGCAAGTATTTTTGCTTTACCCATACCTTTTCACAGAATTTTTGCCTATCTACCCTATTGCACTGTACTCTCATGAAATTTCCCTGATGTTACTCTGTAGCTAGAAAGATCTGTAGAGTCACGTTTTCCACAGTGTGTTAACTTAGATAACATGTTTTTCATTGTACCATCACAAAACACTATTTTAATGAAAAACTAGCTTCCTTAAACATTTTAGTCATAACCCAAGCACTGAAAAGCTGAGGGCAGCCTTCTCTGAAACCTTTGCCAAGATCAAAGGATGAAAGGCTCAGAGAAAAATCTCTGTAATGCTCACCTGGGGAAAATTAAACCTTTATTATGACAGAAGAAAAAAGTTATGTTTAGTAACTTTATGAATGCAATGAATCCATTGCATTTAGAGTAGTAATTATGTAACCATTGAGCTAATGGTGAAACTGTGGTATTTTACAGTAGTTTTGTTATGTTTCTTAAATATAGGATCATAAAATTAAAGAATGGTTTGGGTTGGAACGGACCTTTAAAGATCATCTAGTCCACACTGCCTGCAACGGGCACAGACGTCTTCCAACAGATCAGGTTGCTCAAAGCCCCGTCCAACCTTACTTTGAATGTTTCCAGAGATGGGCCATCCTCAACTTCCCTGAGCAACCTCTGAGGAATCTAATTTAAACCTACCTTCTTTCGGTTTAAAACCATTAGCCCTTGCCATATCACTACAGGCCTTGATAAAAAAGTCTCTCTCCATCTTTCCTATGACCTCCCTTTAAATATTGAAACGCCACAATAAGGTCTCACTGGTACCTTCTCCAGGCTGAACAATAACTCTCCCAGCTTTCTTTGTAGGAAAGGTGTTCGAGCCCCCTGATCATAGCCCTCCTCTGGATCTGTTCTAACAAGTCCATGTCTTTCTTGTGGTGAGGACCCCAGGGCTGGATGCAGAATTCCAGGTTAGATCTCACAAGAGCAGAAAAGAGAGGCAGAATCACCACCCTCAACCTGCTGGACACGTGTCTTTTTATGCAGTCCAGGATATAATTCTCTTTCTGGGCTGCAAGTGCACACTACCAGCTCATGTCCGATTTAAATAATTCAATTGAGTAAAACTTTTAAGGGTTGCAAAGAATACATACTTGCTACCTAAAAAATTATAGATGATTTTTTTTCGTTACTGTTCAAAAAATTCACTGGCAATTTACAAACTGTTGAATTAGAAGTGAAAAAAATCAACAGTATCTACAGAAAAAAACCCTCTGCTAATAGATTGCATTCACTAAGTAGAATATTGCAAAATATATAAAGAGAATTTGAAGATTTTTTTAAGTATCATCTGAAAAACCCTTTTATGATTTCTTTTGACTCTTTCAGAAAAAAAAAAAAAAAACCAACCACCACCAGATCTGGTTTCCTGGTGTTGTTTTTTTTTAATAAAGACATATTGTCATGTCATATTTTTTTTCTCGTTACACAAAAATTTGGAAATTCCATGTAGAATCTAAATTCAGAAATGAAGTAAAAACCAAAAAGAATCCTGGTTTTCTTGATTTTTCCTGACTCATTTTTCAAGGCTTTGTTACTCAAAACTTCCCTAGGTACCCAGATTAGTCCCAGATCTGTCTCTTACATTCCCTTTTTGAGGAAGAATAGTCATTACTGGCATATTGGAGAAACAACACAAACAACTTTTCCAAGACATTGCTTCTTGATGTACTGAAACTTAACATGTTACTCAACATTTCAAGAGTATAAGAAAAAATTGTGCTGTTTGTAAAATCATTAATGTCCTATTTTCTGATACAGGAGTTATGGAAGGTTCATGTGCAGGGAGGGAAGAGAACTCATTCATTGAATGAATGAGAAAAGTTCTGTGCAATTTCTTGCATGACCCTCACTTGAACAGAGAACAGATGGGATGTTGGAAGAGTAATTGGGAAATATGGATACAATGGATACTGTAAAAAGAATTGATAAGTGCTAGTAGTGGGTGACTCTCTGTTAAAGGGCACTGAGGACCCCATCTGCTGACCTGACAGGCAGTCACGAGAGTTATGCTGCCTTCCAGGAGCTAAGGTTGCTGAGAGGGTGCCACAACTTGTGAAGAGCATGGACTACTCTCCACTATTACTCTTTCATGTGGGTATGAATGACACCTCAAGCTAGAACCTGGGCAGAATTAAGGAAGACTATAAAGCCCTGCAGGTGCAAGTGGAAAATACTGGTGCCAAAGTTATCTTTTCCTCCATTTTACCAGTTGGAGGATGGGGGCAGGCAGAAATAGACGTATAATGCATATCAGCTTCTGGCTACGTGGCCAGTGCTGTCGTGAGGGTTATGGCTTTTATGACAACAGGACATTCTTTGATGACTGTAACCTGTTAGGCAGGGATGGAATCCACCTGTCTAAAAGAGGCAAGGGAATCTTTGGCAGCAGGCTGGCCAGCTTGGTGAGTCAGGCTTTAAACTGAAGGACTCAGGGGGCTGGATCCAAAATGGCAACGCTTAAGCCATTGCATCCAACTGGGGAATAAGATAGGCCAACCAGAGCAGTGGAAAATGTTCCTTAGCTGCCTGCCAAGTTGAGAACCAGAGGGCCAACCATTTCAAGAGTGTGTATGGCTGTGGTGGATCCTCTTGCTCCTCTACAAGGAAACCTGCATGCTTGATTACCTCTCTGAAATGCCTGTACACCAATGCACACAGCATGGGGAATAAACAGGAAGAACTAGAGATCTGTGTACGGTCACAGGGCCATGACCTCATTGCAATTCCAGAGACATGGTGGGATAGCTCACATTACTGGAATGCTGCCATGGATAGCTATGTACTTTTTAGGAAAGACAGGCCAACAAGGCAAGGTGGTGGAGTTGCTTTTTATGTGAGAGAACAACTGGAACGTATCAAGCTCTGTCTAGGGCTGGATGAAGAATGTGTTGAGAGCATATGGGTAAGAATTAAGGGGCTGGCTAATATGGGTGACATTGTTGTGGGTGCTTACCACAGGCCACCTGATCAGGAAGAGGAAGTCGATAAGGCCTTCTACAGGCAACTGAAAGTAGCCTAACAATCACAATTCCTGGTTCTCATGGAGGACTTCAACCACCTTGATATTTGCTGGAAAAGCAACACAGCCAGGCACACATAGTCCAGGAGGTTTCTGCAGAGCATTGAAGATAGATAATTTTTTGACACAGGTGCTGGAGGAACCAATGAGGAGAGGTATGCTGCTGGACCTTGTGCTGACAAAGAAGGACTGGTTGGGGACGTGGAGGCTGGGGGTAGCCTTGGCTGCAGTGAACATGAGATGGTGGAGTTCAGGATCCTATGTGGAAGAAGCAGGGCAATAAGTAGGATTACAACCCTGGACTTCAGGAGAGCTAACTTTGGCCTCTTCAAAGACCTACTTGGCGGCATGCCATGGGTTAGGCTTCTAGAAGGAAGGGGGGTCGAAGACAGCTGGTTAATATTCAAGCATCACTTCCTCCAAGCTCAAGATTGATGCATCCCTATGAGTAAGAAATCAAGCAAAGGAGGCAGGAAACCTGCATGGATGAGCAAGGAGCTTCTGGAACAACTCAAATGGAAGAAGGAAGTTTACAGAATGTGGAAAAAGAGACTGGCCACTTGAGAGGGGTATAGGAATGTTGTCAGAGTATGCAGAGATGCAACAAGGAAGGCTGAGGCCCACTTGGAATTAAACCTGACGAGGAATGTCAAGGACAACAAGAAAGGCTTCTTCTAGTACATTGGTAGCATAAGAAAGACTAGTGAAATTGTGGGCTCACTGCTGAATGAGGTGGGTGCCTTGGTGATGGAGGATACAGAGAAGGCAGAGTTACTGAATGCTTTCTTTGCTTCAGTCGACTGGCCTCGACTTCAGCAAAGCTTTTGACACTGTCTCCCCTAACATCCTCATAGGTAATTGTGGGTTAGGTGAGTGGACAGTGAGGTGGATTGAGAAGTGGCTGAATTGCAGAGTTCAGAGGGATATGACCAGTGGTGCAGAGTCTAGTTGGAGGCCTGTAACTAGCGGTATTCCCCAGGGATCAGTACTGGGTCCAGTCTTACTCAACATATTCATCAATGACCTGGATGAGGGGACAGAGCGTACCCTCAACAAGTTTGCTGATGACACAAAACTGGGAGGAGTGGCTGACACACCGGAAGGCTGTGCCGTCATTCAGTGAGACCTGGACAGGCTAGAGAGTTGGGCAGAGAGAAACCTCATGAAGTTCAACAAAGGCAGGTGTAGGATCCTGCACTTGGGGAGGAATAACCCCATGCACCAGTACAAGTTAGGGACTGACCTGCTGGAAAGCAGCTCTGTGGAAAGGGGCCTGGGAGGCCTGGTGGAAAACAGGATGACCATGAGGCAGCAATGGACCCTTGTGGCCGAGAAGGTCAGTGGTATCCTGGGTGCATTAAAAAGAGCATGGCCATCAGGTCGCAGGAGGTTATCCTCCCCCTCTACTCTGCCCTGGTGAGGCCACATCTAGAATACTGAGTCCAGATCTGGGCCTCCCAGTTCAAGAAAGACAAGGAACTACTGGAGAGAGTCTAGCAGAGGGCTACAAAGATGATTAGGGGGCTGGAACATCTTTCTCATGAGGAAAGGCTGAGACACCTGGGTCTCTTTAGCCTGGAGAAGACTGACAGAGATCTTGTCAATGTTTATAGATACCTAAAGGGCAGGTGTCAAGAGGATGGGGCCAGACTCTTTTCAGTGGTGCCCAGCGACAGGACAAGGGGCAATAGGCACAAACTGGAACACAGGAAGTTCCATCTCAACATGAGGAGGAACTTCTTTACTTTGAGGGTGCCAGAGCAGTGGGGCAGGCTGCCCAGAGAGATCGTGGAGTCTCCTTCTCTGGAGATATTCAAAACCTACCTGAACATGATCCTGTGCAATGAGGTCTAGGTGAACTTGCTGTATCAGGAGGGTTGGACTAGAGGATCTCTAGAGGTCCCTTCCAACCCCTACCGCTTTGTGATTCTGTGATTCTGTAATTCTGTCATACAATCTGTTAGCACTGCATGCAACTAGATTTGGAAAGGAGAAGATGTACCTGACTTAGATGATAGGGAAGACAAACTCTGGGAAAAGAGTGGAAAAGAACAAAGAAGAGGCTGGGGGTAGGCAAGGACAAATAAAGGAGAGAGAAATCAGTAAGTCTAACATGGAGAAAATCCAGTCAAGATTGGGAAGGCAAATGGACTGGGGTGGGAACCCCAAATAAGGAACCACACAACCTTGATACTTTCTCATTCTGATATGGTACTTAATTACAGAGGTTTTTTTCTATCTCATCCCCACCTCATTCAAGCAGGAAGGACAGTGACTCAGGATACTGCAGCGATTCAATGATTTGTTTCATCGTCATTGTTCAGTGTGTGTCCCTAGGCGTTATTTACTGCGTGCTATTGAAACCCCGCTCTGTATACAGAATTATTAATTTCCTTATAGACTCATTCCAACCTTCACTTCAGCTGATTCAGCCCTTAGCTATATTCAGTCCCTGCCCATTAGCTAAAACGTTCCTACTGATTTACTCTTTTCCCTGCTCTATCCCTCAAATCATTCTTCCAGCCCCACTAAATAGTTCACGCAGACTGGAGCTGCTGACTCCCGGGGCTGTAAAGGAGTAAGCCTTTTTATTTTATTAATGTTCGCTAATGGGTTTATTAATGCTCAGTAGGTATTTCATTTCATTGGTTTATGTTTCCTCTTAAGAGCACACACTCTGTCCTCTGGAGCTGTGCTTTATTTTGTATTGGCTGGCTAGCGAAGAAGTTCATTTGTCCTGTGCCATTACTGCCATCTGCCTTGTCAGGCCTTTCTTGAAAATGAAACTGTGTCTCAACAACTTTGCCCTTGGTTAAATAAATAAGCCATAACTGTAGCTGTAACATCATTATCTGAGTATGAGTCTGAAGGTCTTAGGATTTATTAGGGTGATGCAGCCATTACCAACTTGACTTTATTATATTCACCTTGCTGCATAGAGGCATCTGTGCACCACTTGTGGTGTTACTGCGAAAAGGCTCTACAACTTCAACTCTATTCTAAGATGATTCTCCCCCTCCCAGACTTACACACAAACACCACTTTAGTCTTCCTTGCTTTTCTAATCTGTCCTTGGATTCTTTGTTTTGCCTGTTCAAGCTCCTTTCATCTCATTGACTTCTAAACAGAAAGCAGTGAAAGATGCCAAATGTGGTGTGTGCAATGACAACACAGAGGGTATTTCTGAAAAGAGAAATTAGGGGTGGAAGACTATAACAGTCATCTAGTACCAGCATTACTTGGGAGAAGAGGAAACACATTCTCAGCTAATATAATTATGATAGTTTGTTTCAAGTCAATGGATCTTTAAAAGTATTATTTTATCTGTATCGTCAAGTTTAATTGTAGGACTCAAAGTCCTCAAGATGGAGCAACAAACAGTAGTAATAATAACATTGCATTTAATTTCCATGCACCATATGTTGACCTACTACTATACAACACAGATATAGTGAGATTCCTTGCCCTGAATGCAACACATTTCTAATTCTGCGCATGAACAATTTTATTCACAGTCTAGCCTCTACATTAAAACAAAACTAATTGACAAAAAATACTGTTTGTGCAAAATTAAGGTGGCACTGTACATCCTTTGGGAAACTTGTGTCTAGATAAATACCAAATTCTGAAAACTAGGGAGTCCACAGTTACGTGCATGGTAACTCAAGCCTAGTTGTTGTCTTTGTGCAAAGTCCCAATACACACATAGTACTCATGGTCATTCAGCTCTTGCAGATGGTGCGAACACTAGGGGATTAAGTCAAATTTCCTCTATACAAGTCTTTACACCTTTTTGCTAGCTAGAATTTGTGTTGAGGTAAGCAACATTTCATACTCAGCAGGAGGTGCAGACTTCTGGCATGTGTTTAAACACTGAATTTACTTTATGAAAAAAAACAAACCACAGAATAAATTTATAATATTTTAAAATTAATTTTATGAGTTCTTTAGTTTTATTTTGGGGTTTGTTTTGATCAGTCCCGTGAAACATATTTTCAACATTATATCAGAAGCTCTTGATAATACTCAGAATGTATTCACAGAAATGTTATACACCTGTATAATCAAGAAAAGTAAAAAATAAAGCAACCATGAGCAGAGATAATGTCAGAGAAATATGACCACAGATCATTCTTAGAAATCTTCCTTTTATGGGGTTTGAAAATACTGTGCCCGTATGTGGATATGATTCAATAATCACAGAATCACATAATCACAGGGGTTGGAAGGGACCTCTAGAGATCATCTAGTCCAACCCCCCTGCCAGAACAGGGACACCTACAGCAGGTTGCACAGGACGGCATCCAGGTGGGTTTGGAATGTCTCCGGAGTCGGAGACTCCACCACCTCTCTGGGCAGCCTGTTCCACTGCTTTGCCACCCTCAATAGAAAGAAGTTCCTCCTCAGGTTTAGATGGAACTTCCTACATTCGAGTTTGTGCCCAGTGCCTCTTGTCCTATCACTGGGCACCACCGCAAAAACACTGGTCCCATCCTCCTGGCATCCTCCCTTTAAGTATTATATTGATGAGATCCCCTCTGAGCCTTCTCTTCTCCAGACTCAAAAGACCCAGGTCCCTCAGCCTTTCCTCATAAGAAAGATGTCCCAGCCCCCTAATCATCTTTGTAGCCCTTACATAATACTTACATCTGTGCTAAATAGATACACCTCCAGCTCGTCTTTTCAATTTTGAACATTTATGCCAATCTCTTTTAAATAAAATCATATGCTGAAAAGGATGTGTGTTAGAAATTATAAAAACAGGCTATATTTGTCTTCATCTTGTCACCTTTTTCTCTCAATATTCCTACTTCTCTATCTTAACTTGTTTCAGCCGTTTTTTCCTCCTTTCTTGTTTTTCAGACTCAGATTTCCTTTGCCTTCCCTTTTCCACAGATAGTTGTCTTTCTAAATATACAATAAACATTGTGACTCTCTTTTCTTCTTTAACTTGTCTTCTATTTGCCTTCTAGAATTTTCTTCCTCCACTGATTCAGATGTAGGTATTTTTTGTAATCAGCTGCCACTGTCTTTACCACTTGCTTGCTCCAATGAGTCTTTCTCCTCAAACTGAAAACATATTATGCTCTTTGCAATCTTAAAAACTCACACTTTATTTTACATCTTTTTTTCTATTTCAATTCTTCTTATCATTACTGAATGCTTTGTCATACTGTCCATATTGAGGTTTTTTTGTTCAATGATATCCACTTTCTTCCCAGAAGCAAATTCCATACCTTATACTGTAATCAAATTACTCTGACCAAAGTAATTTTTTGTTTAGTGATTACTTTCCAATTTCAAGTACTCCATCCTTTCCTTTCCTGGCTGTCTGCCTTCAACATTGTTAAATGTGCTCTTACTGAAATATAAACCCTTTTTTTTTGTTTCCATTACTGTGTTTGTTCCTGTTTCTACCACTGTCTAATTTTTCTTTAAACGTGTTCTTCAAACTTGTTCTTCAGAGAATCCTCTTCTTTCTCTCCATTAAAGAATTATCTGTGTCTTACCCCATGAAAATGTCTTCCACATTTGTGCATCAAACCAAATTCGTCATTGTTTAAACAGAGATTTTAATATCTCTCTCTATACTCCTACCATTTTAATGTTTTCTGTAGACCTGCTCATGGATTCTCTTCTGATGCTCAGGTTGTTGATAATGATGGTAAGCAGCCTCAGGTCTGATACTAATGCCTAAAGAATGCCCAGGTACTGAAATGAGGCTGATAACTTCCCTAGATTCTCCTTCTTGCCACTCTTGGAGATGTGTGACATTTTCATCTTTCCAGTCACCAGGATACTTTTATCTTTCAAAGACAACAGAGAGTGGTCTTGCAATGATGTTAGCAAAGTCCCTCAGAACCCATGGATTTATCCCATCAGATACATGTCAGGGCAAAAGGTCTCATTTAGATGTCCAGCTGATTTAAAGTTCCAACAATTGTATTTGCATTGCTTTATTGTCAGCTATTTGTATTCAACCCATAGTAGTTAATAATTTTATTTTTTTTTAATGATCTGGCAGTTATTTATGTATTTATCTTTCACAATTGAAAGCTAACTGAGCAATTAAATCATTTTCTGCTACTGTTACACTTAGCTTTTAAGGCAAGAATATATTTTATATTCTAGGTCAAACAAGATAACTTATGAGAAACAGCATATGATTTTCACATAGGTGACCCTGCTGTTTGTAACATATTTCTATATTCCATGTTTTGCTCTTCTGTAGTGTTGTTACTACAGTAATTACTTGTTATAACTGTTTTTTTTATCTTACATTAATCTTACTAATAGTTGTGGTGAAAACCAAAAATATATGAGATGCCAGTAGGTTGCATTCTTAGCAGTAACGTAAGCTGAAGTTCATCAGTTCACACCAATGAGGATTTGGCATTGACTATTTTTCTAAATAGTATATAATAGAATATTAAAAAAAAAAAAAGAAATTATGGTCTTTTTTCCTACCTAAGAATGTCAATTAGTACATAAGAATTGGAGTATGTCAGTTTTACTGAATCCTGAAAATATCAGGGAAGAATAGAACAAAAATTCCAAATGAAAAAAAAAAAAGAAAACTGTTTAACTCACGATTAATGCAGTAAGTAGTTCCCCCACCTCCAGCAACCCATCATTTTAAAATGCTTGTCATGAAGCTGTCCCCCTACTAAGAAGCCAATATCTCTGCATCAGGAGCAAAGTTGCCAAAATATAGAAGGTCAAAGGACATTAGAAATTGGCACATACTAAATCTGTACGTATTTCATGGATCTTTGATCTCTCTAAGGTTTTTTGGTATTTCAACACATAAGAAAAATGTAACTTGCCTTTTGTCATCTATGTAACCCAAAAATGTGTTGTCATCTATGCTTAAAGACAAACACAGAAAAAAATATAGATGTACCCTGCTGAACTTTATGTGCCTCACTGAAATACCCATGGAGCATGGGACCGTGGGAGCATGGGACTGTGGAAGCATGGTGACTTTAGACTTTTTCTATAATCAGTGGAAACCTGCAAAGAATAATTTAGTGGGCTGAATTTTCCTCCAAATTGCTTATCTATCTCCATTGATTGTAAATGACATTGAGCACATCTGGTCTTCTGTTTAATGTGTTTCATTTGAAAAATTAAGAAACTTCAGATGTCAAAGCTATGACTGAGGAATCTAAATGCCATCATAATAGTTAAACGTTTTAGACCTATCCTTTTTGCAGAGCCACTTCTATAGCAATAAATAAATAAAATATAGGAAATATTTCTCATAACTGATTATTAACAGGTGAGCTGATGAAATTTTATGGTATTTGGATGAATTTCATGTTTGCAATGCCACTTGAATATACATCTTTATGTGTTTTACAATTAAACTATATTGAATGTGCTCCTTTGTTTCATAAGTATGTTAAATATTGAATGACTCTGTAGCATAGATTTTCCTTGAACACATTTTGTCAATATGCACAAGGAATGTATCATGTAGATGTTCATATAAACAACTAAGCAAATAAAGAAATGCCCCAGAGACTCATAATACTGAACTGCCAGAGTTCATTTATTGTTATATAATTACAAAGGATGTTTATCCATTCTTGCTCTATTTATCTAACACCACCTTCTAACACAGAGGTCACAGAGGGAGAAGATGGGTCACAGAGGGAGAACAACTACATTTCTAGAATATTTGTCAGTTAATTGGACAAAAATGCCTTTCTGAAATGAAAATTTTTTCAAACACAAGTAAAGTTCCCTTGTAATGTAGAAGTTACATTGCAAGTAGAAGTGCTAGTACATGTACTATTATGACTAATGGGATGACTTTTACCTTCTATGGATTTTTGGCATGAATTAAGTTCTATTTAACATCAGTTCTTTTATTAGTTTAGCTTAGGTTTTGTTTTAATGTTACGAATATAATATTTATTGCTTTTTTAATCTTCACAAATAAGTATTTCAAAGATATGTGAAATGGCTGCAGTTATGTTCACTTTCTTTGTAGGAACTTGTAAAAGGACAATAGGTACATTTACTTTTCAGATTTTTCAGAACCAAATGTGTGTAGTAATTATGATACAGAATACATATAAGTTCTTAAGAACATAAAAGGGTCACAAGGGTAAGACTGAAGGTCCATCTGGCCTAGCATTTTGTCTTTGACACGGCAGCCAAAAACAAATACCTAAGTAAGAGTACGAGAAGAGGGCAAGGATATATGACACACTGTCCTGATTTCAGCTGGGATAGAGTTAATCTTCTTTCTAGTGGCTGCTGTGTTTCAGATTTGGTATGAAAGGAATGTTGATAATGCAAATTGTTTTAGTTGTTGCCAGGTGGTGTTTATATTAGCCAAGGATTTTTTTCAGCTTCTCATAGAAGCTGAGAGGGAGCATAGACAGAACAAGTTGGCCAAAAGAATATTCCATACTTTAGACGTCATGCTCAGTATATAAATGGGTGTTGGCTGGGGAGCAGGGATCACGGGCTGGGACATCAGTCATCAGGTGGTGAGAGTAACTTATGTTGTATTACTTTATTTTTAAAATTCTGTTATTGTTGTTGTTATTATTACTACTACTACTTCTACTATTATTACTATTACTATTATTGTTGTTATTTTCCTTTTCTGCTATTGTTCTATTAAACTGTCTTTATCTCAACCATGAGGTTTTTTCCTTTCCTCTCCTTTTCTCCCTCTTTTCCCTACCCTTCTGAGAGGGAGGGGGATAAGTGAGCGAGTGGCTGTGTGGTCCTAGTTGCTGGCTGGGGTTAAACCACAACACCCTTCCGTGCAAGTATCCTCTTAGATTCCAACCATTTCCAGATGGCATTTTCATGTTACTATCAATAACCCCAACATCCTTCTATTGGGTAGTAGCTTAGAGTTAATAATTTTTAAAGAAGTGTAAAGTTCAAATATGAAATTGGGAATCCCTCTTCCCATGCGCTTCACTTTACATTACATGTTGTAATAATTTCACTTGTTACAAAATCTAATATGATTTTGACAACAAATGCAGCCTGAGCAACAACACTGCACGTATCTTCATTCTGCTTTTGGATCATATTTCAAGGAATGAGTATCAAGTGGTATCAAGTAAGTACCATACCCATTTATTTGTTGAATTCTCTGCCTGTAAGAATGTTGCATGTTACAAGGATGAACACTACATTTAATCATGCTTTTCTTATTTTTGGTATGGACTTCTGTACAGCGAGCACAGAATTGAGATAAATAATTTTGTTTATATAAAATACTAATCAACAGCCTCTGTATTTTTAAAGTAATGCTTGTGAGCTTATATTTTCCAGGACATATACACACTGAGCATGTTTTATTGCCACTGTGATGAATTATTAAAAATGAAGTTATTAGGAACAAAGAAGCTGTCTTTTTAAACAGGATTAACCATAGAAACTCATCCTTCTCTCAATCCCCACACAACAAAACTGAAGTACTTAAGATACAAGACACTATATTGGCAGTGTAAACTGTGATTGAAGCTTTTCTACAGCTCACAAAGATGACTTGAAGTTATTTGATACTCTGGGCCTTTTCTTTTTATTTTTTTTCCTTCCTTCTTTTTTTTTCCCTTCTTTTAAAATGTAGATTGCAAGGCCTTCAGGAGAGCTCAGGCCCTCAGCAGGTAGTCTTTTTATTCTAATGTTAGCCATCTAAAGGCTAGGTATCTTATGATATATTCAGCTTTAATGAGGAATGAGAGAGAGAGGGAGAGATGCCTCTACTGAATAAAGAGGGAGTTAAGTCTAGGTGACTGTACTTCAAATGGCTGAAGTTAGATGTGATTAATTCCATCCTTAACAGTTTAGTGCAGTGCCTGACACAGGAAAGTTTTAATATTTATAGACAACTCAAAGCTACTGATACAGTTAACAAGAACGTAACAGTAAAATCTGGGCTGCTTAAGGTAAGAACTATAAGATTCCCATTCCCTTTTCCCTACAATTGACTTTGAATTTCAGTAGCAGACACAAGTTTGCCCTCAATCCCTTGTTGGTAAGGTGTTTAGTCCCACTTGATGTGTCATTGTATGAGCACACAGAATCAGGCAGCTAAAGATCCCATGGTACACTTCATTAAACTAGTTCCTGCTGTCATGGCTTCATTCCAGCTTGGGTAATTACGTTCTGCCTACCTACATTTCCTGGGGTTTCAATTGGATATGCTATTCTTCTAGATTCGCTGCTTCAGTTTGTTATGTAATGTTCATGTGTGTTGTTGAGTACTTGCTGCATTTCAGTGGTAGGTGAAGTGAACCTTAGTAACACCTACCACACTCTCAGGCTGAATGAACGAGCCCTATACAGCACTTGGAGTTCCAATGGTGAGAGACGCTGCACAAGTGAAGAGCAGGTATAATTAACTTGTCCTTAATCTTTGTCAGTGTTCAAAGTTCATAATCAAAGTCTGTGAGTCATATGACGTTAAATGTTTTCTTCTTCATGAAGTACTATGACTACTGTAAAGGACCAGTGAATTAAGCAAATGATATAAAAATAAAGACAGTATAAACAATATTTTGATGCAATACAGATGAAAGGCAATACTGTGGAATTCTTTAAAAGGTTATCTTAGCTAAACACATATTATCTGCTAATTGACTGAAATAAAGTTAACTAATTTTCTTGAATGAACAGAAAATTCACTTTAATATTAGAGCTGAAAAAGGTTTTTTTTTTCCCTGATACACAGGATAATATACAGTCTGTTAGATTTGGTTTCAGTTAACTGTTCCTCTTCCAGAAGACATCAATAATTTGTCATTGTTGGAAAAAACACTAGCTGGACTAGCTGGAAAAATGACTGTAATAGAATCTTAGAATCTAGGGCCAGAGGGACTGTTAAATGTTTTAGTCTGATCACTACACGATGCATTTCACTCACTTTCACATATTAACAACATTATTTGTTTGGAACCTAAATTCCTAAGTTGCGCGACAGTGAACCACAGGAAGCCAGAGGCTCTATTTGCTTCTAAGGGGTAAATGCTTTGCTGCTTTGGACTGCTATGATAACGTGTAACATGTCTATTAGATAGATGAGGGGAGGGCAGTGAATGTTGTCTATCTTGACTTCAGCAAGGCTTTCGACACTGTCTCCCACAGCATCCTCATAGGCAAGCTCAGGAAGTGTGGGTTGGATGACTGGACAGTGGGGTGGATTGAAAACTGGCTGGCAGAGAGAGCTCTGAGGGTTGTGCTTGGTGGCAGAGAGTCTAGTTGGGGGTCTGTGACAAGGGTGTTCCCCAGGGGTCAGTACTGGGTCCAGTCCTGTTCAACATATTCATCAATGACCTGGATGAAGGGATAGAGGGTACCCTCAGCAAGTTTGCTGATGACATAAAACTGGGAGGGGTGGCTGACACACCGGAAGTCTGTGCTGCCATTCAACATGACCTGGACAGGCTAGAGAGTTGGGCAGAGAGAAACGTCATGAAGTTCAACAAGGGCAAGTGTAGGGTACTGCACCTGGGGAGGAATAACCCCATGCACCAGTACAAGTTAGGGCTGACCTGCTGGAAAGCAGCTCTGTGGAAAGGGACGTGGGAGTCCTGGTGAACAACAGGATGACCATGAGGCAGCAATGTGCCCTTGTGACCAAGAAGGCCAATGGCATTCTGGGGTGCATCAAGAGGTGTGTGGCAAGCAGGTCATGGGAGCTTATCCTCCCCCTCTGCTCTGCCCTGGTGAGGCCACACCTGGAGTCCTGTGTCCAGTTCTGGGCTCCCCAGTTCAAGAAGGACAGGGAACTGCTGGAGAGGGTACAGCAGGGGGCTACGAAGATGATTAAGGGGCTGGAAGATCTTTCTTCTGAGGAAAGGCTGAGGGACTTGGGTCTTTTGAGTCTGGAGAAGGGAAGGCTCAGAAGGAATCTCATCAATGCTTACAAATATTTAAAGGGAGGGTGCCAGGAGGATGGGACCAGTCTTCTTGCAGTGGTGCCCAGGGATAGGAGAAGGGGTAATGGGCACAAACTTGACCATAGGAAGTTCCATCTAAACCTGAGGAGGAACTTCTTTGTTTGAGGGTGGCAGAGCACTGGAACAGGCTGCCCAGAGAGGTGGTGGAGTCTCCGACTCTGGAGACTTTCCAAACCCACCTGGATGCTGTCCTGTGCAACCTGCTGTAGGTGTCCCTGCTCTGGCAGGGGGGTTGGAGTAGATGATCTCCAGTGGTCCCTTTCCAACCCCTGTGATTCTATTAGAATGTTAACACAAGAGCACCAGAAAATATTGTCTTCACAGGGAAACACACTGATATACTTTCCCCTTCTACTCAGATACTAAGCATTACCTACATTTAAGAATATATTCTAGGGTATCCTGCAATCTTTTATTTCCCTCCATAAACCTCAACATATTTCCTGTGCCAATAGTTAAAGATTCAAGATATTTGTGGCCAGAATCTTGTACACAGTAACTAAACTGCCAGATACTGAAAACCTTTTTTGAGCTTACACCATCCTCTCTGGCCATGTCCTGACCCCACATTTTCCAACAGGTGCTCATTAGTGCTTTCATCATAATTTTTCTCTCTCTCCCTCCTCTATCCCACAGCTATATTTCTTTCTGTTTCCCCAGGTACACATATGTCAAGGAACTATGACACCCTCTTTCCTACCTGAACAATCAGGAGATCAGAATCTAGGAGTCCATATCAGGAACTAATAGTACAAATACAGCCCAAATTGATCTTACTTTGTCGTCGACACAAAAAGTTTACTGTAACCAGATATAATCACCTTTAGGGGAAATGGAAAACATTGGCCTAAATTTTTAGTTTATTATGAGACAAAGAAATAATGAAGAAGAGTGAAAGGACACAGGAATCACAGGATAGGAAATTGGAGAAATAGTCGCTCTGTCATTACAGAAATTAGAAAAATATAGTTTCTTTTTTTGTGTGTGTGACATTTCTAGTGCCATAGGGAGTTACATTATCTCAAAAGATAATGAATCCTCTGAAACTATTCTGAGAATTAGAACACTGACATTGGCTACAAAGACATAGTGAAAAAAAGTCCCAGCAGCACAAGAAAGACATTTAACTTAATTTACTTTAATCTGATCATTCAATATTCAAAGAAAAATCATGAGAAATATGACACTGAACAATCTTATAACTGCATCATGTACAGTATTTTGACTACATAAAATACTTTTGAAATCTGCATTTCAAATAAAATGCCAACCACATCATGTCTATGAGTACTCCTGAACTATTGTATCAGAAGAGCTTATTTCATATAGACGTGATGTTATAGGGTTTACAGCACAAGACTCTGATTCTCTCAAGAGTCTCTCATTCTCCTTTCTACTTGATGCACCACAGGCAATGCTGACCACTTTAATTTTTCAGAGAAAAGAAAACCTTATAGTCAGCCACACTTAGTAAAGTTCTTTATATGAGTCCTATCCTCTGGGCCCAAACTCTTCAAGCTAGAACTTGACCTACAGTAGACTGTTACTTGCCTTAGCTTTGTCCCTTCCTCCAGGCACAGATGAATGGGAGATGATTAAAATAGGTCATGTTAAGCTGAAAATACTTCTTTCTGTGAATGAGGTGTGAGGGAACCCAGGTGGCTCTGTGTCCTGATTTGAGGTAAGACAGACCCAATTTTCTGTTCAGTAATTTTACTTTGCAGTTAAGCCTCTTCTAACTAACTAACTGAACTCTCTGAAATTAACAACATATTGTGGAAACACTATTCGTTCTCAGAATGATAAGACCTGATTAGCTGTAATTTATACCAAGGAATGGTATGCAGAGAGGCTCCTGCTTATACTTATTGCTATAAAAACTCAGGTCAGCTCACTTTGTTATTTGCCCTGTTGGAGGGTTGGAAGTGGAAAAGCTGAGAGGGGTCGCAGCTGTGGGGAGGAGCGGACAGGACAGGTGACACAAAACTGACCAACAGGGTATTCCATCCCATCTGCCTCATGCTCAGTCTAAAAGCTGAGGGATCAAAGGGGTCAGCCTCTTTCTTCAACGGCCAGCGTCTGAGAAGGACTCTGTTCATGTGCCTTTGATCTGATCCCTGCATTCCTGAATCCAGATCCACAATGTGGTTCCCATCCATCACTGAGTCCGGTCTGGGACTTTCCCTGTGCCTTCCAGTAACGAGATCGTCATCCTTGGAGCTTCATATGGTTTTGTATATATTTTGTTATTTCCTTTTTATTATTTTATTATTAATATTTCATTAAAGTAGTTTAGCTCCTCCTAAATTCATAAGTCTCTTTCTCTCTCTACCTCCTCTCCTTGGAGAGAGAGGTGGGGGAGAGCATCTGTCATTCGCCTCAGTGGCCAGTCCAGCCACAGACTTCTAAATTTATATGAAATAAATCTTGCACGGGCTATCCATAAAGTGCAATCAACTGTTTTAGATCTTTTTCACAACTCCCTCCATAGACCCTAAGTTACCCAAAAATCCTTTCCCAGAATGACGGCATGATGAGCTACAGTCTACACTGATATATAACAACTGAAGAAAAACTGACATTGTGTCTTTACAAGTAGTTCCAAGCTTCTTCTAAATTCTTTAGGCAGCTTGACAAGATAGCAAAACAACAAAACATAGGTGTACACAGTCCAGTGCCTCAGTTTTCCTTTTATCACTGTACATTCTTTATTCAAAGGTGAGAGGAATTAAGGAATTACTCCACCTTTCTTCTCTCATCTACAGACGGCTTCATTTCTGAATTTCGAAATCTCTTTATTATTATATCTCTTTCTCTCTCTCTCTCCTTCCTCTTAATCTCTTTCTTTAGTTGTAAAGGTTCCTTAAAGAATGATAGCTGGATTCTTGTTTCCTCTCTCTCGCTTATGCTTCCTTTATCTAGCCAGTACAAGAACAATATGACACAAGATGAATTAACTATCTCCATTAATTTCCAGCATATTAACACTAAATATAAACTAAGCAGACTCTTGCGCAAAGTGCCTTAAGAATTATTGCTCCTCGCATAACTTTAGATTAAAGTTGTGCGTATGGGAGAACCTGGTGGGAACTTACACTCCAGCTTGCTACATTGTGACTTTCCAGAGCAAACAAAGAAGTCTCTTTCACAGATTCTCTCTCTTTAAGAATGTCAACATTTCTTTCCTTCTTTTTTCTGGGAATATTTTATTCACTGAAATCACAGTCCTACCTTCTCTTCTTTCTTGCATAGCAAAGTTGAAGCAGCATGGCTTCTTTTAGGTTGCAGCTAATTTTTTTAAGTACTGGTAGTATTTAACAACTAACACCATAATACATATGAATACTAATATTGCCTTTTGACTTTTGTAGTATAAGGAACATGGAGAAACATACACATATTCATAAGAATACAGAAATTTCACA
>VFFE01007657.1:191356-203414 GCA_008921705.1 Burhinus oedicnemus
TTACTAAAAAAAATAATTTTTTTTTTTTTTTTTTTTTGATGGACTGTATCAGTCCCCAAAGAAAATATTTACTAATAAAATATTAAATAGTTTGGTATCTAAAACCAGATAATAATACTTTTCTGAAGTCAAAATAACTCATATTGTCTTCCTAATTGAATTATATCAAAGTACTAGCCCATCCATATGAACATTATAGTCTGCATATTATGACTACAGTTCAATATATGCAATAAATGAATATATTGAAAACCTGGATTTCACAATAAATTTAATAAAACGTAAGCTAATAAATTTTCATAATCATATTTAGATCTGGATCACATCTAGCCAATGTTTTAGCAAAAAACTCCACTCCTTCACTATCAGGTGAAAAATGTTTTATTTTATTTTTTTTTAATCAAGCTGCCAAAATACAAGCTTCTGTACTTGACCTTTTTTGGCTTAATGAAACTCTTCCACACTTGACCAATTTTCATACCTGACTATAATTTTCAATGGCCAGGAACAAAACAAAAACCCTACTGAAAATGGGATGTAGTCCAGGAAGCCTGCATTACACTGAAAAGCTGCACAAACAAGTAGGTATGAGCAAAAAATTTGGATTCATAATACTACGTTTGATTTATAGATAGTAAATATTCAAAATAACATACACATGAATGATGTGTACTTACGTTGGCTTAATGTTTAGATACTAAGCAATAGTCATTAAGAAGAAAAATATGAAAGAAGCAGGCAAGATTAGATACTTCACATAGTTTATAAAAGTACGTTAGAAATTGTACTTAGATACTCAAGAAGGTGATTGTATATTCAAGTGGATTCACTTTCTGTTCAGAAGAGACTGTTTGAATATAAGGGGAGAGAAGGGCTCCTAACATAAGTTCTTTGGTGAGGTAGCTGCTACCAAGTAGGAAGATTTTGGGCATCAAACTTAGAAAATCATGCAGACCCTTGTCAAAAAACAGCAAAATAATCTTACTGACAGAGTAAGAAACAGAACCAATAGAATTAATCACTGTTAATAAGAATAGAAAGATGTTAGAAAAAACTCTGCTATACTCACAACAGTTGTGTTGTTTGGTTTTTTTAATTGAATTTCTTCTGTCTTTGTGCTAATCGAAGAGTTTACAACTGGTGCTCCGTGAAAGTGGTAGACTGTTTTCTGAAGGATCATTTCACGTTTGTAACCCTGAGTATTCACATTTCCAGTCTGGGAACAAAAGCATATATTCATCCAGCTTACATATCCAGCCAAAAGAGTTCCAATTTTACGTACCCTACAGACATAAGCAAAAATTTCAAATAGAGAAATAAATGAAACATAAAACCATCTCAGGGTGTTATGCTACAAACTTCTTCTTAAAAACATTCTCTAAACCCTATTTTAAATGCATTATCCATAAGTTACAATTAAGAGAAGACAGAAGGCAGTAACAAAAACTGTAATGCTAACAATATAACCAGTGCTTTATTCTGCTTTGTAGACTGTAAAAATTAAAGATCACTAAACCTCAGTTATTAGTAACTAGAATTATAAACAATTGGTCAATTCACAGAAAGATGTTCAGCAAGCAACACCAGTCAGATTTGAAATGCAAAAACTGTCATCTGATGAAAAATACATATTGGTCACTAAAAAGGTTTAACTAGGAGAAGTAACTTCTCAACTCTCTACTTAGCTGTAGCATTGCTTATAAAAGTCATACTTGACCCATTCTTGTAGTTGTCTGTATCAGATAATGTTGTAGTACACAAAAATGACATCAGCAGACCATAAATCCATCAGTTTTTAAGAGATCCAGTTGTACAGGATGAACTAATAATTGGATGCAGTGCTTTACCTTTCCTTTTCTAGGCATCACATACTATTAACCTTTTTACTCAGGGTTTGGTTCTTGAGGGTGGATGTTTCATTAAAATACATCTGCTGTCTAAAGCCTGGTCCTGTTCCAGTACACTCTGGATGCAATGAAACAATATAAAACTACTTGATGTTAAGCTATGGGAGCTTTTAATTATACACAGTTCAAGTAGATTCTCTTCTGCTTAGCTTTTTACTTTTTTTTTTTCCTCCCAAAGTCCTAGGATGGTAGATTAATTCTCAGTTTGCTTTATTAAAGTACATTTGAAAGCATTTTTTCCCTAAATTTTTTCTTTTAGACCCAAACACAGGGATAAAAAATAGTAAACATATTCATAAACTAAGTTTTAAAAATGTTTTGGGTCAAAGAGAGAACTTCTTTATGCTCACACTGAAATAGGGGTCATGACTAAGGAGGTTTCTTGTGAAAAAATATTTTTCCAGTTTAATAGTTGTTTTGTGAGAAAGTTGCTCTGCTAGAAGTCAAAGTTACAAGTGAATACTTATTTGAATCACCAGATATGATAGCATTAAAGATTTTGAGACCTATTATTACAAAATTAAAACCAAAACAAAGTATAAACCTGTCTTCTTGTTGAGAATATAGTGATTCGTTGTATTTAACAAGTTTGGAAATTCAAATAAGAAAAATGTGTGGTTATGTGAAATGATTGAGAGTGCTTTTAAAGGGGCAAGAGACAATAGCAGAAAAAAATAATTTATACAGAATATATCCTTTTCTGTTTTAAAATCTCTTTCGATAACATATAAATTGCAGCTATTTAAATTTGTTTAGATATTAATTCTTAGTACTTGAGATATAGCAGAAAAGCAGGGAATTCTTATTAACATCTTATTGTCCTGAATGATTTTAAACTATCTCCTACAGTTTCTTTCATATTATTTTGTGTTTAAATGCAACAACATATAAACTCCCAATTTTTACAGCTAGGAACTGCCTTAAGAGTTACAGTAGTAGTACAATTGTTCATATGCAGTCTAATGTTCTGGGTGTCATCTCAAAGCATCTGGAGGAAAAGAAGGTTACAAGAAGTAGCCAACATGGATTCACCAACGGGAAGTCATGTCTAATTAATCTGATAGCCTTCTACGATGGCATGACTGGACGAATAGATGAGGAGAGGACGGTGGTTGTTGTCTGCCTTGACTTCAGCAAGGCTTTGGACACTGTCTCCCACAGCATCCTCATAGGCAAGCTCAGGAAGTGTGGGTTGGATGACTGGACAGTGGGGTGGATTGAAAACTGGCTGGCAGAGAGAGCTCCGAGGGTTGTGCTTGGTGGCAGAGAGTCTAGTTGGGGGTCTGTGACAAGTGGTGTTCCCCAGGGGTCAGTACTGGATCCAGTCCTGTTCAACATATTCATCAATGACCTGGATGAAGGGGTAGAGTGTACCAGTAGCAAGTTTGCTGATGACATAAAACTGGGAGAGGTGGCTGACACACCAGAAGTCTGTGCTGCCATTCAACATGACCTGGACAGGCTGGAGAGTTGGGCAGAGAGAAACCTCATGAAGTCCAACAAGGGTAAGTGTAAGGTCCTGCACTTGGGAAGGAATAACCCCATGCACCAGTACAGGTTAGGGACTGACATGCTGGAAAGCAGCTCTGTGGAAAGGGACCTGGGAGTCCTGGTGGACAACAGGATGACCATGAGGCAGCAATGGGCCCTTGTGGCCCGGAAGGCCAATGGCATCCTGGGGTGCATCAAGAGGTGTGTGGCCAGCAGGTCGTGGGAGGTTATCCTCCCCCTTTACTCTGCCCTGGTGAGGCCACACCTGGAGTCCTGTGTCCAGTTCTGGGCTCCCCAGTTCAAGAAGGACAGGGAACTGCTGGAGAGGGTACAGCAGAGAGGGCTACAAAGATGATTAGGGGACTGGAAGATCTTTCTTACGAGGAAAGGCTGAGAGTCTTGGGTCTTTTGAGTCTGGAGAAGAGAAGGCTCAGAGGGGATCTCATCAATGCTTACAAATACTTAAAGGGAGGGTGCCGGGAGGATGGGACCAGCCTTTCTTCAGTGGTGCCCAGGGATAGGAGAAGGGGTAATGGGCACAAACTTGACCGTAGGAAGTTCCTTCTAAACCTGAGGAGGAACTTCTTTTGTTTGAGGGTGGCAGAGCAGTGGAACAGGCTGCCCAGAGAGGTGGTGGAATCTCCAACTCTGGAGACTTTCCAAACCCACCTGGATGCTGTCCTGTGCAACCTGCTGTAGGCGTCCCTGCTCTGGCAGGGGGGTTGGACTAGATGATCTCCAGCGGTCCCTTCCAACCCCTGTGATTCTGTGATTTTGTGACTATCATTAAGGAAGGGCTGCTATCTTGCATTGTCCCAATGAAATCTATCTGTATAAAAAGAAAATTGGTAGTAATGAATCCCATTTAAAGAACAGCTTTATATAGATCTAACGGGAATATAAAACTTACTACCAGAGGGAAAAATTCGCTCTTCTAGAACATAGAAGATAAAATCTAGAACCCAAATCTAGCACTAGCTCTTTGCAGTATCCATTAAAAGTCCCAGATAGCTCAGTTTATAATCTTATCTATACACAACAATGAAAAAGAGATTTAGACTCCAAAAAAATGGGAAAATAAAAGGTTAGGACTGGATCACTGCTGTGTGGACCTTTGCAGATTCCAATTCTTCATTTCCTGGCCTTGGTGAGAATCTACAGTTCTGCACTAGGACACAGTTCCTTCCATGGAGAGTGGCTGCAATGGTAGCACTGCGGTGATGATCCAAAAGATACAAATCAGACATGATCAGAAGGCAAAGATACTGTGTTTTATTCAATAAATAGCAGATTTTAGAAAAAAATGGACAAGGTTTCAGTATCCAGCTCCTTCCTCAGATCTGAAACATAAACAGTAAACTTCAAGATAAGAATGATTGTTCTTAGTTTCATTTAACTGTATTAAATAAATAGACAATTAGAGAGAAACGGGTGTTAGAAGAGGAAGGGAACATTGTTTGTAGAAGGGGAAGTAAGATCATTAGGTCTTGTAATGCAAAGCCAAGTAATTATGACCTCTGTAACACAGAGGAACAAGCTTACAATTGCTTGTGAAGAAAATTATTGTGTTCCATATGACCAGTTTTTTTATTGAACCTTTTATTTTCAGTATCTTCTGCAGTTATGAATTTAACTTTCTGATCTTATCTTCTGAGTGTGTTTCTTATCACTCCCTAAGGTCAGAAATGGAACAGTTGGTCTGTGAAAAACATTTTCCCACTCTACTGACTGTCTTCCTGGGTTTCTCCTGGTGTGCGGTTGCTGTTCACTTTCAACTGCATGAAAGTAAGGATTGTTGATACATTGGGTGAAGTTTTATATTCCAGCATAATTATTTGTAGTATCTATTGATTCTGACAGATCTGTTCTAGAAATTGAGGTAATTACAATGATTATGGAGATATATTGGCGAGGTTTTTATGTATTGTATATTCAGAATATTCTATTCAGAGTTTCTTTGGCTTGTAGAGAACTTTGATAATGAGTTTGGTGAGACTTGGGAATCATGAAGGCTAGCAATGAGTTTTCTGGGAAAACTGCTTTCAAGTTAAAATTTTCAGTGCATATTATTACTACTGTTCAGTGGTGCTCTACATAGTTCTCAGTGTAGCATGGTATATTAAAATTATACTATTGTGTTGTAAGTTTTAGTACTATTATTATTAATAATTCTCTGTACTAATTTTTAGGTGGTTCGTGTGAAAATGCAATCCACATTCTTGGAAACCATCCACATGGGGGTGTGGGGAAAGACGACAAAAAAAAACCCCACCCCCCAAAAACAACCAAAAAAACCCAAAACAGTTCATTGATCAGGAAACCAATTCAGATAGTTATGTCAAGCGGGGATCTCTCTAAGTTTGACATATGAGAAATAATAAGCCTTGAGATGTTAGTGTTCCACTCCCCTCCAAAGATTATCTTGTCTGCTGTCTTCCTTTGTGTACAATTGGTTGCCCAGAATCCTTTCCTGAACATGGATATCAACCCAATTTGTTTAGAAAATGACAGAAGTTCACTAAAAAAACCAACAGTAGTATTGCCAGTGCATACAAGAATGCCATGGTCAGAGCAACAAGCAGTTTTTGGAATCGTTCCTTTTCCTTGCCTAGTGAAGATTCAAACCTGTTTTTCCTGGAACAGTTTTTATGTCAAAGCTCAGACAGTGTATCCCCACTCTCAAGTATCACTGTAATCATTAACTAGTGAGCTCTCTGACCCTTCTGTTTGTTTTCTTTAGCCTGAGAATTTCCAGTTATTTTATACAAAGAAGTACAGCTTCAACAGGTATTCAGAAGGTATTATTTCTTTGTGGGATAGCCAAAAAACTTTCATATAGACAGTTCTCTAGAAGATGGGCTGGATCCTGAAGAGGAAGTTGCATCTCTTACTCCCTTCTTAATGACAGAAGTAGAAGGAAGATAAATGACACAAGAAAGTCTATTGTCTGGTGTACAATAAAGTGAGCTTTGCCTCTGAGCTTTGTTTATAACCTCTTCCAATGGTTATTTCCTAAAAATGCCTTTCAGTTTGAGTTGCTTATGTGATATGGCTGAGGTAAAAACTATTTTATTAAGTCTAATTAGACTGAATCATGAACTAGTGTTGGCTCAACTAGTTCTGTCTTTTCATAACATGCATCCATAGAAACTTTAGGTACTTGAGAAACTGGTGCAGAAAAGCACATTCAGACTTCCAACATTTCCAGGATTAGGCTGTTGCTGACCTGGAGTTTTGGGAATATTGGTTTTAGACTTGGGTGTTTTTCTTATTAAAGTGGGGGTTTTTAATGGTTTAAATTTATATCATCTATTTTTAAATCATGGTATCATATAATAATTAATGTTGGAAGGAACCTCTGGAAATCCATCTCATCCAACTCTTTAATCAAAGTGAGGTTACCTTCAAAATTAGATCATGTTGCTTACATCCTTGTCCACTAAATTTCTATATACACACAGTGACAGAAACTTGGCAGCCTCTCTGGAACCATTGCAGTACTGGACCATGGTCATTGTGTTTTTTTCTTTATATCCCATTCATAAGATAGGATCATAGGTTCCTAAGGTAATTCAGACTGGAATGCAGGTGATTTAGACAAACCTCCTGTTGAAAGAAGGCTCAAGTATGAGGTCATACCAAGCTGATAAGGATGTTTTCTAAAAAGGTTTTGACTACCTCCAAGGATGGAGACTATTCAGTCTCTTTCATGTGCCCAGAAATAGGTTCCAAGAGTACTTGCTTGATGATTTTCCCAAAAAGTGAAGTGAGGCTGACTGGCCTGTAGTTCTCTGGACCATTCTTTTGGGCTTTTTTGAAGATGCAACACTTGCTTTTTCGCTTGTTATTTATTAAGGATCTCCACCAGTCTCCATGATCCAAGATTCCCATTTGCTACAAATTGTGGAAATTGCCTTCTGGAGCTTGGCGTGCCCTTCTCTGAAAAGTATTTGTCATTTCTACAACCCTCCCAGTAGAGATCTGAGGATACCTCTAGACTTCTGTGTTTTACTAAGTATTAAAAGTGCCTAAATCAAAAGCCTTGTAACCATAAATAGCCCTATAAAATTATGATTTTCTCCTTTGGTTAAAAAAGGGACAAGAGAAGATTATGATCAGATTCTAGGTATCTCACCTAAGTATCTTTAGTGTGAAAAGACTTTTTGCATTTTGGCTTTAGCTAGACTTATCAGACCAGACCTTCATCTGCTTTAATGTGATTGTCTTCATTAAAGCAAATGTTAGCTTGTACCAACTTAGAAAGCAATGAAAGAAGATAAAATTGACACTTGACTTATTAAAAGAATACAGTATAAAGATGCTTTGCCCTTAACATGTATAACAAAGTAATCAGATATCAAATATTCGCCGAGGAGACCAGCTCCAGTGCAGGTAAGCCCGTGCTGGGTAAGGGGATCGAGGCAGAAAGGGCCGGCAAGGGGCTGTTTTGGGGGCTTTTCAAAGCCAGAAAAACCATTTAGCTCATGCCAGAACTGGCAGCTCAAGGGCGGGCTGCTGACGCAGCACAGGGAGGAGCCAATATCACACACGGCAGTTCTAAATGAGCGGTCCTGGAGCACAGCGGCCGGCCGCTGTGCACCCAGCGCACAGGCAGCCAGTGGGCATCGTCGTGGGGAGAGTGGGAGAACAGGGTGCAGCATCTCGCACGGTAGGTCGATGCAAGCCTTGCAACAAAGCTGGCCACGAGCTGAGCAAGCGCAAGCAGAGGAACATCAGCCTCCAGGGGGACATGCTCAGGGCATGCGGGAGGCAGACAGCAGTGATTGGTCACCTCCTGGCTCAAGAGAAGAACATGGCCACTAAACGGCCCAAAGCCACTGCAAGAAAGAATGTGGGAACTCAAACCGTGCTCCTGTGCAAGCATGTGACCATGCAGATCTCCGGCTGCAACCAATGCCTGAGCCTGGCACTGGTATCAGAGGGAGCCAGAGACACCACCTGTGTGCGGTGTGATCAAATAAACAATCTGCTCAGGCAGGTGGTTGAACTGAGGGAGGAAGTAGAAAGGTTAAGAACTATTAGGGAATGTGAAAGAGAAATAGATTGGTGGAGCCATGCCCTGAGGCATAGGCAGCAGGAAGAGGCCCTACCAGAAGGGGATGATCCCCTTCCCTCCTGTCGCCAGGAAAAAGGAGGGGACTTAAGGGACAAGGCGGAGTGGAGACAGGTCCCTCCTCGGAGAGTAAAGCGAAACCACTCCCAGCCCCCCTCACCTTCCTAATTGCCCTTCCATAATAGGTATGGGGCTTTGGAAATGGAGGGCCAGGCGAAGAAGGATGGAGAAGACGATCCATCCAGTGAGTCGCCCAGGGCTAGTCACTCACCCCCACGCCTTAGGACTTCCTCAACTAAGAAAAAAAGAAGGGTAATTGTAGTAGGTGACTCCCTTCTGAGGGGAACAGAGGGCCCCATTTGTAGACCTGACCCATCCCACAGGGAGGTCAGCTGCCTCCCTGGGCCCAGGATTAAGGACATAAGGAGAAAACTCCCTACCCTGGTTCTGCCCTCAGATTACTACCCACTACTGATATTTCAAGTAGGTGGTGATGAGGTAGCTACCAGAAGTCTAAGGGCAATGAAGAATGACTTTAGGGCCCTGGGACGGCTGGTTAAAGGATCAGAAGCACAACTAGTGTTCTCCTCTATCCCACCAGTTGCAGGGACTGATGAGGGGATAAGCAGGAGGAGCCAGCAAATTAACTCCTGGCTGCGAGACTGGTGTAACCAGCAGAACTTTGGTTTCTTTGATCATGGGTTGATCTACAGGTCACCAGGCATGCTGGCAACAGGTGGGGAAAGCCTAAGCCGAAGGGGAAGAAAGATCCCGGGACAAGAATTAGCAGGGCTCATTCATAGGGCTTTAAACTAGGTTTGAAGGGGGATGGAGAGGGAACCAGGATTACTAAAGCGGAGGCTGGGAGCAGCATGCCAGTGCTTCTGGGTAAAAGTGTTAGCAAGGTCTTGCAGTCTGACTTAGTGATGGTGGGGGATGGTGATCTGTGTGGTAATAAAGACATGAGGGGTAGTGATAGGATGGTAACTACAGGAGTGTCTGAAGCACAATCAGGTGGGAATTAGGGCTTGTCCCCCCAAAAATGTGCCACGACAATTAGCCCAGCTGAAGTGCATCTACACTAATGCATGCAGCATGGAGAACAAAAAGGAGGAGCTGCAGGACATTGTACAGCAAGGAAACTATGATATAGTTGCCATCATAGAAATGTGGTGGGAAGACTCACACAACTGGAGTGCTGTGATTGATGGCTACCAACTTTTCAGAAGGGATAGGCAAGGAAGGAGAGGTGGTGGGGTGGCCCTCTATGTTAGGGGCAGTTTTGAATGCCTAGAACTTAACAATGTAAATGACAGTGTTGAAAGTTTATGGATAAGAATCAAGGGGAAGGCCAATAAGGCAGACATCATGGTGGGAGTTTGTTATAGACCCCGCAATCAGGATGTAGAGGCTGATGAAATATTTTATAAGCAGCTGGCAGAGGTCTCACGATTGCTTGCCCTTGTTCTCGTGGGGGACTTCAACTTCCCAGATGTCTGCTGGAAATATAACACAGCAGAGAGGGAACAGTCCCGGAGGTTCCTGGCATGTGTGGAAGACAACTTCCTAACACAGCTGGTGAGGGAGCCAACTAGGGAAAGCGCCCTACTGGACCTACTCTTTGTTAACAGAGAAGGCCTTGTGGGGGATGTAAAGGTTGGAGGTCATCTTGGTTAGAGTGGCCACAAAATGGTAGTTTTGAATTCTCAGAGAAGCAAGGCAGGGAGCCAGCAGAACTGCCACCTTGGACTTCCAAAGGGCAGACTAGCCTGTTTAGGAGCATGGTTGAGAGTGTCCCTTGGGAGACAGTCCTGAAGGGCAAAGGTGCCCAGGAAGGCTGGTCATACTTCAAGCAGGAACTCTTAAAAGCACAGGAGAAGGCCATCCTCATGTCCCGAAAAAGGAGCCGACAGGGAAGAAGAACAGCCTGGCTAAATAGAGAGCTTTGGCTGGACCTCAGGAACAAAAGGAGAGTTTACATTCATTGGAAAAGGGGGTTGGCAACTTATGAGGAATACCAAGATGTAGCGAAGTTATGCAGGGGGAAAATTAGAAGGGCCAAAGCCCAAGCAGAACTCACCTTGGCCACTGCAGTTAAAGATAATAAGAAGAGGTTCTTTCAGTATATCAATAGAGAAAGGAAGACTAGGGAAAATGTAGGCCCGCTGATGAATGAGATGGGTGCCCTAGTGGTGGAAGACATAGAGAAGGCGGAGTTACTGAATGCCTTCTTTTCTTCAGTCTTCACTGCTAAAGCTGTCCCTCATGAATCCAAGACCCTGGAGGCAAAGGGGAAGGTCTGGAGAGAGGAAGATTTTCCCTCAGTTGAGGAGGACTGGGTTAGAGACCACTTGGACAAGCTGGACATCCGTAAGTCCATGGGCCCTGATGGGACGCACCCGCGAGGGCTGAGAGAGCTGGCAGATGTTATTGCTAGACCACTCTCCATCATCTTTGGAAGGTCATGGGGAACAGGAGAGGTGCCTGAGGACTGGAATAAGGCTGACGTTGCTCCAATCATCAAGAAGGGTAAGAAGGAGGACCCAGGGGACTACAGGCTGGTTAGTCTCACCTCTGTGCCTGGGAAGGTAATGGAGCGACTTGTTCTGGTTGTCATCTTGTGGTGGTGCAACCCCCCTTGCCGCTCTCAGGCCTCTCGATACTTGGCGTGATGCCCTCCCCACCTGGGCCACATAATAACACCATGACCAGAACACCACGGAATGGTCTAACATTAAAGAAAGAAAAGGTAGAGAACAATGGACCAGAACACTAAGGCAACTCCCTAGTGCACCTGGTTTCCATAGCTCCTACCGATTGAACATAATGACTTTAATCGATCATTCGTGACAACATATGGATCGTGGCCATGGAGAGGGGGGCTACCAGGACCACAAGTCCTAACAAGTTCTGGGCCTGTGCAACCAGCGGAAAGTACAGGACTATTCTATTGTCCACGCTGGGCTGAAGTGGAAAACTACCTGACGAAAGTCAATTATCTCGGATCCTATAAGTAGCGACTCTGATGAAGACCCTTTGAGCGCTTCTGGATCGCAGCGGGCTGTCGCCAGGACCTCCCCTGTCAGGTAAAACTTCGCGAGTACAACCAGACCAGGGCGAGCGAGTCTCTCTTTATCTCGAGCCTCAACAATCGCCCGTTGAGGGATGCTGCTGTATGTGAGTATTTGCTCTAAATCAAAAGGGGAATTTTAACTATAGACCGGTCTCTCTCGTTTCATCCACCTCTCCATTTATATGTTTGTGTGCTTTAGCTTTATGGATGTGGATGTTCTTCTATTTTCCGTGCACGTGTAGGGGTTAAAGGGATATCCACTGATTCAATAAGTTGTGTGTGTGCGCACTCATATGCTTTGTTTATATATATATATATATGTTAATCTGGAATCTGTATATTTCTACTGGTTTGGGATACCTTATAGTAAGTTAGTGTGAATCTTGCCATCTTCGAATCTGTAATCAAGTCGCTGTTCATTTATTTAGTTAAATCACTTTGCAAACTTTTAACTCAGTTAATGATTAAGTGCTGCTAGAACTCAATCCCTTGATCTACCTCCAATCACAAATA
>VFFE01007657.1:203434-250134 GCA_008921705.1 Burhinus oedicnemus
TGGATGAGGGGAGAGCAGTAGATGTCATCTACCTTGACTTCAGCAAGGCTTTTGACACTGTCTCCCATAACATCCTCATTAGGAAGCTGAGGAAGTGTGGGCTAGATGAGGAGACAGCGAGGTGGATTGAGAGCTGGCTGTGTGACAGAACTCAGAGGGTTGTGATTAATGGAGCAGTGTCAAGCTGGAGGCCTGTAACCAGTGGTGTCCCCCAGGGGTCAATACTCGGTCCAATCTTGTTCAATATATTCATCAATGACCTGGATGAGGGCACAGAGTGTATCCTCAGCAAGTTCACTGATGATACCACACTGGGAGGGGTGGCTGACACTCCAGAGGGCCACGCTGCCATCCAGCATGAACTGGACAGGTGCCGGGCAGAGAAGAACCTAGTGGGATTCAACAAGAGCAAGTGTAGGGTCCTGCACCTGGGGAGGAAGAATGCTAGGCACCACTATAGGCTAGGGGTGGACGTTCTGGAAAGCAGTTCTGAGGCGAAGGATCTGGGGGTCCTGGTAGATAGTAAATTATCCATGAGCCAGCAATGTGCCCTTGTCGCCAGGAAGACCAACGGAATCCTGGGCTGCATAGGGAAGAGTGTGGCCAGTAGGTCGAGGGAGGTCATTCTCCCCCTCTACTCGGCACTGGTGAGGCCACAGCTGGAGTACTGTGTCCAGTTCTGGGCTCCGCAGCTCAAGTGGGACAGGGAACTACTGGAGAGAGTCCAGCGTAGGGCAACAAAGATGACTGGGGGATTGGAGCACCTCCCTTATGAGGAAAGGCTGAGAGAGCTGGGACTCTTTAGCCTGGAGAAGAGAAGGCTGAGGGGAGACCTTCTTCTTGCTTCTAAGTATCTAAAGGGTGGGTTGAAGGAGGATGAAGGCAGACTCTTTTCAGTGGTTCCCAGTGACAGGACGAGAGGCAACAGGCACAAGCTGGAACACAGGAAGTTCCATTCAAACTTAAGAAAAAACTTCTTTATGGTTCAGGTGACAGAGCACTGGACCAGGCTGCCCAGGGAGGTTGTGGAGTCCCCTTCTCTGGAGATTTTCAAGACCCGCCTGGATGCAGTCCTGAGTAATGTGCTGTAGGCATTCCTGCGTCAGCAGGGGAGTTGGACTAGATGATCTCTAGAGGTCCCTTCCAACTCTGAAAATTCCATGATTCCATGATTCCGTGATTCTGTGATCTGTATTCAGAAGCCTACTCTGTAATTTAAAAAGAACAATACCACTCAGACACTTTAGAATGGTTATCTTCTTTCCCTGAAGTGTTGTATCACATGCTTCAGAGCAAGACCAATAAATAAATGACAGTAACTCAACTGAAGTTAATTTCAGACCATTTCTGGAAACATCTTTTTGACCTTAGCTCTGGTTCAGCTTGTCCAATGAAGCACAAAGATTAATGGACCTTTCAAATGTTTTCTATTGTAAGAAGCACTAAATGAAAACAGGAAAATGCAAGATGAGCATATATTTTGTTCAGAAAGCTGTGGGAAAGAAAGAATTTAGATATGAGCTAATTAACAGTGTGAGACATTCCCTCTGTAATAGACATGATGAGATAAATTGTCTGGGTTAATGGGAGAGAAAAAGCAACATTACACCCATTGTAGTCTATCATTTGCCTTGTGGAACCAGAAGTGATGGTGAACTGTTACTTAAAAGGTTAAATAAAAGCAGAGTCTGAAAAGTCTATTAAGGAGAATATATAGGCATTCTGTACATGGTAGTGAACGCCGTTTCCCCCTACTGATATATAAAATGTAACGTAAATTAATTCTGGATATTTTTCAAGGTAATGTCTTTATTTTTGAAGAGGTGCTTGGCTGTCTTTTTTTTTTTGTTAGTTTGTTTTTCAAACTATAGCATCTATTTCAAAAACAGAGATTTTGAGATGCAAATGATCCTTATTGCCAGTGATGTTAAAATGAGATTGCCATCTATCAACTCAGTGTTGTGGACCTGTGAGGCCATGTTAAACCTTTTCCTTTACAGAGATAAAGATAAGTACAAGATATCAACTAACACATTTTAAACTCTGAACCTTATTTCTTTTCCAGCCATGACTTCAATCAAGGAAGCAAAAGAATTATGCTTATTACCTATTGTTGTTCTACTCAGTAAAGAGGGAATAGAGACAAAATGGGTTCACTTACCTGGCTTACAAAGTTAAAAAGATGAGACATAAACTCTATAAGCTTGGCCATATAATCCATTTCTCTGAATTTTAGAATCATAGAATCATAGCATGTCCTGAGTTGGCAGGGATCCAAAGAGGATCATCGAGTCTAACTCCTGACTCCACACAGGGCAGCCTAAAAGTTAAACCATATATCTAAGAGTATTGTCCAAACTTCTTGAACACCGACAGGGTTGGGGCCATGACCACTTCCTTGGGATGCTTGTTCCAGTGCTTGCCAACCCCTTCACTGAAGAAGTTTTTCCTAATATCCCCTGCCCTGAACTTCCCCTGCCACAGCTTTAAGCCATTCCTTCATGTTCTATCACTGGACAGCAGAGAGAAGAGACCTGCACCTCCCCCTCACAAGGAAGTTGTAGACAGTAATGAGGTCACCCCTCGGTCTCTTCTTTTCTAAGCTGCACAAAACTCATATCCTCAGCTGCTTCTCATAAGTCATGTCCTCTAGTCCTTTCACCATCTTTGTTGGAGGTGGTCATGATGCAGGGGATAGGCTGACATGACCTTGGTGACTCCTCTAGCATAGACGAATGTGCCTGTCCTTCCCAATTCCAGAGCCTCATATCTGTGGTGTAAGGACACCTGGGAAAACAAGGTAGACAAGAAGGACCTTCTCCTGCTGCCCAAGAAGAGACTTGTTTCAATTCAACTCTATCCCTCAAGTCCTTATCTTGAGTTCATTAAGTGGGAAAATGTATATGTAATCATAACTCTTTTCTGCAATATATGAATAGGCACTATTTTTTGCATGGGTATAAAACTAAATATGCTAAAATCATAAAAGTTTCATAATGAAATAAAATTATTTATTCTGGTGTTTACCATTCTACTGTATGGTTAGAAATAAATTTGTATGAGGTATATTTAATTTTAATACGTGATATATGTATAGTCAATGTATATTCATTGACTATTCTTATAGTCAGAGAATTCAAAGACCCTTTTTTTTCTTTCACCAAAGCTATAAAGAAATATGCTCTTGATGCCATAACAATTCAGAAGTTTCTCTCTCTTTATGGTTTCCTTTCTTTTTCTGCAATTCTCTTGTCAATTCCATATGCTTTTTGCGTTTGATTCTAAATGCCAGAATACAAACACAAGGTCACCTTCTTTACAGGCAACAAAATTTCAGACTATGTAAGGAAACATGGTAGTTAAAACTTCCTTGGAGAAACATAAAACTTCAGAAGATGTTTTAAGATGTGGCAAGTCTAATACTGTAAAAGGTAATTAAATTGGTAAAGATGGCAAGGTTTGGCTGCATAGACCTAAACTGACTTTAATCTGAAATGTTAAGTATACATAGAAATCAATCCTTGGTCTGGTAATCAGCTAAGATCCCTGTTCAACACAAAATCTCCCTAAATTCAATTGTTGTGGCTTCATTTTTACCATCAATTGCTACATGAAAGGCTTTTCTTTAGCTTAACTTTGTTTCCAAATGACTATATGAATGATTCACTTCAAAGTATTATTGCTAAGGGAAATTGTTCCTGTTTGAACTCAATACTTAAATGGCAGTTGTAAATTGATAAACTCTAAATTCAGTTGTCAGATGTTTGCACATTTATTTTGTAAAGAAGCAATAGAAAACAGGGAATTTAAATGCTTGCCTATCTCATAGTATTTTGAAAGGTGTTTACAGATCTTAATCTTCTAGTGTCTGCTCAATACATTTTAATCATTTCAGAAAATAATACTAGTAGAAGTAATTCTATGGTTATTCATGTCCAATATCTGCTGCCTTTTTTTTTTTCTCCACAAGAAGGGCAATATAATAATGTGTTTTATGTGGCTTTTCAGTTAGTTTTCTCTTCCCCTTCCCCTTCCCCTTCCCCTCACCTCCCCTCCTCTCCTACATACTGTTATAATGGCCTGGACCAAAGACAGTTGCATTCCTATAAACCACAAACAACACTTCATTTATTTGAATGTTTTTAGTACATCTTTCTTCCCCTCTCCCTCACATTTCTCTCAAGTCCAAAAATATCTTAAATAATACAAATAAACAAAAGGAACCATTCCGTCATAATGTGTACTTAATATCTCCTAGGCTACTTGTTATATGATCTGCTTTTTTATTTTACCCAAGAGTCTTTAAATATACACTTATGGGTTAAATACTTCTCATTAACTTATTTTAGTAGTTTATTTTTTTTTTTTAATGTCATAATGACCTCTTTACTCTTTCCTTACTCAAGTGAACTTCATTTTTCCCAACATATTTCAAATTTGTAAGGAGCCACTGTGGTATTTTCCTCAAGTGGTACATGGATTAGCACTTCTCAAAAGAAAAAGAACAAAAGAGTCAGCAGCAATGAAAATCATGTAGTAAAATCTAATGGTAGGATCTGATGTGTTCACTCATACCCTCAACTGTTTTAGTCACTGTTTCCTGATGACACATATTTCATTAAAGTTAGTATAGCTCCTCTTCATGTATTTATTTTTTTATCTTTTACAAGAAGAATGTAGAATCTTTACTATCTCATCACATTTTCTATTGGTGCCTACTTTGCCTGGTAAAAAATCACGTTTTCTTTTTCTTTTCTATTTTTTGTAAATGGCTAAAGATTGAAAAGGAAATTATTTACTCATCTCAAAATTAATCATGTAGTACATCACTAATGCTATTTGTCAGTTACTTGAACTACATCATTGGCATCACTCAGCGCTTGTGAAGATGTATTATTTTCAAAGGGCACATCTGTAAGAGCAGGACCCATGTATTTTCTAAATCCAAATAAAGACAAATTTTCCTTTTCACTGTCTGAAGTTTGTGCTTATATAATTTTTCATGTTCTCAACAAAAAGAGGAAGTCAGAATTCATTTGAGACCGGGTCAGATTACATTACAGTTATATGATGTATAAATCTCAAATATCTCCACACTAGGCCTCCTTCAATTTTCTTTTTTTCTTGTTGGCTTGAAAATGGTACAATTGTATCATTTTTTGCAGTAAAAATTACTATATTAAGCAGAAAGTGACAAGACTGGACTGACCTAGTCATTGGAGTCAGTGTTTTCAGGCTTCACTCCATTAACATCTTGGAGAAAAAAACACAAAAGGTACATTTTCATATAATTCAACCACTACAAAGTTTAATGTCAAAACATAGATAAAAAATAGAGGAATTTCAAAAAGATTTAGTAAATTAGACTTTAGTATTTGTCTTTAAAATAAATATTTAAATTCTTGTTGACTGCAATAATGCATTTTCCATAACCTTATTCTGGCAGTAAATCTACCTAGAATGTATTAGATTCTGATGATATCTGAAACTTAGCTGGCATTATTAGCATTAAAACATTCAGTCTTTTTTCTTTATATATTCCTTTCTGGAAAAAAAAAAAAAAAAAAAAAGAGTTAAGACGGAAAAGGTGGTAAAAAAACCCCAAATGGAATGTGACTCATGCAGAATATTTTCTGTATACCCTAAACACATGTAATTACAACACAGCGTCTGTAGGCTTCCATTAGAGTCAAGTGATATACTAACATGGAAAGGTTTTCTTGTGCAAATTGCTGCAGCTAGAAGACTTTGTCACTTATTTTGAACTCAAAAAGGTGTATAAACACTGATTGCTCTGCCTTTGATCTCTTAAACATGTTACAAAAAATTTTCAAACAAAAAGCAGGCTTTTGGGGGTCTTTGCAGTTACATTTCTGTGAAATGTAGGTCACACAACAGAAATGTTAATTAGACAGGGGACTACAAAAACATTTTGAGCTCTTTAACTCGTCATACCATCTATTATACAAGGAACAAGTTGATTTTAATATTTGCTGAATTAAAAAATATTGCAGCAAGCTAACCTTGGGCCCTCATTTCCATAATTGGCTCTTGCATGCTGTGTATTATTTGACACATTCATTTGATTACTTTTTTTTTAAGTTCTACAACAGCATCTAACATAAATTGCATATTAACATTTCATTTCTTATCATACCTTTCTTCAAGTAGTCAGGTTATAGTGAAAATTATGTTTTTCATAACCAAGATTTCACTGAGGGATGTAGTCCATAAAGTTATTTAAAGGGAGAAAAAAAGAGCCATCAAATTTTAGGTGTTTTTTCTTGTCCTTGAAAAATAGGCAAGACACTTCTATTAGTTTTTAGTAAGAATTAATATTTCACTGCTTACCTTGCTGCTATAGATAAAAAAGTTATGATTTTGTGAAACTGCTTAATTTCAATGGAGAGCTGGTGTGAATGTATCTTAGAACTGACAGTACACAGGGCAGAGTTTCTGTTCTCTTCCATTAGCAGCTCACTTCAGTCAATAGATCCAAGCAAGTAACTCTGTGTGCCCATGGCCTTTCAAGTCAAAAATAAAAACATGCAAGGGCCAGTATTGCTTTAAGTTACCACATGACCATTTCTTGGTACTTCTGAAATGTCCAGTTGACCTCTCAGACGAAATGATACTTTGATGAAGTAATACTGTGTTATGGAATGTAAAAGTGTTTGATTGACTCCAGAATGTAGAAAGAAAAAAACAGATTATCCTATCTGTGTTTCAAATCATCATGTTGGAAAATATGACGGAAGTTTAGATTCTGTTGCAACTATTTCTATGGTTTTGACACAATAATTTATTAGCTGTGCTTACTTGTTCTAATAGATACCTGTGTTTTTCTACCATGTAGTCATGAACATTATAAAAAAAGGCAATAAGGTTTTTCTATTAAATTGGTCTGAGTATATTATGTTTAATTTTTTTGATTATCCCAAAATATATACTAATTGTGATTATGTCAGGAGCATCCATTTATATGTCTACAGCTAGATGAGAATGATGTAGTTAGAATGGCTTGACATTTGGAACGGGATTAAGTGAGACCGAAGCCCATGTTGAAAAACGGAGGGGAAAAAAAACCCAAAAACCACAAAACCCAGCAGGAAATCAGAGTCATAGAATGGTTAGAGTTGGAAGGGACTTTAAAGATCATCTAGTTCCAAGCCCCCTGCCATGGGCGGGGACACCTCCCGCTAGGCCAGGTTGCTCAAAGCCCAATCCAACCTGGCCTTGAACATTTCCAGGGATGGGGCAGCCACAACTTCTCAGGGCAACCTCACCACCCTCACAGTGAGACATTTCTTCTTAATATCTAATCTAAGTCTACCCTCTTCCAGTTTAAAACCGTTACTCCTTGTCCTATTGCTACACTCCCTGATAAAGTGTCCCTCCCCATCTTTCTTGTAGGCCTCCTTCAAATACTGGAAGGCTGCTAAGGTCTCCTCAGAGCCTTCTCTTCTCCAGACTGAACAACCCAAGCTCTCTCAGCCTGTTCTCATAGAGGGTGCTCTAACCTTCTGATCATCTTTGTGGCCCTCCTCTGGACTCACTCCAACAAGTCCATGTCCTTCTTATGCTGGGGGCTCCAGAGCTGGACACAGTATTTCAGGTGAGGTCTCACAAGAGCAGAGTAGAGGGGCAGAATCACCTCCCTTGACCTGCTGGCCATGCTTCTTTTGATGCAGCCCAGGATGCGGTTGGCTTTCTGGGCTGCAAGTGCACATTGCTGGCTCATGTTGAGCTTCTCATCCACCAACACCCCCAAGTCCCTCTCCTCAGGGCTGCTCTCAATTCATTCTCTGCCCAGCCTATATTTGTACTTGTCATTACCCCGACCCATGTACAGGACCTTGCACTTGGCCTTTTTGAACTTGATGAGGTTGGCACAGGCCCACCCCTCAAGCCTGTCCATGTTCCTCTGGATGGCATCCCTTCCCTCCAGCACGTTGATGCTCCACACAGTTTGGTGTCGTTGGCAAACTTGCTGAAGCTGCACTCAAACCCAACATCCATGTCACTGACTAGGATGTTAAATAGTACCAGCCCCAGTATTGACCCCTGAGGAACGCCACTCGCCACTGCTCACCACTTGGATATCAAGCTGTTGTCCGCAACTCTTTGAGTGCAGCTATCCAGCCAATTCCTTATCCACTCAGTGGTCCATCCATCAAATCCATGTCTCTCCAATTTAGAGACCAGGATGTCATATGGGATAGTGTCAAATGCTTTACACAAGTCCAGGTAGATGATCTCAGTTGCTCTCCCCTTTCCACCAGTGCTGTAATACCATTGTAGAAGGCCACCAAATTTGTCAGACATGATTTGCCCTCAGTGAAGCTATGTTGGCTGTGAGCAATCACCTCCTTATTTTTCATGTGCCTTAGCAGAGTTTCCAGCAGGATCTGCTCCATGATCTTGCTGGGCACAGAAGTGAGACTGTTCCTGGGTATTCCTTTTTTCCCTTTTTAAAAATGGGGGTTATGTTTCCCCTTTTCCAGTCAGCAGGAACTTCACCAGACTGCCATGACTTCTCAAATATGATGGATAGTGACTTAGCAACTTCATCTGCCAGTTCCTTCATGACCTGCAGATATGTCTCATCAGGTCCCATGGACTTCTGCACTTTCAGGTTCCTTAGATGGTCTCGAACCTGATCTCCTACAACGGGCGGTACCTCATTCTCCCAGTCTCTGCCTTTGCCTTCTGCGACTTAGGTGATGTGGCTAGAGCCCTTGCCGGTGAAGACTGAGGCAAAAAAGTTGTTGAGTACCTCAGCCTTCTCCATATCCTGGGTGACCAGCTCTCCCGTTTCCTTCTGGAGAGGGACCATACTTTGCCTAGTCTTCCTTTTATCGCTGACATACCTGAAGAAGCTGTCCTTATTGCCCTTGACATGCCTGGCCAGATTTAACTCTGTCAGCTTTCCTAACCTGATCCCTGGCTGCTTGGACAATTTCTCTGTACTCCTCCTAGGCTACCTGTCCTTGCTTCCACCCTCTGTAGGCTTCCTTTTTGTGCTTGAGATTGTCCAGGAGCTCCTTGTTCATCCATGCAGGCCTACTGACATTTTTGCCTGACTTCCACTTCATTGGGCTGCATCACTTCTGAGCTTGGAGGAGGTGATCCTTGAATATCAACCAGCTTTCTTGGGCCCCTCTTCCCTCCAGGGCTTTATCCCATGGTACTCCATCAAGCAGATCCCTGAAGAGGCCAAATTCTGCTCTCCTGAAGTCCGGGGTAGTGAGCATGCTGTGTGCCCTCCTCACTGCCCTAAGGATCTTGAACTCCAAATAAAGATTAATTTATACTAATTAACCACAGCATTTAAAGCAAATTCAGGAAGATAGGAAGTTTCATTTGAATACCATTCTGGTCACCCTGGTTAACAACCCTTAATAGATTTTTTAAGTTTCACCAAAACCATCATACTCCTAATCCTGAATTTCTTTGTGGAAGCTCTCAAATAGCATACAGAATATATAAAGACTTCCAGAAGTAAAATTACTTCTGAAGTGTATACAACTAACTTTGGTTGATGAAATGAATGACCCTTCCAGGGTGAGCTTCAATAAGGGTTAGGGTTAAGGTAAAGAATTGAAGAATCATTCCTCAAACTCAGTCTCAATAGAGACTTTCTATTTCTTCTATTGACTTTCATAAAAAATTTAACAACTATCATATGTGTAGACCTCTCAGTCTTGATATAGGTGCTCTTTTGATTTAGGTGCTCCCATATAATGTCATTTTGCATATTCTATAGCATCTGAGACATCTGCACAGACCTGGCAGATATGATGTGACTTTTGGAAGTCAAGTTGATACTCAGTGACTTCTCAAATGCATGAGATGATTAAATCAAATCCTATATTTAGACATTCTCATTTAGGTTTCTGTTGTGGCTTGGACCGGATTGGCCCAATCAGGCAGAACTACAGATGCTCTCTCTCTCCTGCTCTGCTTCAAAGGGAGGCCGAAGACAGAGAGAAAAAGAGAGACTTAAGAGTTTAGAAGGAACTAAACTACTTTAATGAAATATTAATAATAAAATAATAAAACGAAAATAATGAAAAATATACACAAAACTGTACCAAGCTCCCAGGATGACAATCACATCACCAACAGGCACTGGGGAAGTCCCAGACTGGAGTTAGCAACGTATGGGACCTGGATTCAGGATCGGGATCAAAGGCAGACAAACAGACAGAGTCTTCCTTGGATGCTGGCCACTGAAGAAAGAGGCTGATCCCTTTGATCCCTCAGCTTTTATACTGAGCATGAGGCAGATGGGATGGAATACCCTGTTGGTCAGTTTGGAGTCACCTGTCCTGTCCGCTCCTCCCCACAGGTGTGACCCCTCTACGCTTTTCTGCTTCCGACCTTCCAATGGGGCAAGTAACAAAGTTGGCTGGCCTTGGTTGTTATAGCAATAAGTATAAGCAGGAGCCTCTCTGCATCCCATTCCTTGGCACCAACTATAAACATGGGTCTTACCACTGTGAGAGTGAACAGTTTTCTGGACAACATGCTGTGAATTTCAGCAGTTAGAAGAGGCCTAGCTAAAAAGTAAAGTTACTGAACAAAATTGGTCCTGTTTTACCTCAAACCAGGACAGTTTCTAAAATATGAAGATAAATCCCCCTCATCAAGACAGGTCACAGAATCACAGATTCACAGAATGGGTGAGGTTGGAAGAGACCTTTCGAGGTCATCTGGTCCAACCTTCTTGCTTGAGAAGGGCCACCTAGAGCCAGTTGCCCACGGCCATGAATATCTCTAAGGATGGAGACTCCACAAACTCCCTGGGCAACCTGTGCCAGCGCTTGGTCATCCTCACAGTAAAAATGTGTTTTCTGACGTTCAGATGGAACCTCCTGTATTTCAATTTGTGCCCATTGCCTCTGATCCTCCCACTGGAGGACATCGAATCCCTCCAGGATTGCTTATGTCTTGCTGCGTTGATCTTTTGATCTTATAATTTTTTTACAATATGACTGGACACTATGTATTTAGACCTTCTTGATCTATCCATATGCACCCTGTGACAGACTGAAGGATGCATCATTCATTCCAGTAACATTTCTAAAAAGCCACTACAGAAATAGCTGTTCTCTGGCACACAAATGATGTTTCCATTTTTATTGTGCCTTATATTGCCTATTTGTTTTTTTAAAAAAGCACCACTAACAACACCTAGCATCCGATATTTCAAATCAGACTAGGAGCATTTTATCTCTCTTCTGCCATGATACTGTGAAAATTTGTGTGACATGTTGTACTGATTGCTGGAAAATGAAATCTTTTGTTTTCATAGAAAAAGCAAATAGTACTGACAATTTGTACTCTATGCAGTAATGAAACATTCTCTCTTACAGTGTGAAAGATGATCTGTGTCACCACTTTACAGTCAGTTTCAGCTCCACTCTTCAGAAGCCCTGGAGAGCAAATGTAGGAGTGCCACACAGAACTTTCTATTTCAAAACCAACACATCATCCTTCAGTCTGCTTTTAAAGCATGATGCTAATTTTATCTTTCTTACTAGGTGAATGAAAGTTGTTTCTGGTCACTATCAGGATATTAATGAAAAACACAGAATTGCAGAGGCATTTATGAAATAGAATAAGATCAGCTAATAATTCTGAATGTCTCATGAATGTGTGCATGCTTTCATCTATAATAACAGTAGCAGTAGCAGTATAAGTAATAATAATAATAAATATTATGAATAATAATAAAAACAACAACAACAAAGCAAATAACTGTGGAAAGAAAGTAAACTGGATCTTGATTCAGTAGAAGATTGCTTATCAGCTTCAGAAATAATTAAAATTCTACAGGTCTCTTTGGAACCACTCTTGCAATTCTCCAGAAAACGATTATTCGTATCTGACTGATAACTGTTGGTAAGTAATGATTTTAAAACGGCTTCAACCTAGAACAATTAAGATAATTTGTTGCAATCAGTGATAAGAGAAATAATTTATCCTGAAGACTACATATGTTCTTACTCCCAGCTCTACATGTATTGCTTCTTGGAACATGACAATCAAGAAGAACATACTCATGATGAAGAAAGATGGTGAACTTTGCTGAAGCAGATCAAAAGTTTACATTCTATTAAGGCTTTCTGATTGTAGTCTTGAGTACAAGATACATACTAGTAAGAAATGTGTGCACTTTTAATTGAGATATTAATTTGTATACAATTAGAAAACCATGTTTTCAAGATACAGACTGTGAAAACTAAAATTTAAAATTAAAAAAATTGTCACCAGCAGATGGCACTTTGCAGTGGTTCAGCTATGAGGTAACCCAAGGTAGTATTTTGCTACATGTAAAAGTCACATATAACAGTTATATTTACTTACGTAAACCTGAAATTGCTTATACTTTTTTTTCCCTGAACTAGAGAGTAAATTTAATCCCCTTTGAGAGTGGACAAAGTAGCATCAGGAAAATTGCCAACCACTCAGCTCCCTCCTCACAGGTTTGTTTGTTTATTTATTTATATATTAAAGAAAACAGAGTTTTGATTTAGAATTACAGCATTGAGGCAACGATATAGTCTTCTAAAGAATGATAGAGGAGACTAGATGTACTTCTTGGTAGAGTGGCACAAATCTGAAATATCTAGCTTCAATTTACAGAGAATATAATTTATTCCTGAAATTGTAAGGTAAAGTTAAACAATTGCTAAGAACATAAACGCTTTAACTGCATGGCATATTTTGTGCCTCATTCTTCATTTACCTTCCTGGAATTACCTTTGGAGATTACAATTGTAATTATTTTGTGTCAGCTACAGGACTTTATAAGTGTTTGGGACAGGTGATTTCCAAGATAGAATATCTACACGTAGGCAGAAGGAATTTTAAACACATAATTTGTTTACTTATTTATTTTTATTTTAATCTTTCTCCCCCCCCCCAGTTTGTGAGATCACTCCTTGAAGACATTTGTTATTTTCTTAAGAAAGCGCATGTGCATTATAGCAGAAAACCTGAATCCTATGAGAAAGAGGGCACTGTTTAAGAAGTCCAGTAAAGCTTTATCTTTCCTATGCTGTCTTTGTTTCTTCTTAAGACATACAGTATATTCTGGGGTGCCTTGAGCCTGTGCTCAACATTCTTCCACTGATATAACCAGGACTGCAAGAGGCAAACCTGTGTTTTGTATGCCAATCATACTACCTACCTTGTTATTCAGTTTCCACATATTACTAACCTAGTTCCCTAGTATTGTGTGTTCCTTCTTTGCAGTATAAAAAAACTGTCCCTCGCAATATCTAATCAATTTAATGAGTTGAAAATTAAGTTTGTTAGGTAATACCTTTACAGTAACATACTTTACAATGACATATCTTCTTAGATATTGGCACATATAAGGAAACATAGAAGCAAAAGGGTGCATCATAGGGCAGTCGAGGGGCAGTAGTACGTTCCTTTCCCTGCAACAAAAGCATACTCATAAACACATATTCTTTCAAGTGTCTGAATTGTCCATTTGTGAGATATGTCCCTGAAATGTTGAAAGAAACGTGGAAGAATGTATGCCATTAAATGTCATACTGCAAACAACAGACAGGCATGAATTTTCCATTATCTTCCAAGGAAAATTTATGCATTATGATAAATCAGTAGAGCAGTTTACAACCTGTAGCAAGTTATTTAAGACTACTACATTTATCCACTAAGAAATTTTAAAATAGATCTTGTTCTTTTGGGGTAAATCCCATTGATACAACCAAAATTACTGCTGCAGTTAATTTGCACAATTTACCGACTGATAATTGCTCATGTTACACTGAAAATTTTAGGCTGGAATTCAGCATCTACAGAGTAGGAGTCTAAAACATAGCTGTCTGAGCAATGTCTAAACTTTCCTTATGGTTTTACAAAGAACTAATCAATGCAGTCATCAGAATTTAAAGAACTATTCAATTTTATGTGAAGTACAAAGAATTTTCCTGGCAATGTAGCCCTCAAGACTTCAGTGACTGGAATCCACTAGCAAAACATGAAAGACAAAGCTCATCAGGTCAACCTGAAGTTGTATCTCTTTCAAAATAGACTTGGAATTTACACCTCCTGTGCATCCCTTCTACTTAGCTAACATTTGTAAGTAGATGAAAACCTGATCTATATCAGCTTTCTTAATAATCTTAAGAAATCTCACCCATTGTTTGCTTGAAAAGTCATTTAATAGAGCGCCTTAGAGAAAACTGAATAACTTTAACAAAAATGTTCATTCAAATGATGTATATGATTTTTAAAAGCATTAAGCTCTGGGTCTTGTTCTGCTCCCATCAAATTCTGGTTTACATATTTGCACACTGCCTCAGAAGAAAATTTTCTAAGCAGCAGCACCCTGTGGAAAACTTGAAATATGTCCTTTGACGTTTGTATTTGTAATTTTTAAAAAGTCTCAGTTCACTTTATGAGAGACCTGTTTTCGGTTCAAAGTACACAAACAGTTTGAATTTGAATGTTAGAAACTTAAACAGTTACACCAACTTCCTTTTTTTTTTTTTCCTTCAGACAAGATATGCCAATATTTTACTTACTGGAACTTTACATCTGAATCCCAAAGCAATAAATATGCAGACCAATGAAATACTAATATAAGCAGTGAAGAACAGTACTTAATGAAAAATGAGGAATGAAAAACATGGAAAGAGCCTTTTAGACATATTTTGACTTGCTAAAACTGAAAAATGTATCTGTTAGATTACATTGCAAGAAGATTGACCTACACAATTACTTATGTAGAGCTGACAAAACTTTAATTAATTATTCACAATTTTATTTCAAGAGGAAATTAATTTTCCAATAATCTGAAAAGTAGTGTTTAGGATAATGTAATTATGTTGTTTGATCATATTAGTTAAGGAAACAGTTGCTTAACACTGGTTTAGGACTGAAAATAACCTCCTGTAAATATCCAGTGAGGGCCTCTATTACCTCCTTTGTGAATCATGTCCTTCTCCAGGATTTTGATGGATGAGTCTCTGTTGGAACACTTTTCCATGCCTGTTTGAAATACACTTTCTTCAAACACATTATAGCCTCTTTCCAAGCCATAAGTACCTAGCGCTCTGTGAAAAGTGAATACATCTTTCCAACCGCTATTTGGCTCTGATATGAAGAAATTACTGTCAAGGTTAATTATCCCATCCAAAACCAGTTCTCACCTGAAGGCTTTCCAAAATGTTTTTGAAGTACCAGAGAGATTAATTTGCCAGACAAACTGTGTGATATGCATATAGATGTGTTAGTATAGAATTCATCATGTACCTCAGTTCCTAAATTTTGGGTTGAATTTAAAAAATGAAAGCATATATTTTCAGCATTTGGAGTTACATATGAAAGCCTAATAACAACATGAAACTGGTGTTAGAAGGAGCTAAGAAGTTATAATAAAAACACTTCTGAAAACATGCTACCAAACCCAAACTGACAATCACTTTCTTTCAACAAGTTTCTTTTGCTGTACTTGCTGTTGTTATTAAGTTTTACTTATCAGCTGGCTAATACATTGTTTGGTTCTATCCGTTAACCTTCTCTAATTTGATAGTTTCAGAATCATATTAAAATGCAGGGAAGAGTACAACCAAATTCTCGTAGTATATAAAGCTACAACGGGACCACAGTATGATTTTACAAAAAAAAGCAATTTTTTCCTAAGATTTCCAAGCCCAGCATACAACCCCCTTGAAATGATATTATTGGAATAAACCCTTGCACTACAGTTTATGTTGCTCTTATAAACCAATTTAAACACTTTGAAATTTTACCTTCCCTATTATGAAGAACATTTCTATCATTATAATTAAATTTCCCTTCCTGGTATTCCTTTACTTCAAATGCCAAAATTAAGTTTTGGATCATCTCAATAAATTATAAACACATTCTAAATATATGTTGATTATGACAGTTCTAAATTGATCTCATATTTTTAACTGTCTTCAATTTGGCCATAGTGATGTCTCAATCTTAAGACTGAGGATTCCCTAAAAAAATGAAATGAAATGCATTAAGTTCAGTGGACTGCAAAGGACAAGAAGAATTGATCATTGCACGAGCATCAGAGTGGAAATGCGTTGCACTGAACACAGTATAAATATGTGGGTGCTGACGTGTACAGATGCTTCAATAGTTCTGAATTGCACTCACAGTTCAAACAAATAGGATGCAAAGCAATATATACTCAGTGGTGCAGCCAGTTGTAAACTGTGAAGTTCATTGTGTGGCAGTCTATAAGCTATAATGAGGAGTTGTATTTTCTCAAATGTTAAATTCTCCAAAGGAATAAGAAGAAGAGACTGTATAATTCACCTTCAATAATAAAAACTTTCATCATGTCTCCCAAGTTCTGTTACCGCATAAAGATTGTGATGATTTTGTGAAACTTAGTAAGCATAGTGGTTACTGGAGTGAGCACACGCAATACTTTAATACACAGTGATTTTTTGTTTGGAGAGGAGATGGCATTATGCTGCTTTGATTTCACCTTGTCATCAGCTCTCATCGAGATCAGTGGGTTCCATCTGAATACCCAAATAATGGAGAAAGTGATGGGTTTATGAAAATACTGTCTGGAAGATTGTGCTTCAATTTAACACAAATTTGTCAAATTATTTTCAATGCAGTCAATACAGACCACTGAACAAAAGCAAATTGCTGGGGAAGGAGAAAGGGAAATGAGCACAAGGAAGAAAGGGGAGGAAGAGACACCTGAAAGGACATTAGCTTTTCTGTGCTTCATTGCTCACTGACCTCACAAACCACAGCTCTTCTTCTATCACTTGCAATAATTAAATTTATGTAGCCATGCCCTTCCAAAACCTACTTACAGGTAATTCTGACAATAATGAATTACTCCAGCTTTTTCTCAGAGCAACTGAGACATTAAAAAAAAGGTTAATTTGATGAACGTACAAAGTGGAGACTTTTCAACTGATATTATAACAGGATTTTGTTGTTTATGAAATGAAACAGTAAAAAAGGTTTCAATTTAGATAACACATGTCAGAAATTTAAGATAAATTTATGTTTATAGCAAATCTTAAACACTGAATTCCTATGTTGAAACTAGATCCAATTATTCTGGCTATTTCCTATTCAGGAAAACTAAGCTAGAGCCCTTATCAGAATTTTCTCTGTTTTCATTTAAGTTTTTCTTTGAATGTCATTTGCTCATTGTAGGACCAGTAAGATCTCTGTAAATAAAATAACAACAACAACGATAAAAGTAACAATATTTATAATTGTGGCTAAGCCCCACACAGATGCCTGTTCACTCCCTTCTAGTGGGATGCAGAAGAGAATTGGAAGGGTAACAGTGAAGAAACTAAAAGGTTGAGATAAAGAAAATTTAATAGCGAAAGAAAAAGCTGAATGTGCAAGCAAAGCAAAATATTTAAATATTTAAAAAAAAAAGAAAATCATTCACTACTTCCCATCAGTGAGCAAGTGTTCAGCCATCTCCAGGAAAGCAGGGCTCCATCACGTGTAATGGTTACTTGGGAAGACAAATACCATAACTCTGAACGTCCCCCCTTCCTCTCTCTTTCACAAGCTTTTTTTGCTGAACATGAAGTCTTATGGTATGGAATATCCTTTTCACCAGCTGGGGTCAGTTTTTATTAATATATTGCAATTTCAAAGTATGGTAATTATCTAGGTAAAGTTCACAATGCTGTTCCAGGTGGTGTATTATCTTAATTTTGGCAGATACAGAAACACTAACCTGCTAGGAATTACGTTTATGTCTGGAAACAAAAACAAAAGATGAAAATAGGCAAAGTATAGTTCTCATGTGTATTTCATTCAACAGTAGATGAATGTTGGAACAACGGATATATAGTTCCAGATTTACAGAGGTTTTGTGACTTTCCACATCTGTTCAGTTGTCCTGTAGTGTGAATGATTATTCTGCAAATCATGCCCCACTGAGAAAATTTTCTGTAAAAGGCCATTTCTTTTGAAATATTACTTTTACAGATAACCAATCTAAACTGGATACACAACCAGGTGCTGCACTAGTGGACTAGTTCTACCTCCTATTAGACATATATAATATTGTATGTTGAACTCTTTCAATGGTCACATCTATAGAGTGTTACATAGTACTATTAGAACCCTGGGAAATAACTGTTATTTGTTTACATTTTATCAGATGTCTTCTGCCTTAACAATTTGTCCATATTTATGTTCCTTAATGTTTGCCTGGGTGGTTACCCATCTTACTCTTATTGGAGACTAAGGACAATCACGCAAAAATCTTTGCTACTCAAGATCCATTTTTCTTCTCCTTTGAATATTTTCAGTCACACACATAAATACTGACTAGTGAATTGTTAAGTTGTAAAGTAACCTTTTTCCATTATTCCATGTATGGAAAATCAGTCAGGAATATTATTCAGTGAATATTTAATCATACGGAAATCGGTTCATTTCCAAAAAAAATCAAGCAAGCAAAAAGCAGGCTAAGATTCTGAGATAATTTTTTTGGAGTCAGCCTGATGTATTTCTCTGTGCTTCCTGCAAGATAACTTCAGTTCACACCAAAGTCAGTTTAGAGGATCATAGCCTTAGGGTATAATTTGAAGATATGTAATAGTCGTCCTGTCTGCAAGATCATTATTTATGGGTGATGATGTACACGAGGAAAGAATGCGGATTGATTGTATAATCTTAGAGGAGAAACTATGACAGAATGTTTTGGGTTTTTTTCAACTAAGCAAGTTGATAATACAAAGTTACCCATAAGAGAATCAAATACGGTACGTTCACATATAAAACTAAAACCTTTTTCTATTCAAGTCAAAGGATAGTTTAGGCCTAATGTTCCCATTAAATTAAATTTAGATTCTACTAACCACAAGTGTTGCTGCTGATACTCCAGAAACCGAAAAAAAACCCCAAATCTAGCAATTTAATAATTTCTACTTGAATATAAAATACACAAAATATCTGTTGCAACTTACAAAATTTTGAAGTTATTAAACTAAAAGATTAAAACATAGCAAATTGATGGTTAGGGTCTAATTTTTTAGCAAATAAGTATTCAGGGCATGATTCTACCAAAGTTGTATGTCATTAATTAGTATCTCAGGATTGAATTATTTAACTTCTCATTGTCTCATCTCAAAATAAATTCCTGGTGTGAAATTCCTGGTATAAAGAACAGTGGTGTTGTGGTTTGGGCTGGATTGGCCCAATCAGGTGAAACAACAGATGCTCTCTCTCTCCTGCTCTGCTTCCGAAGGGAGGCAGGAGAGAGAGAGAAAAAGAGAGACTTAAGAGTTTAGAAGGAACTAAACTACTTTAATGAAATATTAGTAATAAAATAATAAAAATAAAAATAATGAAATATAGACAACACTGTATCAAGCTCCTAGGATGACAATCACATCACCAGCAGGCATTGGGAAGTCCCAGACTGGACTCAGTGATGGACGGGAACTGGATTCCGGATCTGGATTCAGGGTCAGGATCAAAGGCAGCCAAACAGACAGAGTCCTCCTTGGATGCCGGCCATTGAAGAAAGAGGCTGACTCCTTTGATCCCTCAGCTTTTATACTGAGCATGAGGCAGATGGGATGGAATACCCTGTTGGTCAGTTTTGGGTCACCTGTCCTGTCCGCTCCTCCCCACAGGTGTGACCCCTCTACGCTTTTCTGCTTCCGACCTTCCAATGGGGCAAGTAACAAAGTTGGCTGGCCTTGGTTGTTACAGCAATAAGTATAAGCAGGAGCCTCTCTGCGTCCCATTCCTTGGCACCAACTATAAACATGGGTCTTTCCACTGTGAGAGTGAACAGTTTTCTGGACAACATGCTGTGAATTTCAGCAGTTAGAAGAGGCCTAGCTAAAAAGTAAAGTTACTGAACAAAATTGGTCCTGTTTTACCTCAAACCAGGACAAGTGTCTTAGTTTTCCATTTTTTTTTAAAAGCAGAATTTCTGCTAAATTTGGACTATTTACAATGCACAAAATAGGGCCTGTGTAAATGCAAAATTTCCCTTCAAACACAACAGAACATAAAAAAACCCATAGAACTTTAATTAAATAATATAAACTGCTTTAAAAAAGTTTACTTCAAATATAGAAATGATAGCAAATCTAAAAATGCCTACAGTGAAAACAGTATTGAGGAAGCAACATCTGAGTAAACATATATCTAAAATTCAAAGAGTGAGGTAGCATATCTTAAAAAAAATAATAGTAGCAAGTAATCACATAAGCCAAACAACAGAGAAAATTAAGAGGAAATAAAAAAAAATTATAAATATAACTCTGTAGTCTCTGAGTATTTCAAGATTTTGGTATGGGGTTTTTTTTAAATTTTTTTTTTTATTATCTGTAGTGGTACAGAAAAAAAAAACCCAACCCTGCCATTTTAGTTAGAAATGTATTTATTCTCCTTGGATAGCTCTATACTTCCATATAATTAAACTCTCCAAATCAGTCTTGGATTTTGGTTCTATGATCAGGTACACTTCATTAATTATAATTCAGTCATATTTCTGTCTGGAGGAGGCCAGCTTTTTCCTCCTGGAGCATATCCTAGATTCAGTTCAATGAAGAGAATGCTCTAGGGACTGAGCATTTTACTTCTCTAACTGGCAGTAAAACCAAGAGTGTATCTGTCTTCTGTGTAACATCCTCCAACATTATCTTAGTGGTATTTTCACTTGAAAATATACCTTTATGCTTTAAGCCAGGTTTTGAAAATCCTAGTTACATAGTACGTAGAAACAAACAACAACAACAACAACAACAAAACCCCAAACCAACAAACTCTTAGGTAAACTGCAGAGTTTTTCAGAAACATTGAATTGGGAAATGAATATGTTGAAAAGAATTGTCTTAAATGTTGCTGGGCACCATCTTCAACCACAGTCAGGTGATATTTGGTAGAACATGAGCTAGAGTTCACAACTTGGTCCGTGACCAGAGATCATTCCCTGAGGTGAAACATTGATCGTTGCCACTTAGAACAGAAACTTTTGATACATAGAAAGCCTGTGTAACGTTGGAGAACTCCCTTGCCTGAAAAAATGTTGAAGATATAGTCACTTTCTTTAGAAAAGTTTTAGTCAGACCCTATTGTCCTGCCCACAGACTATCATGTGATCTTTCTCTGTGATAGCAGGTGAAATATAATGCACACAAGTCAGAGGAGAGGAATCAGAGAATCACAGAATATCTAAAGCTGGAAGGAACCCATAAAGATCATTGAGTCCAACTCCCTGTTCCCTGCAGGACTAACTAAAACTAAACCATATGACCAAGAGCATCTTCCAGATGTTCCCTGAAGAGAAGAGGTCTTTTAAATAAGAACAATTCATGATATTATGAACAGAAAAAACAACAACTCACATTTATTAATTTCATAGTTTGTTATAAACAGAGATAACATAGACAATATAATAGTTTACTCTTACAATGTCAGGAGGATATTCACTGAGAAAATTTGTCGGCATTTTTGAAGCCTCCAAATCCAGTCATATTATAATCAATATTTTAGGTGGGATTCATCTGACAAAATGCAAACAGCTGCCTTGTTCATATAGACATCTGAGTCAGTACGTAGAACAGTCAGGTGCATCTCATTATGACATGTTAGTTTTTCCCAGCTGACTGGATGTCTATAGTGTGTCCACACCTAAAATTAGATATGATGACCTATTTTGTCTACTTACACTGAAACGTCTTGGAGTAGCAGGCTTTGCATCAATGTTCTTTTTCAGGTTTAAAGTGAAAGGGAACTAAATTTTCACCTTGATCTAAATGTCTTCATCCTCTGGCATATTCTGGTCTCTGATATTCTTTCTTCAAAACAATAGATGATTCTGTCATCTTTGTAACAATCAACAAATTTGAGCTTTTTTATGACTGAAAAAAAACAATTTTTTGTTTCATTTTGGAAAGAATGAAAGAACTGACTCTTGAGAATGTTGTTATTTTAGGAAGTTCTGAAAAAGTATTTATGGATTTACTTTTTTTTATTTATTTTTAATTATATTTTTTGACTTATATATCTATGGATTTATATTATTTTACTGAAAGAGGGAGAGAATGAGCCAATCTATGAAAAAGACACAGCATCTGACATAATTACTGACATGATCTTTTGATTGATCAATAGTATCCTTAGCCATCTGTCTGACTGAGAGTCACACATTCCTGCACACCCCTTCTTAATAGTTTAGTGTAATCCAAAGATCTTACTGCTTCTGTCCCTTCAATGTCTGTCACATAACTGCACATAATATTGATTCTTGTTACATTCAGAAAACAAAAGGAACTTGATTTTATTTTTTTCTTCTGGGTATTTTTTAATAAAAATACTATCAATTCCACAGTGAAAGACTAGAGGTTTTGATTCAATGCATAACAGTGCCTTCTTAATTACTTATGTAACTTTGTTTGTTCATTTTACTAAAAACAGAACTACACATAGACAATGACAATTAAATGCTTGTCTCAAGTAAAAAAAAATTCTTTATGCCATTCCTATTTCATAAGCAGAATACTGACAGTATAACCCCATTTTACATTTTCAGTTTTTTCAATATAAGACTTCCAGTGGTTAAGAGACAAAATTTAAGATGAGGTTTAGACTTATTGGTCATAACAGAAGTGGTGTTGGACATAGTTCCTATGACACTAATATATTCTAAACAAAAGAGAATGTTGGATGCACGTCAGTTCACAAACATGTTCATAGTTCATAGGAGGGTTTTAGTAGAGGGAAGAACATTGCTTGAGGTCAAGTTCACCTGGGAGAAATATAAAAGATGGCATTATTCTTTTGGATTTATATTGTTCTTGTATTTGTTTATTTATCTATAAAATATAGATCTCTAAGAAGGTTATGAGGTTACTATTGAAACATCCTCCTAACTAGATCTGGAAAAGAGCTTGTCTTGAACTAAAAGATACTAGAACATTCAGGAAAGGAAAAAACTTCCTTGTTGTATAAAGGTGGATAGATAATACGCATTCCAAAAGGATGAAGGTGATATTTTCATTTATGAAACAGAGAAAAGTTCAAGAATAAACTGACTGTCAAGACAGAATAATAGAAGTCTGTGGAAAATAAACACTAAACTGTAAGTTAAAGAAAGAGACAGACCGAACTTAAGGTGTACCTAACATTTCCCACCACAATGTTATGTGGGTGATAACGTGCAACCAAAAGAAGAAAATTAATTTTTTTGCCTTCAGAGTTGAATGCCAAAAGCAGAACTCTCATTTTTCTGCAAACATGAGTTTACACTATGTGTTCTAAAAGTTGTAGAAAGAGAGGAAAGAAAAGTACTTTAACATGGGAAAATTTTTGATAGATGAAACAATGGTATAAGTAATTTAAGTGGGAATAACATGAATGATGCATGGAAATAAAATAAGAAATTGCACAAAAATGTTATTCAATATTTTTTTTAATTTAACTATGGTAAAGGAAAAATCATAGAAAATAAAAGGGAAAAGAAAAACTGAGTGAAACAGACAAAGTAGCAATCTCTCTTTGTAGTCTTTTCATATGTCTGTGTTTTGACAATAATGCAGTTATCCGATAACATAATGAATGTTGGTCTGTAGTCTGAAGCCTTAAGAGGACTAGAATTGCTTACTGCTAAAATCTCTCAGTAAAACAGCCAACTTCTGCTTGAACATCCTGAATAGTCAGAGGTTCCATGGGAGAGGAAGATCTCTGTCTAGATCTATTGATGAGTACAGAAAAAATTACTGAACTGACCAGGCCTCTTTTTGCTGCAGCTAGTATATGGATAGGTTTCAAAATCTTGAGTAAGAAAATAGTATTCTGGGAAAATGGAGAAAGAAAGATGACTGAGTGGTGCTTAAAAAAAGAAAGAGCGAGAAAAAAAGAGAGGGAGGTCTTGCCCAATGCACCCTCCAAGTGGTTAAATCTTGTATGTTTTCTCTCTCTGAAGGATTGGACAACATAGAGCCATCTTTATTACAATGAGTAGACACAGAGTATTACCTATACCCTGCAAACAGTGTATACCTCTAATAGCTTCCATTCAAAAAAAAACCAAAAAGGCATATAAGAAGGAAAAAAAATCAGTGAATGGCAAAAAATGTTCATAGAATCATAGAATCCTAGAATGGTTTAAGTTGGAAGGGAGCTTAAAGATCATCTAGTTCCAACCCTCCTGCCATAGGCAGGGACACCTTCCACTAGACGTGGTTACTCAAAGCCCCATCCAACTTGGCCTTGAACACCAGCAGGGATGGGGCAGCCACAACTTCTCTGGGCAACCTCTTCCAGTGCCTTACCACCCTCATTGTTAAATATTTCTTCTTAATATCTAATCTAAATCTACCGTCCTTCAGTTTAAAAACATTACGCCTCTATCACTAAACTGCCTGATAAAGTGTCCTTCCATAACTTTCCTAGGCCCCCTTTAAGTACTGGAAGGCTGCTATAAGGTCTCCCTGGAGCCTTCTCTCCTCCAGGCTGAGCAACCCAAACTCTCTCAGCCTGTCCTCATAGCAGAGGATCTGATCATCTTCGTGGCCCTCCTCTGGACCTGCTCCAAGAGGTCCATGTCCTTCTTATGCTGGGGGCTCCAGAGCTGGACACAGTATTCCAAGTGGGATCTCACAAGAGACTTGGGGGTATTGGTTGATGAGAAGCTCAACATGAGCCAGCAATGTGGCCTCGCAGCCCAGAAGGCCAATCGTATCCTGGGCTGCATCAAAAGAAGCATGGCTAGCAGGTCGAGGGAGGTGATTCTGCCCCTCTACTCTGCTCTGGTGAGACCCCACCTGCAGTACTGCATCAAGCTCTGGACCCCTCAGCACAGGAAAGACATAGGGAGTGGGTCCAGAGGAGGGCCACAAAAATGATCAGAGGGACGGTACACCATTCTGATGAGGAAAGGCTGAGGGAGTTGGGGTTGTTCAGTCTGGAGAAAAGAAGTCTGGGGAGACCTCACTGTGGTCTTTCCGTACTTAAAGAGGGCTTATAAGAAAGATGTGGACAAACTTTTTAACAGGGCCTCTTGCAATAGGACCAGGGGTAATGGCTTTAAACTAAAAAAAGGTAGATTTAGACTAAATAGAGGGAAGACATTTTTTACAGTGAGGGTGGTGAAACACTGGAGCAGGTTGCCCAGAGAGGTGATCGATGCCCCATCCCTGGAAACATTCAAGGCCAGGTTGGGCGGGGCTCTGAGCAACCTGATATAGCTGAAGATGTCCCTGCTCATTGCTGAGGGGTTGGACTAGATGACCTTTAAAGGTCCTTTCCAACCCAAATTATTCCATGATTCTGTGTTTTTGAATATGAATCAATCAAGCGTTTGAGTTTGAACTTGCTGAGGAATAACAGTATGAAAGTTTGCTAGTCAGCTAATGTTCATATTTTCACATATATAAATCCTAGTGAAAAGGTAGGGAAGGAATATTACAGTATTTTTTTCTTCTTCGTGTCTCTTCATGACCAGCTCAAAAGAAATTCCTTTATATTGGTAGTAACAACAATTTCTTATGGATTGTTCAGGATTTCAGCTTGTCTTTTAAATTGATGTTACATTGAAAGTGAGCTGGTTCCATTAGAAGCTACAGAGCCAAAAAGAAGATGACATAAGAAGGCAACAACATGATACTTAACAACTCACCTAGTCTTTAACTTTCCTAAAACTGAGCTTATATTCAAAGGTTCCATTCATTTTATTGGTTTCAAAGTCCAGAGGACTGTCACATTTTGAGTAAAATTAATAGTTACAGCAGAAGCAACAACAACAACAACAATAATAATAGGAATGAAATTCAAAAGTGATGCACCTTCTCAATACTTAACAAATGTACATTCCCCCAGTGAAAACATTTTCTTTTACTTTAATGTTGGTTTGTTCATGAATACTAGACTCTGTTTTTTGTTTGACTGAATCTAATATTTGTCTCTGTCTAATACAGTATGCAAGTAAACAGCAAGACTACTTCATTCAGAAGGAATTATTCACAGTGCCTTCTTGTTTTAGCCTTGGTAAGGATCTCAGCAGGTTTTATTTTGTGTGTGTGTATGTATATACACACATAAAAATGAACCAACAGATATTGCACGGAAAGGTGGTTTTTTTGGTGGTTGTTGTTGGTTGACCTTAGCAGGCTGCCAGGTGCCCACCAAGCTCCTCTATCACTCCCCCTACTCAGCAGAACAGGGGGAGAAAAATACGATGAAAAGCTTGTGGGTTGGGATAAGGAACAGGGAGATCACTCAGCAATGATCAGATTCTGCTTGGGGAAATTAATTTATATTATTGCCAATTAATCAGAGTAGGATTAGAGATAAGAACAAATCTAAAAACACCTTCACCCCAACTGTCCCGTCTTCCCAGGCTCAGCTTCACTCCCGCCTACTGAGCGGCACAGGGAGATAGGGAATGGGAGTTGTGTTCAGTTCATAACACTTTCTCTCTGCTGCTCCTTCCTCCTCACACTCTTCCCCTGCTCCAGTGTGGGGTCCCTCCCTCAGGATACAGTCCTGCATAAACTGCTCCAACATGGGTCCTTCCCACAGGCTGCAGTTCTTTGCAAACTGCTCCAGTGTTGGTCCCTTCCACAGGGTGTAGTCCTTCAGGAACAGACTGCTCCAGCATGGGTCCCCCACAGAGTCACAGGTCCTGCCAGAAAATCTGCTCCAGCATGGGCTCCTCTCTCCACAGAGCCACAGGTCCTGCTAGGAGCCTGCTCCATCGTGGGCTTTCCACAACGTCAGAGCCTCCTTCCAATACATCCACCTGCTCCAGTGTGGGTTCCTCCACAGGCTGCAGATTGGATATCTGCTCCACCATGGATCTCCCTGGGCTGCAGGAAGACAACCTGCTCCACCACAGTCTTCATCATGGGCTCCAGTGCCTGGAGAACCTCCTCCCCCTCCTTCTTCACTGACCTTGGTGTCTGCAGAGTTGTTTCTCTCACATATTCTTACTCTTCTCTCCAGCTGCTCCTGCGCAGCAGTTTTTACCCTTTCTTAAATATGTTACCACAGAGGTGCTGCCAGTCTGATTGTCTCAGCTTTGGCCAATGGCAGGTCTGCCTTGGAGCTAGCTGCAACTAGCTCTGATGTGGGAGGAGCTTCTGGTGTCTTCTGACAGAAGCCACCCCTGCAGCCCCTCTGCTAACAAAAACCTTGTCATGGAAACCCTAGTTTGTATGCATGTGTGCATCATAATAAAAGCACTAAACAAGGCTGTTTAAGGTGAAGAGTAATAAAAAACCACCTGTCTATGGCTTTTGGAATGCAGCTAAGCCGTGAATTATGGGTGTTGCAGCTGATGTCTGACTATGTTTGCTTCCACCAAAGCTAACTGTCACCAATTTTTAATATAGTCATATACAAATCTGCCAATATAGTCTGAATGTCAAGTTATGTACACATGGAGAAGAAATGATATATAAGTAGAAGATGTATACTACTTGTGTAAGTCAATGATCAGGACCAGTAAATCTGTAATAACATTTCAAGACACAGTCAAGAGTCCTGCTGAAGGGCTTTGTTGTATTGTATTTGCAATACAGAAATGAGTAAATAAAACACATCTCCACAGATGAGGGTTCTGCAAGACAGCATGTGTCCTCAGTTACATACAGTTATGGTGATCCATCCAGCCAGCAGCTGAAAATGTGTGTGATTGTGAAGTCATAATGTCATGCTATGCCTGGATAATGATATGGTTTTTGGTGACCATATTTAACTAAACACAGAGCAGTCTTGAAGTAGTGTCCAGGTTTGTGGAGCTGACATATAGTTTAAATGACTGGAACTAGACTTCATTAAGAAAGGAATAAAAAGACATGGGAATAAAATATGATGAATTAAAAATTAACTCATCAGTTCTCTGTATTTCCCTTCAAAAGTTAGTACATTATTTTTCAGTACGACTACTACAAAAAATAGACAATGACTAAAATAACTTCAAAATGCATTGGTTTTGATTAGTTTTCATTTTCAAAATCTACTTTTGCTGAGAAGTGGCATGTGTCACGGGATGGAAGTATCAGACACAGTTATGATTTAGCAGTTCAGTTTTATTAGTGATTTGAGGCAGATCAAGAGATTGAGTTTTAGCAGTGCTTAATCATTAACTGACTTAAAGACTTACAAAATGATTTAACTAAATAAATGAACAGCAACTTGATTACAGATTTGAAGATGACAAGATTCACAAGAAGAGGCCTAGCTAAAAAGAAAAGTTACTGAACAAAATTGGTCCTGTTTTACCTCAAACCAGGACACTAACTTACTATAAGATATCCCAAACCAACACGTATACATATGCAAGCAAAAGCACAGATCTCAGATTAATGTATATACATATAAGCAAAGCATATAAGCTCGTGCGTGCACGCACACACACACACACACATCATAGTTTATAACCACTGAGATCAAAGATCTCTTAATATTGCATGACTTGATAAAGTCAGCAGGTACTCTTTCTAACTGCTACATGTGCATGGAAAATGGAAGAACATCCACATCCATAAAGCTAATGCATACAAACATATAAATGGAGAGATGGATGAAAGAGAGGCTAGCCTATAGTTAAAATATCCCTTCCGAGTCAGAGTAAATACTCATAATGCATTGGCATTCCTCAACTGAGGCTTGAGAAGGATTGTCTTGCCCTGGTCTTTAGTCTTTGTAAAGTTTGCCTGAGACAGCGTCCCGACTCAGGGGAGGTACTGGCCACAGCCCGCTGCGATCCAGAAGAGCTCAAAGGGTCTTCACTAGAATCGCTACTTATAGGATCTGAGATAATTGACTTCTGTCAGGTATTTTTCCACTTTGGCCCAACTCCAATGATGAAATATTCTGGTACTTTCCAGCAGTTGTGCAAGCCCAAAACTTGTTAGATCTGCAAGTTCTGGTACCAACTCCCTTTGGGCCATGATCCAGGTACAGATGTACTGGGCTGTCATGGAGTGATATTCCCAAGTGACAGGGGAAGCAAGAGCCAGGCGCATTAAGGGAGTGCCTTAATGCTCTGGTCCTTTATCTTTCGCAATTCATGCTTGACATCTCCTAGGTTGGTATGTGGCCCAGGGATGGGGAATTGCACCAACTACTGAGTGGCCAAAGGCAGGGGGGCGTTGCACCACCACAGCATGTTACATCATACATAACCCATTTCACAATTGTTATCTTTTAAAGGAAAAAACCTCAAAACTTTAAATCTAACAAAAAATTACCAAACCAAATCACAACAACACTTTACCTAAAGTTAGACGTGAAATATGATGCTACTATGAAATATGATGCTGGAATAAAGCACTGATGCTTTACTGCAGTAATTTAGTCAGTGAGCCTCTACAATGGTAGTGTCATAATCAGACTGTCCACAAGACTAGTAGCTACTCTATCCTAAAGAAATTTACTGATGGATCTTAGTCCTAAAAATAAAAACTAATTAAATATCCACTATGTTTATTTTAATAAATCAGAGATGAGTAAAATGTCTGATATTTGAAATAAAGTGTTACTATTGTCTCTCAGCTTTACCATGAAATGAAAATATCTTTCTCATCTTTCCCTAAGTGCTCAGATCCATTCCCTGTCTTACACCATTCTTGTATTTCATGAGGTTTTAGGCTTGATTTGGTTCCTGAATAATACTTCCACCCAATGTTGTGCAGGGTTCCTAAGTACTATCATGTAAGATTGTTGAGGTATATTTATGTCCAGATCTGATCCTGGAAACAGAAATAGCTCTACAGTTCTTCCATCACAGAGGAAAAGGCTTTTGTGTAGCTTTACAAGATAATGAATCATGACTCAAATTTTTGTTACTTTAGAACATATCTACCTGAAAAAAGACACGAGTGGCCATATCAGATATGGGATTATATGGAAAAAGTGAATAAAGCATGACTATGTTATTCTTCATAGTGCAAGAAGAATATGAAATCAAATACAATGATCAGGCAATTTTAAAGCAAGAGAGTGAACAAACACAAAAAATTATTTCTCACAATGCATAATTAAATTGTAAAATTCAGTGTCGCAGGAGGTTTTTGGTTATTGAGAAGTATAAAATGGGAAGGAAGTGATTAGGAAATTCATATAAGAAACACAAATAGATTGCAGTTAAGTACAATGGTCTAGATGAAACTTGTGGGTTGGAAAACCATCTGTGACTGATGGAGGCTGAAAGTAATGGGATGATCTCTGTTTATGATATTTCTAATACTCTTTTCAGCATCTACTTCTAACTATTACCAGATATCAGACATCAGTTTAAATAATTTGGTTTTGTACAACCAGTTATATTAAAGTATCAGAATTATGCAATTTCTCTGGGAGAAAATATCAAAATCTGTTTTTCCATAAAATAATTTCAGTGTGAAATGCCTAAATTGAGTATTGATCAAAGCAGTCTTTTCACATTAATATATATTCAAAACTTAATTCCCACTAACATATTTCTTTCATGATTGATTGTTCAAGATGGCAGTCTTAGATCAAGACTTGCTGAACAAATGTTATTAATAATCATTATTGTCACAGTATTATGAGATTGAAGGCCAAATCCAGACAAAATTTCTTATTGGAAGGAGATGCTGTTGTTAAGCTACAATAATGAAGAGCCTAAATAAAATTTTTCTTAATCACAGTGATTGTGGAGATAGGATAGCATGAAGGGGAAAAAGAGAGAAAATGAAGAAAAAGAAGAAAGAAATTATCAACTGCAAGAATGTTAGACACCTGCATTTCTTTCCTTAGGTGCCTCGTAAGCTCACTGAGCTGGAATATGCTTTCAGCTACACTTAGCTAAGTCAGGAAAAATTCTGCTGAAGTCAACAGCTAGATACATAAGAAAATGGTGTAAAGCCCACTGTGTCTGCAGATCCAATTCTGTATATTCAGTATCTGGCTGTTTTGTAAGCAGAGGAACCCTACTGTGTTCCTGTTCCAATAAAACAATCTGGAGGTGCTTCAAAACAAAACAAAAAACCCCACCCCTCCCTGGTCCTTTGAAGCTGTCTTTTGAACCTTCCCAGACAGCTGGCAGCAACATAGTTCAGGCATGTTATTGTCCTGTTTTTCTATGAAAGAGCTATATATGGATGATAAAAGAAGAATGAGGTAAATGAACAGAATGGGAATGAAGAGATTTCAAACACAGACAGAATAAAATAACAAAACGTAACAACATAATCTGGAATTAGGATAGGAGGAACCAAAGAAATATACTACACTGATGATCTTAAATATAGTAGGTTTGGGTGTTTCATTTTCCTATAGATGTCAATAACATTTTACTGCCAGCCATTCTACATTAGATTCTTACTTCCCTGGATTCATTAGATTCATATGAATATGAATTATTCATATTTTACATTGTAGAATTACCTAAAAAAGAGCTTTCCAATTGAGCAAATTGTCAACTATATACATATATATATGTGTGAACTAAAACACTATCACATTGTTCTCCTCCATGTTAGTATACTCAATTTACATTAAAGTGGAATGACTAGGTGTCAAGGCTGGCTCAACTGATTTCTTGACCACAGAGGAATAAGAATATCTTTGCATAGAAACATTCTGTCTCGTAAAAGAGCTTTCAACTAATTTTATGGGTGATGAACTACATAGTATAGTTTGCCTATGCCAGAGAGTACACCAAGGCTTTGGTGCCTCTCTGTGTGAAAAGCCTATATACTTGCCCTGTCTCTCACCACCACAACACAGTATGCAAACCAACAGAGGCCCTGGTGACACGTTGAGTAAACAAACCTATCGCTTTCCAAATTCCTAGCACGGACAATGTGGGGAGGTTTGTTCCAAGGAGTGAATAGTCACACACTGTGTGTTCAGTTTCTTCTTTTCCTGGCATATGAAACCTGTACCACACCACATGGAGAGACCTTCTCTCCTCTCATCTTCTACTAGGAAAAACAGCATCTCTTGCCACAGAGATGATTGGATACCACAATGCCATTCAGTCACTTAAGCTTAGGCATCTAATAAAACTGTAGATACTACAGGTTATCCTCTAGCTGCCACTTCAGAAAGTCTCAGATTTCCACCAATCCTGTGTCATCACAGTTAGTCATACAGAAATCTTGGATACTGTAGGATGTCTCAGCTGGCATCAAAGGCTCATGTCTGAAAACTAACCCAAACCCTTAGAACTCTCTTTTCTAGTCAACAGTGAGACAATACAGCATGTTACACTCAAATGCTTTTTTCTAACATTAGAACATCTGTTGCAATTGAGAGAAGATGCTGAGATCTGGCCTTATCTGTTTACAAAATGACCTGTCTTGAACAGCTGTATATCACTTTTCTTTTCTCATTTCCCTCACAGTTGCAGTGATTTGCCACCTATTGGCTACAGTCTGTTTTGTCTGAATTTCATTTGTGTTAATTGACTTTTTTTTTTCCAGATTAATGATTTTTACATTTGAAGGCAGGACATGGTGAGGAATATATTCATTATGGTATCTTAGGTGTACTCTGAAGAATAAATATGAGGACCAAAGACCAAATTCATTCTTCCTGCCAAGATGCATAACTTGTTTGCACAGCTAGAGTACATTTTGGAGGAAACGTACAATAATTCCATAAATAGGTGCTCATGATTAAGAAGACAGACAGTTATAGTTAAAAAGGCATTTGACAGAATTTTCATACTGTAACCACACACTTTGTATGCTGCAATCATGCACTTATGAATGGTCATTAATCAACTAATTTGACTTCACAAAGTCTATTGTGTCCAGATTTACCATGTAATGACAGCTATTTTGAGTAGGACTAATTTGTTTGCGATATTAATCTTTAAAAGATATTACCTGAACACCTTAAATGAATCACGTAAATCCACAGTTAGCATGTAAATGTGTCTTTGTACTTAAGTGGATTCAAGCATCCATAGCTTCTTCAGGAGCTCATTTATGCTTGAATGGCATTTTCTGCAGGGTGAAAAAAGCAGTTCCCCAGGAACTCCCTGTGCTGGTTTTGGCTGGAAAAGAGTTCATTTTCTTCATAGTACTAGTATGGGGCTATGTTTTGGATTTGTGCTAAAAACAATGTTGATAATACAAGGATGTTTTCGTTGTTGCTGAGCGGTGCTTAGACAGAGTCAAGGCCTTTTCTGCTTCTTACTCCATACCACCAGCAAGTAGCCTGAGGGTGCACAAGGAGTTGGGGGGACACATAGCTGGGACAGCTGACACCAAATGACCAAAGGGATATTCCTTACCATATGACAGCATTCTCAGCATATAAATTTGGGGGAAGAAGGAGGAAGGGGGAGACATTCAGAGGAATGGTGTTTGTCTTCCCAAGTAACCACTGCATGTGATGGAACCCTGCTTTCCTGGAGATGGGTGAACGCCTGCCTGCCAATGGGAAGTAGTGAAGGAATTCCTTATTTTGTTTTACTTGCACAAGCAGCTTTTTCTTTACTTATTAAACTGTCTTTATCTCAACTCATAAGTTTTCTCACTTTTACCGTTCTAATTCTTTCCCCCATCCCACCTGGGGGGAGTGAGCAGGTGGCAGTGTGGGGATGAGCTGCCAGCTGGGGTTAAACCATAACATTCCCTTAGCTGTGGAAGAGCCCTCGTGCTATCTATTCCACATTCGTTACTACACTGTCACTCAAATTTTAAAGCTTTACATGCTTTAGTTGGCTTTAGTATGAAAGAGTTTTAAAAATTTTATACTGTCCTTAATATGCTTCTGAATAATTTTCTAATCCTTTTTAACAATTCTAATGCAAATTCAGTACCTTAAAACACAAAAAGACTTGGTGTTGAATTGAAAGAAATCACTACCTCAAGGGTGGTGAAACTAAACTTATAATTATTGACAGAATTGCATATTTTAAATGACCTAGAAATCGTATACTAAAGTTCCACACTTCAGGGCAAACTATTACATAAGCAGCATTCATAATAAGGTATGTATTAGTGTTTATATGTTTAAGGTCATCATACTGATTTTGAGGTTATTTAATGCAAGGACAAAATTAGTCTCATAGTATGTCTGTGCAGACTCAGAGAACATAGGCAATATGCTTGTATGAACAGAAGGAAATGAAAGAGAGAGGTAAATAAAGCACTGATTTTTTTTTTCTGAAAGAGGTTTTATAATTTTCTCTGCTTTACCTTGACAGAAAAATATTTTCTTTTTTTTTCTTTTCATACAATGGTTGTTTCTATAATATACTGTCATTTTTACTTTTTTTTCTAATTCAAGGCCCAAACATTGTTCAGTGAAGTCAATGAAAAGACCCTCTGTGATTTCAGCAAGTACTACACAAGGCCATTTAAACATGAAACACAAGTCATTAAGGGGGAAAAAACCAAACTCCTCAGTTCGCATGCTTTGACCTTGCTGGCTCATGATCTAAAATTTTTAATTTAAAAATAAAGAAAATCAGAGAAAAGGGAAAGAAAAATGTTTTTCTAAATTTCAGACACCAATTTTTATTGGAAACTTAAAAATTCTTTGTGATGGTCTTAAAAAGTAGAAGCCCCCTACAGATTTTATTTTATAACATGCCATTTATTAATGGCAATGATATGTAAAGTTGTTGGGTTTTTTCCTCCTTTTCTTTTTGAAGTAAAGAAAAGGGCATTTAAAAGCTAGGAAGTCTCTCCAATGCATCCTCTCAGAGCCCTGTGCCTTCCTTATGTCCTTTGGAAACTTTTGAGGGCTCTGATTTACAGTTTCATGTTGGTACAGGAATTAAAAATCCAAGAAGTCCTTGCAAGAATACATGTATCAAGATCATCAGGAGGAATGAATAAACAAGGAAACTGTCCAAAACTAGAATATATTTACTGCTCCTTAACTTTACAGAATAAAACTCATACTGTGACTTGAAAAAATTGTTTATGTACATTATCAAGCACTTTTTCCTTGTCAATAATAAAATTTCTGTTATGATTCATAAAATAAGCCTTATCCAAGAATAAAATTTGCTTTAATGATGAACACTAGAAACTTTCTCTAAGATCCCCAAAATTGGATTAGACATCTTTAGTTTTTTCTCATCTAATGCCCCTTTTTCTGAAGACATAAAAAAGAGTGTTTTATGCAGTGGTAGTCAAGGTATGAAGTGTGACCTTTTGAGGGTCTGTACCATCTTTTATGGATCTGTAAGTATCTATAACTAAAAAAATATATATTTTTCAAGTGGTTTAACTTTGCCCTTCCATTGGGAACTTTGTAGGACTTAATAATCAAAACAGCTTAAAGAATACTATTCTAGAAAAAAGTATGGATAAAATAATCTGTAATGCTGTGATCAACTTTGTCGATAATGTTATGCCTTCAGATAGCTTTTCCTACTTTATTAGATATTCAGTCTCAGTTATTTGGTTCTCAACATGAAGATGACTGCATACTATATAATCTTTATATGTCAGAAACACACTTCTGTATCATATGTTATGCAGCTTTCACTTATATTTGCTTTTTGAGCTCTTCAAGTCTTCTACAGTGCAATCTACTAGCTAATAAGGCTTCTTCCCCATCACTGTTTCCTTCTTATTATCTGTAATTATTTCATGTTACTAAATATCTTTGCCTGCTTCAGTCATAGGCATGTGCAGTGAGAAGATCCAATCACTCACTATTTCTATAACAAGAAACAGTATCTTAGAAAATATATTAAACTACTTTGGTAAATTTCAGACAGACATTTTCACAGCTAATCAACCAATACACTATGTAATGTTGATGATTGATGTGTAGCTTAGGTGTATGTGCCGTTACAAGAAAGATATGTCTTAGGTACATCATATTACAGTAGAATTTTCTAAGCCTGTCTTTCAGTCTTCTTCTTACCAGAAGAGCGTAAACCAGATCTTAAAGCCATGTGAAATCAAAAGCACTTTTGCCCTCACAGTCCGGGCTCCTGATTAAATCTTAACATATTTCCAGTGCACTACCAGCAATGTCTCTGGGGCTGGCCTTTCTAATTATTTGTAATGCTCAGCATTTTTAACTGATATTTGTGTTATTAGCCCTGCTGTTAATCACTGAAATGGAGAAAACTGATGCAGTCTCCTGCTTTCTGGTCTATTAGCTGTCCTCATCCTAGGCTCCTTTAATAACACGTATCACTATTTCATGACTCGGAATCTTCACAACATTGTCCCATGCTACTAAAAAAATAAATAAAATAAAATAAAATAAAATAAAATAAAATAAAATAAAATAAAATAAAATAAAATAAAATAAAATAAATCTTTACTACAAATTCTTGGGAAACCAGATCAAGAGGCGACCCTGAAAACTTGCTCTGTAATTAATAATAACTACTGTTATTATCAAAGGTGACTCAAAAGTGGTTGCCACTCAACTATAGTTTACTTAGAAACATACAGGTATGATTTATGTAATCAGTTTCAGCCTGGCTTTCACCTAGTTAACAGCACTGAGACATCTTTTCTACATGTTTGGAATGACTTCATGACACCTGCTGAAAAAAGTGACTTTACAGTTTTCTCCTGCTGGGCTTGATGCTTCTTTCAGTGGCACTTGATGCTTCCAGGATGAAGTCCCATTTCTTTGCAAATGTCATCAAAACATTTTATCATTCCCTGTTTTAGATTATTTTAAAATTTATCTCTAGCTATATTCATTCAAGTACAGTTCATGATTATTACCTGTTGTTTGATTTTCTGCTGACGTGCTGACACCTGTGTTTCTAAACTATCAGAAGCAAGACTATCAATAATTTGAAAGGCACTTCTGAAGGATTATATTTATTCATCATCACTAAATAACACAACCAAAATTCAGATCTGGATTTTAAAAACCTCCATGATAAAATATATGATTTGAAATTCCAGTAACATCAACTTATGTCGAAGGCAGAGTTGCATTTTCAAATTCCATAACAGTGTAAAAATAATTTAACACTGTATCCTGCTTTGGTACACTGTATCTCAACACAGATATTCAACATCTCCCACAGATATTACAAAACCAGGAAGATCATCAACTCTGCTTGTCTTTCTGCTGTACCCATGAAATATTTTCAACTCTTTCCAACTTTAGTCAGTAGTTAATTATACTACGAAGCATGATTGACTATATTGTTTCTATATTGAGAGAGCTCCATTAACTTTCAGCAAGACAGATGATCAGTTTTAAGAGCCTGCTGCTTACACACAGAGTCCTTCCTGCTGTGCCTCAATTTATTTGCAGGACATTTTTGTTACTGTACTCACCAGGATGTGTTTTATGGCCTCATTCCTCTTTTTTTGTGTTAACTGTATGTTAATATAGAAGTAAACATGCAATACATATGAGTATGCCCTTATGGGATCCTCTTATACATTTTAATAAAAAATAAGATTTTTTTTTCTTGTGAAGAGTTAAGTAGAATTTCACTGTAACAATCTTGGAATAGACCTTTATCAATTTCTGCATTTTGTTGAGTTTATATACAACTGAATCACTGAATGCCTCAGTATTTGTGGTATCCACAGTTTGTTATCAGAGTGAAGGTAGGTATCTCAGATCAGGAAGTGGTACTTAAACACCAGGCTTAGGTACCTTTGGAGTATTGAAATAGCTGAATTTTAGTTAAGAAATTTATCTGAATTTCATAAATTTTAGTTGAAAGTTAGAAAAACTGTCCAAGTTTCCATGAATTATTTGGCTGTGAAAGAAAAACCCTAAGAAAAGAACAGAAGAAAAGTATCAGTGATGAGTTTTATTGTCTGTAGTGGCCAATCAGCTTCTGGAAAATCAAAGTTTACATCTAAATTTAAAAACATGGATACTTCTCAGGTCTCACGTACACCACATTTGTTATTTCCTTTTAAATATCAAAGGGAAACATAGTTGTCTACTGTCCGTCCTTGCCTCGTCATCCTGGTAGGAAGGAAACTGAAGTGCAGAAACATAGGAAACAGAAAATTAAGCAAATGATGGTGTATTCAGCTAGGTCCCACATTCTACATAATGCTGACAGCATAACTGGGGACAACACCAATCAAGCATTCTTACCCTGCAATTAGAAGTAACTCAGTTACGTCTTTGTATTCCAGATCTTCATCTTCAGATATCTCAGTTTTAGTCTTTCCTTGAATAGTCTTGTCCCTTGAAACTTTCTTTTCCTACTCTGTTTAAGTATTTAGAGAATTATTTTATATGGCATCTTTCTTTACCGTTTTTGTGAGGAAGCCATATTTGTCCCTTACTTTCTGCATCTGGTCAGATCCATAAACACCACATAAGTAGGAATAACTCCATGAAAAAAGATTGCCTTTTGCAACCACACTTCACTATTATGAATAAATAATGGTATCGTACCCACAAAACTTCAACTGTTTTAATCTTTTGTAAAATATTTTAAGTGCTCCAGAATATCTGCTCATATTTTTATTTCATTATGTTCTTCAGAACTCACAAATTGTTCCATTTTCATTGTTAGCATAGTTCATTTGTCTGGGTCTAGACTCTGTGTGGATCAGGCTTTCTGCAAGTACCAATTTAATTACAATGTGCAATATCCTGGAATTTAGTAGTACTAGTTTGTAGTACTAAATATTTGAATTGAGTTCTGAATTGGGTTCTTTGTTTAACAGTTTTAGTATTTGTTATTATAACATGTAGATTATGGATAGCTTGGACTTGAAGTAATGCTTTCAAGATCATCGTGCTCTGCAAAAAAAAAATTTGAATTTGGGATAGCATTCATCTAAGTTTCTAAAATGTGAGTCATGCCACCTGTCTTAAAATACCTGTCTCCATTTACTAGAAGAATCCTAGGCAGCTAGTTTAGACTAGACAATCAATATTTAGACACTCAAGATAGGCGCGCTGAGGTGAATTGGGTGATGCGTTCCACAAGCCCTCCAAAATTGTCAGCTCAAATTAAGAGTTTTATTTGTTCTAATGCTTCAGTCATTTTTCCCTTTCTTTTCAAAAATGTATATATGAAATTGATTCGTTTCTTCAAGTACAATGCTTTCAAATTTTCTTTAGTACAATCTGATAACTCCTCACTCTGTTTTTATATGTATGTATGTATATATGTATTTACACATACACATAAATATTTATGTATATATGTCTAAAAATATCTATCTTTCTGTCAACTTTCCATTCAGCAATTTCAGTTGCCTTTACAAACAGAAATATCTTTTCTTAAATCTCCAGCCAATATCTTTTTCATTTCTAGAGAGCTCCAGCTACAGTGACCATTTTTGGCAGCACCATGATTTTTCAGTTTTCACTTTTTTTCTCTTCTGCTTGTAAATGAATTTTCTATTCCATTCCTCCCTTCTCAGGCAGCAATTTCTAAGGCATCTGAGTCATAGATTAGTTTTATGATGGGTCTTCAGCATCACAGCAAGGAATTAAAACGTTAACAGGCATTAAATAGAAGAACTTGGAAAGGAGAAATAGAGGATCTAGGGGATCATGGAAATTTAGCTTGAATTGCCTTCATACATGCAGCAGTTTTAAAAAGCCATTCAGGATATGAGCCTCGTTAGCCTCTGAACCGCTCTCTGGGGTGAGATCCATCTCTCTTTTTTGGTGACTAAATGGGAATCCTAGGGAGATGAGCAAGTATATAGGTGTCTATAGCTTGGTAGTGTGAATAGTTTATTATGTTTCCACTAAGATAATCAAAGGCCGGGAGAACCTGCTGTACAGGGAAAGACTGAAGGACTTAGGTCTTTTCTCCCTGGAGAAGAGAAGGCTCAGGGGGACCTCACCACAGTATTCCAGTACTTAAAAGGTGGCTGCAAAGAGCAAGGAGGCTCTCTCTTCACAAAGAGTGACAGACAATACAAGGGTCAACTGGTACAAGTTGCACCAGGAGAGGTTTTATCTTTAAATAAGAAATAATTTTTTTACAGTGAGAACAATCATTCACTGGAACCACCTCCCCAGGGACATGGCAGAGTCCCCATCACTGTAGGCTTTCAAGGTGCGATTGGGTGTTAGATAATCTCAACTAAGCTCCCTTTCCCATGAAAGGTTGGACCAGGTGATCTTTCGCGGTCCATTCCAACCTGGACCGTTCTGATTCTATGATTCTGTGTTTAGCTTATACGTTAGATTGAACAATCAAATTCAGCTAATGTTCCAAGAGCTATTGTCTGCCAAACAACTTGAAGCTTCAGCTACCTATACAGAATGTAGACATCTTCCTTCTTTCCCAGTTCTTAGGATTGCTTAGGTTTTTCTCTATACAAAGATTTATGTGTGATAATAGAATCAGACAAGATCCGCTGTCTCCTTCCATGTCCCTTGGACTTTTGCTGTGTCATGCTGTCAAAGAAGAACAAAAAATAAGGCTCAGGAAGAACATGAAGCATCTCATATGTGAACTTGAAAGAAATTCAGACTCATACTTACATGCTGTAACTACATGAAAATTTTGTTTGGAGGTTTTCAGCTTCAAAAAAGTGGGAAAAAGGATGATAAAATGGTATAGAAGTTCAGAGATATTCCTGTGGATATGAAAGATAAAGGTCTCAAAATATTGTGAAAATGATCATATCCACATTTATTCAAGAAGTTTATTAACATAGTTAATGCTTCAGCTCAGCTTTCAGCTGAGAGGTTCACATGATAATGCAACTCATACAAGTGGCATTTTACCTACAGTACGTTAAACGTTAATTCTTTCTTTCTCAATTTTGCTTTTCGTACATAAAATGAGTTACTGACACACATAATGTTTTCTAGATGAAAAGTAATATTTTTCAAAGAGGTTTTTGATATTGCAGACTTGCTATGTGGATAAACTTTTATATGTAATGACTTATCTTCAAATGATAACATTTTAGTAAGGTAGTGGAAAAGGGGAAAAATGGAGTAGAGAAGAGAAGGAATAGAGAATGAAAGTATTAAAACTTTTATTATGGATTAGACTTGCTGTCCTCAAAATAAATATCATTCTACAAAAAGAAAAACCCTCTCATGAAAAATCCTTTATAAGCACAAAACAAAAACTCTTAACTCTCTGACCTGGGACTGTGTCAGAGATAGAAACAGATAGGAAGGGAGTAAAAAGTAAAAGAAGACATTACGAAAATCAATGTTATCAGCTTACTAGAAAACTAGAAATCTGAATGTTAGTAAGTTTATTATAAACATCAAGGCAAAGGAAGGATTTTGGTAGAAATTTGAAGGAGGATAATGAGATAGTTCTTCCTAAGTTTAAGTAAATAAGAAAAGTGAAATCTAATAGATTTTTATTTTATAATTTGACTAGTAGATAATGAAGGCTGGCCATGATCAACCAACTGGGAGCAGGAGATGAAACCTCAATAATAGATGTTATGTGCCATAAAAATAATTTTGAAGAGCTATGGAAATGAAAGCATGTTTGTTACAGGTTACAAAAAGAGACAAGGGAAAATGGTGCAGAAAGGAATAATATATGCAAGGAGAACAATTAGGAAAAAAAATTTTAAAAATATGAATAGTGTCCATCTGTATTAAACAGGACTAGAGAAGAAGATGTTTGTTTCACAAGATCAGAAATTGGTTGAGACTCATTTACTACAGGTAAATGGTAGAGCTAGATATAAAATCATCTTCTTGTGCCATGAAAGCTTGAAGTTTCAACTGTGTTCCTGTTCTGTCCTGGAATAATCACAAACCCACTGCTGGGTAAAATTACCTTCAAATAGTCTGAACTCTGCTAATTTGGAAGAATGAAACTCTTCATGATTTTGAAGAAAAGGACTGAAATAAATGCTGATATGTTTCATTTCAAAGACTGAATATAGGAATGCTGTATTCCAACACTTGTATTTTGCCCCAAATCAGCATTTTCCTTTTAAAATTCAACTGATACTCAGAGAAAAAAATGTTAAACCAAAGGGGCCAGCAAATTCAATAAAATAAAAGCATTTTTGGTTTTTACTAAGTTTCAACTTAGTTTTAGATTGGTTTAATTTGAGCTAAAATTAATTGTTTTGAAAAGTGTAGATTTTTACAATTTTTTAATGTAACTAGGGATTTTAAAGATGCATTATACTCTCATTCTATTCAAACTGAGCAATTATGTATTCTGGGATGGAAGTTTTATTCCCTCTCCCTTATTGTTGTTCGATTTTTTTTCATTAACACTTAGCAGCAACTGGAAAGTTCCTCTTTTCTTGAAATGTAACAGAAACCTATAAAAGGGGATGATTTAGGCACTCAAGTAAAGCTCAAGGGACACAGCATTACTGAATTGCCTCTTTGCCTTCCATCACAGAGAAAAATCTCAAGCTATAGCAAGAGAAGAGATTGATGCCAAGTGAACTAAGTTTGTGCTTTATGGACATTTGTAATTTTAATTTCTACTTGGTAACTTTGTTTCCAATTTCATAATCTATAAATTAACCATTTTCTTTCTGTATGTATACATATATATGTGTGTGTGTTTTCATTTTAAAACTAACCAGCTGCTTGAAATGGTCTAAGGTAAATGCAACAAGCATGAGGTACTCTATCTCACACAAAAAATACAGAAAAAGTAATTCAAAGAAACCCTAAATTGGCCTGCATTCTTGATTAGATTTGGGAACCTGGAGGACTGGAGTGAATTTCCACTGTGCTACAATGGTCAGCACAGGGATCACTATCATCATATGCCAAGACACATGGAAAAGTTTCCCCAGCAAGCATCAACTTAAAACACCTTTGCAAGAAGAAAGCAGTAGAAAGGGATCCCAAAATATTAGCTACAAGATTCATCTGGCTAGATACAAACATCCAAATTATAGAAATCTGCATATGATGGCGTAGTGATTCTGAGATCTCTTTGTGGTCAATGGAGAGAAAAAGGAAGTCTTAAAACATGATGCTTCTCTTCTTCAAATAGCTGCCCAGAAAATGTTGTATGATTCTCTTTATTGACCATAAAGGAGGGCAACAGATGCTTATCTTTACACTAAAGGCGTCTAACAGTAAATGAGTTGAATCCTAGCTGGACAAAAGCGTTGTAACATCACCTCTTTCAAAATTGTGCTCAAAAACATATTTTTATACCTAAAGTAATAGTGAAAATGAATAAATAATAATACAAACCTGATACCTAAAATAATGCAGATGAAACAGTGTTTTTGAACAACGTAACATAACGTAATTACATTAGACAACTTCACTCTTTAAGGACGTCTTTAATAAAGAATATGAAGAAGTGTCTGCCAAAACAGTAATAACTTATAAGAAAATCTCTAATCTCCATAATTTCATAATAGTCTACATATTTTTTCTTTGGCTTATAGTGTACATAGTTTTTTTTCTTCTACACCCATTTATAAACTTTTGAAAAGGCACTGAGTGCTTAAATACTAAGCATTGTGCCTGATTCAATCTTATTTCACATGCAGAAGCTCTAAACACTGTATTCAATATTATTACTTTATTAGACGCTGTTAGGATACCTTTCTACTGACAGCTAAATGAGATTTCTGCTAACAAGTAACTACTTACTTTGGCCTTAAAGGAGTCGTTTACAAATGCAGCATGAAATGAGGTGTTGGCAGCTTTTTGTTATGTACTTAAAGAAAATTCAGATGCCTTGAAAAAGGCAGAAAAACATGAGCTAAATGGATAGAGCTGTGCTTTTTAACTGTTTTAGCCTGTTCCTAACTTCAATCAATTAAGAATTCTCTGTGCCTTGCCACAGTATGTGGCTCCTACAGCATGAATACTTTATGCTTCACTTGTTCTTCTATAATACCTCCCAGGAAGAAAAATGCAGGTTTCTTTACTTTTTTTTCCTTCCCTCCCCTCCCCTCCCACCCAAGTAGCATAAGTATGCATACCCTGAAAAGCTTAACATTTCATCTATAATAATTGGACTACCTGTCCTCATTAATTTCTTATTTTCTTTGTGATTTTACTTAATTTGTTACTCATGCTTTTGAGAAAGTTGTCTCTGTGGCTGCCTAAGTTTAACAATAACTTTGACTACACATGGACCACTACACTTACAGACTTTTAAATAACGTCCAAGTGTTTATGGCTCCTACAGCTGTACTTATATATGATTTCTAGTAAAGTCTATGTCAATTAATTATTTTATTAGAAATATCTAACAATTTTTACAGTTCTCAAAATACCTGTATTTGGACGTCATTCTGCTCAGGAAAAAATAAAACAGAAAAGCAAAACAAACCCCTAAAACCCCCTAGATTTGCCTTGGCTAAACAGATAAGCAGTATGCACGAAGTTTCAGAAGTATTGCCTATTCAAAGTGGATTTTGTCTTTGGGATGTAAGTAGTGGTAAGGTGAAAACATCCAAACTGTCAGTTCTGTTGTTACAAAGAGCAAAAGTGAAAAAACCCTGTATGCCATATAACTAGATTTTCATTCTATTTTCTTCAAGTTAGCAGTCATTGACAGCAATAAACTGTCTTGTCTGTCTGCTGCCAGAGCCAAGATTATGAAACGTTTACCTCATAAAATTTCTATAGCACAGGTCCAAAATAAAGTATGCTCTTATTTTGCTGAGTGTTTTTTGCACTTTCAGTTCATTAATCTTTGGTGACTTCTTAGGAAAGGTAGAGGGATGCTAATGTTGTTTAAATATTTATCATGGCAATTTAAATGTAACTGCTTCCTAAGCTCTAGAGCTGGCAGAGCAGTTTGTCAGATCTGCTTGCCATGCCCTCTCTTACTTTTTTCAAAGACAGAAGACAAAAATGTATTTTTTTTTTTTTTAGCAAGAATAATTTTCTAGTAATTGACCAAAATCCAATACAAAAGGGAGACATTTATAATTGTGATCAACAGTGAATGTACTTTATTTGCTCTTGCTGATCCACAATCACACATTAATGGCCTGTTTATGGTTAGGTAGAAAAAAATTAACTTTAGTGCCAACCAGTCTATTATTAAGTGGGTTAAGTAAACTTTAAACTGAAATAAAACCATTCTTCATAACTTAGTACTATGTTCAAGAGTTTCAAGAGTATATTTATATAAGAAAGTGAAAAATGATGTTATTAAGTAATTCTTGAATATAAGATTTCCTTATAATGAATGTCCTCTTAATTAAAATTACTAGCAAAAGAAAATCATTGTATAAACAAAACAAAAATAAACTCACATATAGTAAAAAGTAATAGAGAAATGCTATGGAAAAAATGAGCAAAAGAGATTTTGTCTCCTAATAATAAGTATACTATATATACAAACGACCACAATGTCGCAAACAGTTAAGCCCATGTTTAAAATTTAAATATGTCAGTAGACCTCTTGAGTTCACTAATCCAAACCATAACAGACCTCTTCTATGCTTAAATGTTGTACATGCTTGGATGATTTGCTGGTTTGAAACGTATTTTACAACGCGATGCTACAAAGTAGGAAAACCATTTATAGGATAATGGAAATACTAAACGATACTGTAAGAACATTAAAAATATTGCAACCTACACTGAAAAAAACCCAAACCAAAACAAAAACCATTTAAAGCTTTTCTTTTTTTTTTTTTTTTGACAAACACCACCTACACTATTGGACATGGATTTAGACATGAAATCCCTGCTGTAGTTTTCCATGATCAGGTATCTTCTATCCAATGATATTACTTACATAAGTAAGTCTAACATGTAAACAACTACTGCAAAGCTGGGCTGCACTATTCCATCTTTTTTTAATTTTCTTTTTGAGGAATAAGAAATTAGTTGTGTAGCTTTCAACTTAAATATTCTTCTGAAAACCAATGTGGTTTTATCTTTCTAAAGTTTTTGAATATCTTACATTTTATCTCAAACATATATACTATATCTTTCTAAACTGTAACCTTAAACAAGTGAAACAATATTACTGTTAGGATGAAAAGGACAAACCAGAAATACATTAACAGAAAACAAGGTAAGAGATTGACATTTCTTTTTTAGAGAGGGTGGGAAAGAGAAAATAGGGTGATAAAAGAAAATAAGTGAACATAAAATTTTAGAGTAGCTGTCCTCAGAGAACAAATTCATAGTCCAGAACTACAGAAAGTATAAATGACACATAAACTCTTTCTACTAAATACATCTTAGGTATAAATGTCTTTTAGTGTCTCCATGTAAAATGCTTTTTAAATATTAAGACTGGATTTTTGCAAACATTTTAAGAAAATTTAGGCTTTAAAGCCAGTGTAAGTATTCCTAAAAGACAAAGCAAGGAATTGTGCATAAATATTATTCAGGGTGGAACCTTATTTTCAATGACATTCTTGAAATGTTATATTTAGTTGTGTGTATTCCTGTGAGTGATTTTCTACAACATAGCAGGTTCATTTTTACATACTTGTGATTAGCCTCCAGAAAATTATAGTTTTAGATTTTTAAGGTGTTCCCATTTATCATAAATTTGCTAGCCTTCTGATTTTCTAGTAACCTGCCTTAAGTTAAAAAAAACCTATTCAAATTGATTTAGAAATGAAGTCTGTGAATCTTCCTTCCCTTTTAACCAAAGAACATATCTAATCAAAATAAAACCAAGTCCAAGCAATATCCCCTTCTAAAACAGGTATCAGTATTTAGTGATGCTAGAAGCTCCCCTAAAGGCTCCATGGAGTAACAGCCCTTTTGCAGCAGATTCAGGTGCACCAAGTATCTTCTTAAACTAATAGCAGCCCACACACAATATTTTTAATGACTCTTATGTATATATCTAGATATAAACACAGAGGCCATCTCCTACATATTTAAAAAAAAAC
>VFFE01007657.1:250154-363494 GCA_008921705.1 Burhinus oedicnemus
TTTCTTCCTACCTTCCTTCCTTCCTTCCTTCCTTCCTTCCTTCCTTCCTTCCTTCCTTCCTTCCTTCCTTCCTTCCTTCCTTCCTTCCTTCCTTCCTTCTTCTCTCCCTCCCTCCCATTCTCCCATTCTCCTTTTTCTCTAACTCTTCTTTTCATCTCATCTTTTCCTTTCCTCTGCCAAACATCTGAAACTTTAGTTAAATTCTCCCCAGCCTTTTCTAGGATAATTTGCAAGTACAATTTTGTTAGAATTTATTGCTAGCAGTACTACTCTACACTGATTTAAATAGCTACGCAAAATAGAAAGCTGTTGGTCTTTAACTCATAGAATAGAATCTTAGAATAGTTTGGGTTGAAAGGGACCTTTAAAGGTCACCTAGTCCAACCTCCTCTGCAACAAACAGGGAAATCTTCAACCAGATCAGGTTGCTCAGAGCCCCATCCAACCTGACCTTGCTAATGCATCATGTAGCTTTTTTTCATTGACTCCTCAAAACTTTCTGCAGCAAGCATAGACCTCAATTTGCTATTCAGGCCAGACAACTTAAGAAGAATTTGTAATTATTCTTACATGAGATATTCAACTAGAAAAAAATGTTTCATTTTCACTATTATATCCTGGGCCAGCAAAAAAAAAAGTGTATTATGGTTCCCTTGTTAGAAGCACCTTAAATTTCATTGTTTGAGATATTTAAATCTTTTTCAAATCTGATTTCACTGTTTTCCTTATGTATTTCTTCTGTTGCTAGTCAGAGCATTCCCTCCATACTCGGAATTTGCTCCCAACTGCACCATCTAACACACCAACAGAAACTAAGAACAGAAATACTACAAAATGACCTATTGGGCTGCCCCAGTAAGCCACTTCCAAGTTGAAAAACAGTTTGTATCAAGAGAAACATTCACATTGCTCTTCCATTTTACCTTCCATTTTATGACTCTTTTGCCTTAGTCATTAATCTCTGATATGGAACCTTGTTAAGTGCTTTTGAAAATCTAAATATACTACCATCTACTCAATTTTCCTTATCTATTGTGGCAGTAATATCTTCAAAGAACTCCAGCAGGTTAGTTAAGCATGACCTCTCCTGCCTGAATCCATGTTGGCTATCCTTAATCAAACTATGTGGGTTTACTTTACTTTGGACATTTCATATGAGAGTTCCCAGATTTTCTCCCAGCAAATTATAAAGTCACTGTTTTCCCTCATGACCATTTAAAGGAATATAATGAAGTTATCTTTGATGCTTTTCAATCCCTAGGAATCTCTCCTCAGTGGTGTGAACTTTAAAAATGTCAGTGAAGAATTAAGTGATTTCCTCACTTGGTTCCCTTAACACTTTTTTTGCTGATCAGAAAAGATGGAAACATTTTAAAGGGCTTTAATAAACATGCCCACTGAATGTATTTCCAGTTGTGTGTCAAATTGGGAAAAAAACAGTCTGCCTCATACAACTGTTATTTCTCTCTCATCTGTCTGAGTATAAGATTACACAGATAACTTAAAAAACAAACCAAAACCAAAAACCAAAACCCAAATGCAAACAAGGAAAAAAGCCCCGAACAAACCAACCACCAAACATGAAATGTAATAATTAAAGCTGAATGACCCTTTTCTTCAAGCTAAAAAAACCCCAAATGTAAAAAGAGCTATATTAATCCTTCATTTCTCTTTCAGAAGTAAGAAAATACCCCAAAGTAAGTGTTGAATTTGGGTGAGGAATAAAAGCACATAAAAGGTAATGAGAAGGAGCAGGTGTGTTAGCTGCTGTCAGAACTTTATATATATAAAAAAAGAGACTTTTTTTTATTCCTATCCATCCTTTTTGAGTAGATATTTTTAGTAGATTTAGTAGATATTTTTGATAAAGTTAAGTTTACTGGAAAATTAATGAGATTTTTCCTCCTAGATAATGTAAATATTTAAAGGTATTACATTTCACATTGTGTTCTTTAATTTGGGAGTGTTTATATTTCGTGTATTTCAGAGCTTTACTACTGTGACCCGCAAATCCCAGAATAAGAATTCTTCAGAGAGACCAAGTCAATAAGTGACTGTCATTTGTTAGATATATTTTTAAACATTACCATAAACAAATACTAAAAGTGTATATTTCACTGAATTATGAGTCAGCAGAGTAGTATGTGTTTGCTTTTTTGAACTTAAAATGTTAGAAATGTGCAAGTGTCACTTTATCATACAAGAAAACAATTAAAGTACAATTCACATACCTAAAAAAAATTCCTGCTTTCTTGTCACCAGTATTTAACCTAGGATTATTGTTATCATTTTGTCATTATTTCTATGAAAATATTTGACAAAAAAAATATTGACTGCAAATATTAAGGGGTCAGCTGTGGTTTGGCACAATCTCAGTGCTAAAAAGGATGTTAAGCAGACCCATGGGACGTGACAAAGATACAGAGATCAGGTGTAATTATAATCTTTGCATGTTCTAGAACAAAAAGGTTGTTAAATTGGTAGCAAACCAGGGCTCTTCTGGCCTTACTTCATGCTATGTACACAGGGGTTTATTTCACAGAGGTCTAATAGTCCAACAGCTTCCCAGTTTTACCTCTGTGTTTGCCCTATACATTTTCTGAGCTCATTGCTGCTGTCAAACAGTCACAACGTTCACCACTATGCACTGAGTTCACTTTCTCATGAGTATAAATAGTGGTAAAATTCTCTTTCTGTCCAAGAGGAGCAGAAGGGAAATTTTATTCAGTTTCTTCTTTAAAAGGTAGAGTTTAACAACTTCTTTATGATTGTTAAGAGCTTAGGGGATAAGCAGCCAGGGCACAGTCCCAATTTTTGTCTCTCTGTATTCTGTGCTGTCTGCACAGAGCATCTAAGGTTATTCCCCAAAGGGATCAGGCTGCAAGACTGCATAGTCACAGAAGAAAAAGGTTGTGGGACTCACTTCTCTCTGTGGCTGCATTAGTTAAGATCTGTGCTAGCTCATTAAAATAAAGTATAGTTAACCTATACAGTATTTAATATTCCTCAAAGAGGGAAGTAGAAAACAAGTACAATGTTCTCTAAAAGTTTGAAGTTCTATTTAATGAAAACATAGCAGCTGTCAATATATGAGGTATCCTGTATACCCCTGTGTTATCTACTCCATTCATTCCTAACAATGGAAAAACACAGACTGCACTCATCGGGAAAAGTAATTACTCAAATAATTTTCTTTTAAATCTTGATCTTCATAAAAATGAGTATTTTAATTACTTGCAGGAATCTATTAGTATGTGAAATCACCAGCTCCCACTAACCTTGAAAAAGGACAGAATGACTGAAATGCTGATTTTCTGTTCTAATGAATTCACATAAGTAAATAAATTACCATTTTTATGAAGTTTAAAAATTTAAATGATAATGGGCCAAATTCAGAACATACGTATGAAAACTGAATCTTACTCAGTGATGGACTAATTTCTGCCATCTCTATTTGTAGTAGGTCATCCATCATGAAATATGGTATCAAAATAAATTCCAATCCAATTAAGATTACCTACTGGTTATTGAATGTTGCTTTAGGTTGAGGTCAGTAAAGAATATACTACTCTGGGAAAAAAAGTAAGAGCATTCAGAATGGTTCTCAGAAGTGCTGACTGATGCTGGGGAATGTGTTATTTTTGTCCTAAAGATGACAAGCACAAGACAGTCCTTCAAGATCCATAGGAAATATTGGGCACCAGAGCTGTAAGGAGGGAGAGCTAAAGGACACTTTTCTTCTTCTCACCTCTCTCTTTTTTTTTGATAATTATCTGCTGATGACAAGAAGTTATGTGACTGGGGGGATTCTCATTCTCTCTGACAATCTGTGTGGATAACTTCCCAGACCAGACCACGTCTGGACTGCTCTTCAGCCTTCAAGCTGGAGCCAGTTTATAGCCAGGCAACCCATAGCATCTATAGTTAAGTATTTACACCATTCTGCATCTATGGTTATAGATGGTCTTTTATTGACAGTAGAAATTAAAGACACAGTCTAGTCCTCAGTATTCTTCACTCACATTTTAAGAAATGAGAAGTAACACCAGCAAAATTTTGAAGGGTTTTTGCTATTTTATTTACAGTCCAACACTTTTACACACTATACCTATTTAAAGTCTAGTACAACAAATGAGACAACTCTAGCTTTTCATTTTAGATCTCTGGAGACAGGAAAGATGTTCCTACACTTTCCTGGAGGAAGAGTATGTATGCCCTCCTTTGGTGACTCTAAATACATAAGTGACTTCAGAAAGAAAATTGTCAAAGAGCAATATGACTGAGCTTATATAATAATTGTACACAAGAAGGGAGTCACAGGTCTGTAATAAGAACCTGATGGCAACTGAAAAGTTAATTAGAGTAGACTATCCAGCTCTAATTGAAATGGGAATAGATCTCTCCCTCTAATTTATGGTGTTAAGTGACACTTCAGATCTTCTTCAGTACTATAGGCTATTGAAAACCGGAGAACTACCTGTGCAATGAGATCACGCTCCGTAGAGGAAAGAGGTCAGTTTATAGCTATTTGTTTGGGGACTTTTTTGTTTTGCTTTGTTTTCTTCCATTAACTCCATTTCTCACCAGTGTCTGATAGTAAATAACTCTATGCTGTGCCCTAAGAAACTCCTCCATGTGGTTATGTTTTGATTTGAAGTGTTTCAGCCTTTTGTAACAAGGACTTTTACAGTAACACACTGAGACTTCAATATCTTTACAAAGACGTTCGCTAGTATTTGGTGGGGGGAGAGAAAAGGGGAAGTAGAGAAATAGCTTGTTAAATGTGAAATTCTTTATATTGAGAATATTCTACCTGTCTACAAACATGAATGTAATATTATGGTTGAGAATATAAATTATTATCTGAAAACTTGTCACAACAAGATTTCTCTTTACTTCATTGTACCTCTTTGGGCTTTCCAAAGTTTCTGTAACAGGCTTTAACACTTTTTAAAAAGTAAGTATGTTAGATGATGAGTTCTGTTTTGTTCATTTTGTTTTGGCTTTTTTCACCACAAAATAAATTGGTTTGGTTTTTTTCACCCCCCCCAAAAAAAAATTAAGCATCTGATAAGAGGTCAGTAGGAGTTGGGAGATGCTTCCCTCACAGATCACCAATCTCATGCCTCTGGAGGAGCTCCAGTCCAGTCTCTCACATCCTGCTGGGTTCACAACACAGCGAGAAATGGAAGCCACTGACTTTCATATACACATAATACCTCCAATCAACCCTCTGAGTGAACCTCAGAAGAGTGAACCTGCTTCTGTATTCCAAGGGGTAGAAAATTCAGAAAAGGGATCAATCCAGATCTTGATCTCTGTGGGTTGTGTTTGTGTACTGATTTTGTCTTGAATGACCAAAGAGAGATTCCATACCATATCATGTGCTCAGCAATAAAAGCTGAAGAAGGAAGGAGGAAGGGGAGACGTTCAGAGTTATGGAATTTGTCTTTCCAAGTAACCTTTATATGTGATGAAGCCCTGCTTTCCTGGAAAAGGCTGAACATCTGCCTGCCAATGAGAAGTTGTGCAGTCCTTATTTTGCTTGCTTGCACACGGAGCTTTTGCTTTACCTGTTAAACTACCATTATCTCAACACATGAGTTTTCTCACTTTTGCCCTTCTGATTCAATTCCTCATCCCATCAGGGGGGAGCAAGCAAGTGTCTGTGTAGTGCTTAGCTGCCTACTGGGGTAAAACCAAAAGAGTTAGTATTTCATTTACTGGTGATCTATTTCTTTATTTTTCATTAAATATTTTATGGGAATTCCCTACTTCTTAGGGTATATATTTGGTATAGGGTGGAGGATCAATACCTGCTCCATGGGTAATATTCCCTTTAATTTTTGTGTGGAGGTCAAATACATTAACATTTTCAAAGCTTTCCAGAAATGTATGTAAGGAAGAAAGTTGATTTATAGATCAGCTTCAAATTTTGGTGAGAAAGGTAAAAGACCATTCAATCTTATCAATGCTCCTGGATACATGCAGAAACAGACTATAATGTCTCCTGGAAGTTTAAGGTTAAAAAGGGAGACAGCTAGGAGACAAATACCATCTGGGATTAGATAGCTGTTGAGAAGTAGATTTTTTGTGACTATGACCTTTATACGTAAATATCTAAACTGGGACTTGGAATTTAGATGTCAACTGTGTTTATATATACCCATATGCCCATAAGACATATATTTATAATAAATATTATGTTAGAATATATGATAAATATAGAATCATAGAATCATAGAATCATAGAATCATAGAATCATAGAATCATAGAATCATAGAATGGTTTGGGTTGAAAGGGACCTTTAAAGATCATCTAGTTCCAATCCACCTGACATGGGCAGGAACATTTTCCAATAGAACAGGTTGCTCAAAGCCCTGTCCAACCTCACCTTGAACATTTCCAGTGATGGAACATTTGCAACTTCTTTGGGCAACCTAGTCCAGTGTCTCACCACCCTCATCATAAAAAAATTATTTCTTATGTCCAATCTAAACCTACCCTTTTTCAGTTCAAAACCATTGCCCCTTGTCCTATCACTACAGCCCTTGGTAAAAAGTCTTTCTCTATCTTTCCTATAGGCCACCTTTATATATTGAAAGGCCACAATAAGGTGCTCCCGAAGCCTTCTCTTCTCCAGCCTGAACAACCTCAACTATCTCAACCTTTCTTTGTAAGAGAGGTGTTCCAGCCCTCTGACCATTTTTGTGGCCCTCTTCTGTACCCATTTTAACAGGCACATGTCTTTCCTGTGTTGAGGACCCCAGAGATGGGCACAGTACTCCAGGTGAGGTCTCACAGAGAGCAGTGTAGAGGGGGGAGAATCACCTCTCTCAATCTGCTGGCCACACTTCTTGTTATGCAGCCCAGGATATGATTGGCTTTCTGGCCTGCAAGCGCACATTGGCTGATGTCCAATATTTCAGCCACCAAAACCCCCAAGTCCTTCTCTGCAGGGCTGCTCTCAATCAGTTCATCCCCCAGTCTGTACTGATATTGGGGATTGCCCTGACCCAGGTGCAGGACCTTGCACATGGCCTTGTTGAACTTCATGACATTTGCACAGGCTCACTCCTCAAGCCTTTCAAGGTCCCTCTGGATGGTATCCTTTCTTTCTAGCAAATCAGCTGCATCACTCAGCTTTGTGTAATCTGCAGACTTGCTGATCGTGCACTCAATCCTACTATCTATGTCATTAATGAAGATATTAAAAAGTATTGATCTCAGTATGGACCCTTGAGAGACACCTTATTACTGGTTTCCATCTGGACATTGAGCCATTGACTGTAACTCTTTGGGTGCAGCTATCCAGCCAATGCCTTATCCATCTAACAGTCTACCCATCAAATCCTTATCTCTCCAATTTAAAGAGAAGAATTTTGTGGGGGACCATAACAAAGGCCTTACAGAAGCCCAGATAGACGACATCCGTAGCTCTTTCTTTGTCCACTGTGTAGTCACTCCATCGCAGAAGGCCACTAGGTTGGTCAGGCAGGACTTGCCCTTGGTGAAGTCATGCTGGCTGTCTCTAATCACCTCCCTGTCTTCCACATATTTTGACATATCTTCCAGGACAATCTGTTCTATGACCATACTGGGCACAGACTCGTCTGTGTGCCAACACAGGGCTGACAGGTCAGTAATTCCCATGGTCCTCCTATTAACCCTTTTTAAAATGGTAGTGATGTTCCCCTTTTCCCAGTCAACTGTAATATTCCAGTCCAGCCATAACATTTATATTTTATGTAAATATATAATATAGTTATAATGTTTAATATATTATATATTAAATATTTTTCTATATCACATGCCTATATAAGCATATATATACTATACTATACTATACTATACTATACTATACTATACTATACTATACTATACTATTATAATAAATATTATACCTTATAATATATTTTTAATACATAATATATTATAAATATTCTATGTCTATATAAGCATATAGACATATTTCCACCTTAGCATCTCCAGGTGTCAGTTACTTCACATATATTAAGAAGATTATTTCTTTCACATGAAAGTACATGAAAGAATTCTACAATCTTTAAAGAATGCATATACGATGAGAAAGGTTAATAACTGGTGTTCTTCAGTATTGAAAAAGAGAAAGTATAACTCAGTATTGCAAAAACTCAGTCTTTTCCAGCATTGCCTAGTATTTTCAATTTGAGAATCTGCTTTTCCTACTTAAGCTGAGAAAAATAATACCCTACCAAACTATTCAGTATAATGAGACTGCTTGAAGAATATGGTATTGTTTAATGTAAGTACGATCTGCAGAATGTCAGCGTGAATGGTACTTCAAAGTATTCATCTCAAAGGAAAAAGCAAACTTTGACAAAGACACAAAAATGAAAAAATTGAAGAGAAAATTACAAGCTTATAAGTAAGACATTCAGTAATATGTGCACTTTCATTAAATAGCTGAGGGAAAAAAAGAGATAGTTATGACAAAATATAACTGCAAAGGAATCACATACAAAAAGCATTTCTAAGATGCCTGAAAAATCAGCAGCTGAACAAGAAATGGACCTGAAAAAAGTGGTAAATCCTTGTGAATTAAAATACATTTATCTAACTGTTTGAAATACATTCACATTATTAGTATGCCCAAAGCGGATAACACACTGTTGTTCAGGGAGGTTGACAAATAATCACTTAGCTGGTACCGTTCTTTGTTTCCCTCTAAAGAAGATGGTGCATTACTGGTTACATGAATTATCAGCTGATTTACGGGATTTAGGAGTTAGCAGTTTATTCAGCATCATAGCAAGTACAACTGAAGTCCTGAAGAAAAACTGCAGCACAGACATTATAAAATCTGACAACGAAAACAGAATATCTATATATTTTTCTTTTGGAAAAAAAATGCAAACTTTTTGATCATAGTGTTGCCATTCTTCATGACTTTCAGAAATTTTTTCTCACCTTTATGTTTACTCCCATGCCAAGTCTGGAACCAGGATTACCGTCTCAGAAATGAAGACAAAAATATCTCTCATTTTATACTGTGCAGAAACTCTCTTCTATCAATAGGTATTGAATGAAAATAAAACATGACAGATAAGAATTTTAAAACTACTTTAATATACCATACACATAGGCATTACTTTAACTAATTTAGTTTATTTAATTAGTTAATTAATGGGCTTGATCTTTATATTTTAGCAGGAATATCCCGGTAGATAACATTTTCACCAACAAACTAGCATTAATTGCTTAAAAAAATACTGTTATCTGTGAGGGGTTGTCTGTGTTGCAGTCATTTTATTCAGACTATTTTACTAACAAGCTGACACAACGATAATACTGTTGTGTAACCACTTCTCCCATTCTTTTTCAACAATATTGAGAATGCTTTCCTTGGCAACCATCTACACAGCATCACCTCCCTGCATCCTTCAGGTCTTCCTATATTTGAACTTAGAAAGTCATGTGATTTCAATATTTCTTCCTATCTTTCCCTTCTAATTCTATCTATTAAGCTAATCACCCCTTCAGGTCACAATGATTCTTTTTTTTACTTTCAGTTCTCCAGGCTGTCCATTGCTGTTCTTCCAAAACACCACCTTAGAAAAGTCTTCACACTCATTTCAAGCTGTGCCTATACTGTCAATCTTTTCTTTCCCAATAATTTGCTTCTCAACTCTACTTTGTGTCAACATCTCAATTTTTTTCTCCCCACATGCAATTGCTATTACATTCTGTGGTCTTTCAGACGTGTCACTCGTCTGTTATCACCCTAAATCTCCTCTTCCACTGAATTGTCAGACTGAAAGTTTCTGTCACAGCTAATATTTCTTCACAGATCTAGGTATAATGAATGGTACTGAAAGTGATGTTTATTTTTCAATACGTATTTGTCAGAAGCATTCAGATACTGCATAATGAGGTGAGCAGGAGCCTATGACAGAGGAAAACTTCATTACTAAAATCAAGTTTTGGAAAGATAATGAATGTAAACATAAGGAAGTTTAAAAAGAGAGAATACATTAGTGGGTGTATGCTGAAGAATCACATATACCTTTGATGATGCGTGAATTAATAAAAACGATGGACAATTTGTGTTTATAAGAATAGACTTTACTTGAACTTTGACCAGGTTAACTGTTAATGACCATTCCCTATTTATTTTTGCTTAATTTATTAAATAATTACTGTGTGCATGCTTTAAAAAAATAATAAAAAAAAAAAAGTGTAGGAATCAGTAATGAAACGCTCATAAGAAAGGAAAATAAACTGAGCAAATCAAATCCTGGACTAAAATTCTTCAGAAATGAACACTATTGGGACTGCTAAGTTTAGAAAAATATTGAGCATCTTCTGGCTAGCATTTATCAAGTGGCATTTAAGTGTGAGTTGTAGCTTTAAAAATCTAGAAAGATAAATCATCTTTATTTTAAATTTTATCAGAGTTTTAATGCACTCCAAGCACAGTACAGGTGTTGTTTAAAATAGAAATAAATAAATCAGACTTAACAAACTGCTTGCTTCAGCTGTTTTACCTCTAAAGGTGTTTAGTTCATTCCTATTTTGGAGAAGAAAATCAGATGAAAAAGTAAATTAGTAGTATTTATACTGTTAGAGAAGTCTCCAGTTTTTTTTCCCCAAAATAAGTTTGAGTTTACCTTGAAATAACTGTCTTTTAATATTGCCAGATGGCATTAGCTAAAAAAAAAATTATAGGCATATATACATGCATACATGGATATATATTTACATATATGGATACATATACAGACATAGACGTGTGTGTATGCAAACTCAAAACAAATTGCTTGCTTTATTAGAAATACAGTGCATAACTTCTGACAAGTTTTTTCCTTACAAGTTTTTTCCTTATGTGACGGATGGAGTCCCATAAACTATACTTCGGATAAAAATCCTACTACTAACCCACAAGAAATACAGTTCTTTTATCCTGACGATCTGTTGACGTTGTCTGTGCACAGACCAGCACTGAAATAGCAAAGTAAATATTCTGTTATATCCTTTAAATATGTTGTTTAATTCAGTTAGAAATTTTGCATTATGGAACCAGTTATTAATTATTTATAATTTTCCACAATTGCAAGTGAATCTGTTAAAAGGTCTTTTGCTTTTGTATGTCCTTCGTAACAAACTAGACTATTCAAATGCAAAGCAGGCCCTGAGTACGGTGTATTAAATTAGATTAGTTAGCCATAGGCAGGCTTGTAAAATCTGCAGAAATATGTAATTCTTACTGTTAAAAATATTGCCAACCTGTGTGCATTCTCTATGTGGTTAATCCACAATTTCACTGTAAACAAGGATTCCTTTCAAAATGTTGTGTAAAACTTAGAGGTAATTAGGGCTTATGTCTGCTGGGATGCTTTTACAATTGTGGTATAAGTCCGAGTTGTAACTATATATATACTGAATGAGTTTATGAGAAACAAAAAAGTCATCCAATCAACACAACCAAATCTCTTTTTAGTAGCATTGACTAAAATAAATAATATAGTCTAAGTATAATTTAGTGTTATAAATTATTTCATGTATAGGATGTGAACCAGTGTCTGCTGAAATAAAGGAAGAAACTTTTAATGTTACTTAGTTGGCCCTTACTAAAGCATCTTGTATGAACACTTACCTAAGCACTGGCAATGGAGATTGCCTTTCTATATTATCCCCCTTGTTCTGAGACAAACTACTTCAGTATGTAATTTTTTATTTCATATTTCTATAATTTATTTCTTTGAATTGGTCCACACTGGTGATTTTTTTTCATATCATAAATATGCAATTTATCCTCAAATGCACAATAACTTTTCATCATTATATTCTATTTTGCATGTTTGAAAAGCTTAAAAAAACAAGCAACTGAAGAACAAGAAATGGTATCATCAACTTTTAGACATAATGATGAATACTCAACAAATGAAAGGAAGATGACAGACAAAATTACCTTAAAAGATGCAACTTCTCCACTCTGAGACTATGGTAAATGCCTGATATTCCATTTCAAAATAGAGAACCATGTTCTGTTTTCTCTTCCTGGCTGCTTTGCATCATGCCAACAATAGAAAAAAAAAAAAAACCTCCAGTCTTGCAACCTTTGGTGCCTTACAATTTACTACTCAGAGGAAAGCCTCACAGGGAACCCAGGATGTGTTATTGTAACTGTTGTTACTTCAGGCACTTAACATCCTCCTGGGAGAAAGAATATTAGCTGGAACCACATGCTGTTCTGTAACTTCAGTGGTTTGCTATGGTTTCTTACAGTCGTAAACAGCTATAAAAGTTGAGAGGATAGCCTCAATAGTGCCAAGAGTCTGGGTTGTCCCAAAGAACCCCAAGAAGTGTACATTTGGTTCAGGGTGACTCTGTTGGGTAAGCTCTATGTTCAGCATAGGTGGGCCATATCAAAGCATGCAATCAAATCTCCTGTGAGCTACTTAACTACTTACAGATCTCATAATTTTATCTGACCCCTGCAGTTTTTGAGTATCAGCCTCTGAGTGTTTTAAACTCTTTTTGATTTCCAGTTAGAGTCATTGTCCTCTATTTAATTTCATCAATAATATTTACCACCTACTTGTTCAGAAGGTGACTTTAAATTATAAACACACACTCAGAGAAATATAACATAAGGATACATAGCTGGTATTTTGACTGATGGTGTTACCATTTTAATATTTTGTCTTTTTACTAGGCTGGACTTTCAAAATATTTTTCATTAGTATTTTTTTATATTTTGAAAAACTACTTTGGTATAACTTGTTAATTAAAATTAACACAATACGAGAAGTAAAAGCAATTTGATGAAGATATTACCAAATCAGAAAAAAATAAAAAAGGAATAAAGAAAAAAAACTTTTTTGGTTCATAATAATATTCAAATATACATAGTTTTCCTTCAACTTAATTTAAAAATTAATTTGTTAGAATTTCAAATTTGTAAGACATGAAATTTTAAATTGTAAGTTGCATATTTTAATTACATTTTATGTAATACAACATACTATATTAGGTGCAGGTGGCAAGGTACCGTCAAGGGGCTGCTGCAGGGGCGGCCTCTGTGAGGTGAGGCCGGGGCTGCCCCGGGCCGGACACAGCCGGTTCCAGCCGGTTCCAACTCACCTGCTTCAGGGCAGGGCTGAGCCCCACAGCCACGGTCGTGGCACCTTGGGGAAAAGGTATTTAAGAAAGGGCAAAACACTGCAGAGCAGAGAGGTGAGTGAGAAAAAAAAACAAACCTGAGAGAAATAACACTGCAGACACCACGGTGAGAGAAGGAAGGAGGGGGAGGAAGTGCTCCAGGTGCCGGAGCAGAGATCCCCCTGCAGCTCATGGTGAAGACCATATTAGGGCAGGTTGTCCCCCTGCAGCCCATGGAGGAGCCCATGGTGGAGCAAAGAAAAAGTGCCTGGAGGAAGGAGGGGCAGAGGCAAACTGTTATGTATGGACCGTAGTCCTGAGATCTACTTTTACATGTACTAAATCCACCATTTTATATCATAGGATATAAAATGTTCCATTTGTTTTTTCATCATTCAGAACAAAAGGTAATGATGTCATCTTACCCAACCCATATTTATATTTGCTTAATCAGAGCGGTAGCATTGTCAGTGTATAGCCCTCTCATATCCTGAGAAGCGTGACTGCAAACACAATTTTCCAAAAGATGATGTTAGGTGGGACAGTGAAATTAACAGAGGAAACCTGTTTCTCTCTCTTTCTCTCCCCCCCTCTGTGATGGAAGCTTTACCAGTCGCTCGGACACAAAACCATGAGCCTCCTGACTGAGCGAAACCCCTGATTTATTGCCTTATTGCAAGTAAGTTAGAGATATGGGTATCAGAACAAATCCATTTTATTCCACTGGAACCAAAGTGCTATTTGTATTTCAAAACTGAACTAAAATCTATTATCAGAGGTCAATGAAGAAAACAGAAAGGCCCACAATGACATAAACATGGAGCAAGAACTAAGTACGTAAATAACGCTGTACTACTCATCTGTAATACGTAAAATATTGCAATATTGCAAATGACAACTCTAGCACCAATAAGTAGCTTACTTTAGTTTCTACCTTCTCCAAACCAAGATAATAAAATTAAAACAAAACAACCATGGAGTATTTAGTGTAGACAGAGCACTACATTTTGGTGTAGGTGTTACCTGCACTACTATGACATGTTGAGTTTAGTTTCTTTGTAGTTCTTTATTTTTAATGCTTTGTTAAGTTTGTGGTTAATAGAAGGTAAACTATGGTCCTTTCTATGAAAATGGCATGGTTTCTTGACATAACTGGAGAGCCTTTATGATAAAATTTACATGCATTTATATAATTTTACATCATGTAAATAGCAAGAGATTGGCTGAAATTTAATCTGTGAAATCCAAGCATCATAAATCATCTAAGGGTTTTGGGGTTTTTTTCTGTGATAGAGTGTAATCTGGGAAAATTCATATAATGTGATTGTCAAAATTTAAGTGTGCGTCAATATTAATATATATCTCTTAAAAATAATTATGTACACACAAATTTAATAAACTGGCTACTGACAAAAACATAAAATCACATATAGCAGATAGCAATCATGTAATAGGACGAACCTCGCTGACTAATCTTTCTCAAATTTAATATTGGTTATCTGGCTTGGTCCCATGTTGTTCTTCACAAGCTTAGGAAATATTTAGGATTGTAACCGCAATAATTTGGTAGCTGAGTGAACAGACAAAATCCTTCCTTTGTCTGTCTGAGGTTGGGTAGAGTTTAATATTGAATAATAATTCCTGTCAGGAGCCTGTCTCATGCTATTCAAAACACGTGGTATGATATATGCTTTTTCAGTCACCATATGAAAACAAATTAACATTCTAAACTCTGGTAACTCTACAGATAAAAATCATATTATAGCAAAAATTAAAGTTCAGGCCAAACTGAGGGAAGACAGGATGACAAAAAAAGTGACTATAGCTAGCCAATTGCTTCTGAGCACAGGATCATAAACAACAAAAGAAGTCCTAAAATTACAGAAAATTTGGAATCAGAAAACATGTATTCAGCTGTTGTCTGTTTAACAGCAATGAATATCATAAATTGTGTGATGGGGTGACAGCTCATTTTGCCTTTTTACAATATCTGTGTTAATTCCTACATATTGTTTGGTTTGTGTGCTATGGTTGTTGATTAATATCTCAGCCAGTAAGTAGGATGGACATGAGATTTGTAGAAAAATAGGCTACTTAATCATTACTAAATACCTTGCACTATGCAAAATTAAACAAAACAACTTAACACTAGGACTACACATATCCATGTTACTCTCATAAGTACAAGACATATTTTTTAATACCCTAAAATAATTCAAAGCAGTGTGATACATTTGGCTGCCCTCTATAAACAGTGTGACAAAACATTTTTCACTTGATATTGAGATACAAAATAAAAACATTCTTTCTGGGCAGCTGTGAAAGCAACATAGTAAAGGATTTATTTGAGGAGCATAAATTTAAAAGCCTAACCATTTTATCAAAGTAATTTCCTTTCTTATTTTTTTCCTCTTTTTTTTTTTTTCCCCCAAGAACAAAGAGTGCAATGGCCAATTTGGTGGGAAACCGGTCTAACAAACAAATTTTCTGTCCCTAAAGCATTCCTTTAGATCTAGGCTCCACTGTATTTTGAAATGACTTATGTCAAGGCCATTGAGATTTCTATTGTTAGAACAGTAATTTGTTTTTGCATGGAATTACTATCAACTGTTGTGTAGTTTGAGAGCTATGGAAGCGGTAATAGAGAAACGTTCACACGGCCCATTTACTGGATGAGGTTGCATAAAGTCCATCTGATTATGTATAAGTGGTTATTAGGAAAGGATCTCTAACAAGAGTCACAAGAGAGCTACAAATACTCAAGCCATCTATTATGGAGTCATTGTACAGGAGCTGTGGTTTCATGAGTACTGGATACTTCATTGACAATGACTTCTGGACAATAATAAATGATGTTTTTACAGGCCAGTTTCAAACTGTACAGTTCAAGTGCCAAACAAGTCTGTACTTTTAAGTCAGAAATATTAAAAGCAAGAGGGAGAAATAGTTATTGATAACAGCAAACTCCTCTTGGGTTTCAGAGAATAGAAATGTTAAGCCTCGGCAGATTTCATGAGGCATTATGAAGTTCTGAAGACAGATATGTTTTTTTATGAGAGCTGAATGCAGTAATTTATCAGCATAAAGCTTTGAGTTTGCGTAGATCCTTGGGTTGTAGCACAGGGAAATGACAGAAAAGTTATTCATGTCAGGGGGCAATTTTAGGACAAGTAGTTTGTGTCATATTAAGACACAAAGGCCTGAATTCTTTAAAGTTTGCTTGTTCATTAATTCATTCCGTTTCAAGATCTTTCATCCCTACTGTGATCCAAAGGCTATCCAAGATCAGAGAGAAGTCCCAGTAGGGCAGTAAGAAATCCTATGGTGCTAGAAAGGCTTTGAGGTAGATCCTATTACTGAAAGCGTGATAGTTGATATCACAGGGTGCAAAAAGACATAGAAGATCACATTTAGAACTTTGCACCTGTAAAATATTGTTTAGACCTTACTAACTAAGGGTGACACAACTTGCACTACACTTTCAAACCTTTTCTTTTATGCTGCCCATGCAGTGAAAATTGCAGACGCATGCTTGTGACTTTAATTTTCCTGCTTTAATTTGCAAAGGTTGTCCATTTTGTGTGGAAAGTTTGTGAGCAATTTTGCCATTGGAATCACAGAATCACATAATCACAGGGGTTGGAAGGGACCTCTGGAGATCATCTACTCCAACTCCCCTGCCAGAGCAGGAACGCCCAGAGCAGGTTGCACAGGATGGCATCCAGGTGGGTTTGGAATGTCTCCGGAGTCGGAGACTCCACCACCTCTCTGGGCAGCCTCTTCCAGTGCTCTGCCACCCGCAAAGGAAAGAAGCTCCTCCTCATGTTCAGGTGGAACTTCCTATGGTCAAGTTTGTGCCCATTACCTCTTGTCCTATCTCTGGGCACCACTGAAGAAAGACTGGTCCCATCCTCCCAGCACCCTCCCTTTACGTATTTATAAACATTGATGAGATCCCTCCTCAGCCTTCTCTTCTCCAGACTCAAAAGACCCAAGTCCCTCAGCCTTTCCTCGTGAGAAAGATGGTCCAGTCCCCTAATGATCTTTGTAACCTTCTGCTGTACCCTCTCCAGCAGTTCCCTGTCCTTCTTGAACTGGGGAGCCCAGAACTGGACACAGGACTCCAGGTGTGGCCTCGCCAGGGCGGAGTAGAGAGGGAGAAGAACCTCCCGCAACCTGCTGGCCGCACACCTCTTGATGCACTCCAGGATGCCATTGACCTTCTTGGCCACAAGGGCCCATTGCTGGCTCATGGTCATCCTGTTGTCCACCAGGACTCCCAGGTCCCTTTCCACAGAGCTGGGATTCTTCACCTGCATACAATCAAATATATATTACACTTTTGTACAGATGTTTCAGTATTTTAGTGCCTCTTATGAAAAATAAGTCTTGGCTAATGATCACTTCTCTTTCCTTGGTAGAGATAAAACTTCAGATTCATACCTGAGACTTGGTACGGTATGAGCAAAAGCAACTACTTTTGGGATGGAGACAACAAAATCTAAAATGAATTTGAATTTTAATGTAGTTCAAATGAGACATGATGTCTTGGGGCATGAATAGAGGAAAATGCTTTTATTTTTACCTGGTTGGGGTTTTTTTTCCTGAATTAAATTTTAGATTAAGAGTGTTACACAAAACAATTTCTTTGTGTCTTGATGGCTATGATATTTGGAGGGCTTTGCATCTGCTCAGACTTTGAATTTCCTTTGAACTTCAGTAGTTGCACTCATGATGAGTCAGAATGGGACTGGCATGTGTAAATAATTTGAATTTGTATTAAGAAAACCCAACAAACCACTTAGAAGGCCCAAAGACAATCAATTAGATTACTGTTTCTTAAAGAAAGTTGAAAATATCTCTTGAAGGTGAAACATTAATATTTAAATCATCATCATTATTATTATTATGAAACTCATTCAAGAAGCTGTCTTTTTAATATTTTCAATTAAGAAATATCTCTTAGTCAACTTGAAGCATTCCAAGACGTAAAGAAGAATCCCATACTTTCTTATTCAAGTACTATATCCTTGAAGAAGTGGATTGGCTGGGGAAAATGATAATTATCCTTTTAAGTTCAGACTGCTAGCAGATCACTTTGCTTCTTGACACCCTGCCCCTTGACCGATATTGGTAACGTAGGCAGGATGCTGCTCACATGATTCACGTAAAGTATGATTCTATAAGATCACACTACCATTGTGGAGTCAAGGATTGTCATGACTCTTACCCTCATTCGAAAGGCTTTGGCATGATTAGCTGTTGCTGCCAGATGACCCCCACACTGTCAGTTACAGTCCGCTGGAGCCATGGCATCACTTATGATCCTTTGTTTGCTATCAGTGATTGGGTGAGTCACCTTGTGGGTGCATTGTTGCTTGTCTTTCTTACTGTGTCAATAAAACTTTGTATTACGACATGTTGTTGGACTCCATTACTGTTCAGACCACAGACTGGGAATGAACAGCATAGGTCTTTCATGGAGAAAGGGGTGTCACTACATGACAGAGAGCTGTGCTTAATCTACCAGTCTGTCTGTAGGCCAGCTACCTTATTGGTGTAGAAGCTGGAGAGAAGCTCAAAAAGTAACAAGATCCAATAGATAGAATTTGAAGGCAAACAAATTCAACTGGAAACAAGTTTGAAAATAAGACAACAAGAATGATAAATCACTAACTATTTGCAATCGCTTGGGAATTTCCAAGGAGAAATCATCATGGGTATTGTTGGAACCAAGGTAATGATTTGTGTTTATGCAACGTGTTTGTTAAAAAGAAATAATAAAAAAAATCGCTCCCATTTAAGCAAGAATTAACTTAGGGTGTCAAAGCAGATAGTCACAGTAGGGTCCTCTTGCCTTATAATCTAATGGAACTTTTACTACAGCTGAATGCTGTTTCACTTTGTACTGAAAGGGAAAGAACAGGAAGGGCAAAGAATAGCACAGATGAGAACAGCAGTATCAAAATAATGGAGCCTGTCCAGATTGAAATAATGAGGGGAACCCTGCTGTTTGGGATCCTAATTGGACCACAAAGGTCTGCTTTATCTATTTAGGTGCATTGTACTTACATTACTGAGGAGGTCTGTATTTAATTCCTGTAAATGGTCTCCTCCTGGAATCAGCTCCAGTACTAAGACTACATTACTATAACATTGCTGCTCCTTCTCAGGTTTAACTCTTGTCTCTCCAAGACTGATTGATCTTCACCAAAGACAAAGAGATTTGTACAATAATACAGAATTTGGGAACCATTTTACCAGTTTCATGCTGCATTGAAGTTATTCTCAACTTCATTCAGTCAAAATCACAATTGATCCTTGAAATGTTTATTACGTGCCTGCTCGCAGCTCTGCTGCACCTTCTCTCAGAGCTACACTGACCAGAAATATATTACTTGACTGGCTTTTTCTCCTTCTCCTCAGTCAGATCTGGAAATCCCTGCTTGAGAAGATAGTACCTGATCTGGAGAATAACCTCTTTACTGTGATTCATTAATTACATTCAGAATTTCAACTTTCAAGCTTTTATTGCATGTTGGTTAAAGTGTTCAAAAGAAGGTGGAAATTATGCTGCTATTTTTAACAAATTCCTTCAAATCACCTATGTGTCTGGTAAACTACTTAGATATCGACTGCCCAAATATTTATCTCACTTTCTGAAATTCTAACTACTTCCATATGTGGTAGCAAAATATCAGACAAAAAGTCCCATATTCATTCTTGTGGTCACTAGGGTCTTAATCAGAGAGAGACCTTCTTCCTCTGAATGACCACAGTAATGTAATATAGCCTACGGTGACTTCTTCCCGTCAAATCACTCGGCATATTGAAATAAATAATATACTGAAGAGTTGTATCAAAAAGGTGGGTTTATCCATTGAAAATGGTTGCCTGGGATTACATTCAAATGGTAAAGTAGAAATGGACACATTAGGGAAAACCCTGTTTTGCTGCACTTTTATATCTAAGGATTTTGAGTCATAGTCATTAAGCTTAACTCTTGCTTCAAAACAATAAGGTTTTCTGTCATTCTGTATATTCTAGAGGATTTTTTTGCCCTCAAATCTAAATTTTAAAGTACAGGCACTAATTTATATTTTAAGAACTTTTAAAATGAACAGAGGAGATGTGTCTTTTTGTTTCTTTAATAATGATCAATTGTTTTCTTATTATATAAACATATATATGTCATACCATACGATAAGGTCTAGGTATTCCTTTGGTTTCCAGTTGTCAATCAGCAGCAGTGTAGGTCTTCCAGTGTCATATATGTCGTATTTCTCTGACAATTTAAGATATCTCAGATTATATTAAATATTTACTTTCGAGAACCTGAATTAAGCCAATGCAGTATTAGTCAATATAATGACTGAAGTCTAGAGAGGTATTCAGATAATAATTTCCTAATTTAGAATGAGCTAAATACCTCTCCAGGTTTATAATGAGCAGACCTGAACTGACTGTCATAAGTGCTTAGAGATCTAGTTCATATGAACACTTTCCTTATAGATCCTTAAATGTTCCAGTTTGGGAAATTAATGTAACAAAATCTAATACGAGATCTTATGAAAGGGGAAGGTGATACTTATTTACCAAAACTATAAGTAACTTGTTTCTACTGGTGCTTATCCTCATAAATTTCATGCACTCGGTCTCTTGTAACCACATGCTCACACTTATAAAAGCATATGTGTCTAACGGTCTGGCCAGCAACTCTTTGTGCCACAGAAGAGAAGGGACATCAGCTATAGAGTCTTCATTGCCTTTCTGGGATTCTTCTTGGGGACAGCAGGTCTGCTTTCCTTGTTTAAAATATATGTCTGCGGTCTATTTTCCAGGTGAGCATAGGATATGCCACAGCCTTGTGAACATCTTCTGCTGAAGCATGTCAATACATTACAGTATTAATAAAATCTCAGATCTCTTGAAGGAGGGAGATAGATGCCTCAGTCTTGCAAGGAAATAATGATGATCTGATCAATTGCTGCAGTGATTACCTGAAGAACATAAATATTCAGACTACACTGAAGCTGGAAAAACAACTCTGGAGGCAAATATGCTCAGTGCTACACTTGCTGATGCATCAACTATGGCAACGGGTTACAGCAGCTGCTGAAGGAAGTGCTCAGAGGCTGGAGGGAATGTACTGGCTGGAAGACAGGAAAAAGAGGTTGGTGACGGAAGGCCATGGATATTGATCATTCTCAAAACTGGATTAAAACACACAGTGTTTTTAATTAGAAATACAACAAAAACAATGAATGAACTCAGACTTCATTGCTTCTAGGAAGCCAGATGACTGCCCATTCAATACCGTGTCTAAGCCCACAAGGAGCTTAATAATATAAATAATAACACTACATGAACTTCCTTCAAGAACTCAGACAGTGTAACTTGGATTTTTTAAATCAGTATGCACGTATTTCAGAGCAAAGAAGAAGTAAATGGTGCACCATTGTCTGTACAAAGGTGGCATACTGCCCCTGTGACTTAGAAACGTATCAGTATGGATTAATTCTTTGAGTTCATTTTTTGTGAAGAAAAGGTCTACATGCTGTAGCTAGGACCCTATAATATAATGCACATTTTGCATAGCAGCTGCAGAGTTATTAGGCATTCTCCACAACAAAAAATCAGAGTGGAAAAGTAAGGTTAAATGGTGTGAAAATCATAATAAACAAGTTATATTAAAGTGCCCAGATGTACTGAAGTTTTGCTCATTGTAGACAGTAGAACTACATTCTTAAAAATTATAAGAAAGGCTAAAAATAAAAGTTAATGTGCAAAGGCATATTAATTTCATAATTCAAACTGATAACTGTTATTACTGTTTGTGTGCTGCTATAAATTAAGTAAAACATCTGATCTTATGAACTATAAGAATGAAGCTGCAGAAGAAGTTGATTTCAGCGAATATTTTTGAGAGTGGTTAGTCTCCCTCAGTGACAGGTACTGTTAGAGCGAGGGAGAAGATAACATTTAAATATCCGTTGAACTAGAGAAGAAAGATCTATGACAGACAGGATGACTGACATGAAGAACTAGAATGTGGCACCACCTTTTACCAAGTCCACATCATCTTATCAAAAACACCTGGTGAAAATGACACTTAGTGCTCTTACTTCTTGTCACACACAGCAAGTATCATATTTCAACAGCAACACTATCTGCAGTTATTTTTACCTTTTATGGGATTGTAGATTTTTTTTTATTTCTAACTCCTGTCCTATCTGCAGTTCTGGGGTTCAGATGGCTGTGACCAAGAGTCAGAAAAAGAAATGTCAGACTACTGAATCTGCTCAGGAAGATATCTGGAACTCTGATCAGATGTCAGCAGAGACATCTTGCATAGCAGAAGGATGCTATCAGTAGAGCAGCCACATAGAAAGAATGTCATGAATCCAGTTAATGTGGATTCTAACTTTGGTGCTTTACATAGATCAAAATAGACTCTGTCCTCACACCATAGCTGGGCCTGGTACAAGCGTGACTTGTTTAAACTGGAAGTTTATTGTTAACTCCACATAAACTCATATAGTCTTCCTTTGTTAAAGAGCACTTGGATTGTCAGTGGCAATAAGAAATTTAAAAAAACCCCCAAATTAACAACATTTTATTTTATGTTTTATGCTATGTAACCCATGCAGCAATAACTCTCCATTGCCATGGGGGGACTGCCTAGGATTTTGTGGCTTTGGCCAGGACATTAAGAGCATCTCTAAATTATGAATTTTCAGGAATTCCTCTGATTTCTTCTCCTGTGATGCGTTGTTTACTGAAAGTTCACGGTCCATTGTATCTGACTACTGATCTTGCTGCATTTGAAAAGAATTATCCCTTATAGTTTTTGGACTCACAGAGCCTATGTGGTGTCAGTGTGATACTGACACTTCCTCAAGTTGATATAATGACACTGTTTCATGTTGGTATAATTATAAACAATCTTTGCACTCACGGCTGGACTGTATTTGTTGTATTTTCCATATTTCAGAGAAACCTGAAAGTCATGTCTTCTAGACAAAAAGTTTCCAAGAAACCCCCTAACATTTAGCTGGTATCTATACTTCTACATTAATATGGGTTTGTTGAATGGTTTCAGGTAGGTTGTATACCATGTGCAATCTGTTTTAGACTAATCTTAGTTTTGCAACGTTGTCTCACTCTAGCTTCCCTTCACATTATTATTTACCTCGTCTAGAGGTTTTTCAGTTGTATCAGTCACTGTAGAAAGAATTTATTTCATTCTTCATGCTCTAATTTTGTGAGATAGTTTTTTTCAAGAGCATTTGCAAAAGCTCTTGCTTTTTGCAAGAGGACTAATAGTGCTCCTAGGGGTTTAAATATATGTCTGGATCTACAGTATTTTTTTAATGACAGTACTCAAAACCACAGATTACTGAAGGACACGTGACCACAAATATTTGCACCAAATGTTGTTCTACTAGACAAATTTAAAAATTTTGCAGTACATCTTCAGTTCTTACTTGTGCGTACAAAATAGATACTCCTGAAAAGCTACTCATCTAAATGTCCCCATGAATATTCTGCTTTGGGTTGTCACTAGCCACCAAGCTGTCTTTACTTGCGAGTGTGGTTACTAATATTACATTGATAATCTAAAGGCATTATTATTGCAAATGAAGACCTCTGATCCCAAATCAGTAAAGATTGACACAACAACCATTTGCACTTCGTTGGTCCACTCACTGTAATCATGTAGATAGTTCTTTCTGTAAAGTACATTGTTCTGCCATTATACAGCCTATACCTGGAATACTAGACATACAATGTTATTTTCCAAGACACAAACCCAGGATCATGGAATCACTTATAATAAGTTGTTGTTGTTGTTGTTGTTGTTGTTGTTGTTGTTGTTGTTGTTGTTGTTGTTGTTGTTGTTGTTGTTGAATCGGAGGTCTAATTCTGTGCACAAGTCTGCAGCTATGTAGTCATACCTTCAGCAATACTGGGTTCCAATTTCAGAAGAAATTTCCAGCTATACACACAAACTTTAACATCCGCTTGTTTATGTATGTGAGTTTTACCATCACTGAGTGTCTTAGATTTTCTGTTAATCTCTTAAGCAATTCAGGTCTATATTCAAGGCAACAATGGATAGGTAGGCACGTTAAAATACAAGCTAAAACAACTTTAACACTTGGTGACCTACTTACTGGTGATCTGTTGCATGACTAAGAGATTTTAATATCTTTTCATTCCAAGGCTGCTTAATGAGTTACAGACCCATGGTACATCTTGCACTTACTCTCCTTGTGCACAGTCACAGAATCACAGAATTACTGTGTATTAGGACTTCTCTCAAATTACTTCTGTGTCTAGGAGAAAACTTATGGTACACCCCCTACTTTAAAACAATTCAAGGCTGTACTTACCTACTGTTCAGAACAATTCAGTGGAGAGTTACACTTTTCAAACTTTCAATGGGATAAGTGAAAGCAATCATTCTGTATTTTCACATAACAGTGATACTGTGAAAGAGCTTGATTGTTCCAATTCAGCATTTTTTAAAAAGATATGTTGGTTTCTGGAGAAAAATCCCAAACTTTCCCTCATTAAAAAAAGGTTTTTCAATATCTCACAGTTAATCTTACAGGGTATCAAGTAACAATGTGAAATAATTGCTTTAACAGAGATGACTGAAAAATATGCAGAATTCAAAAACACTTACCCTTCTTATTTTAATCCTAACAGACTCTAATGAACTAAACTAAATTTGCCAAAATTAATTAATTTTATGAGTTCATTTTGATAGACAAAGGAATTATTGGTGCTCCATAGTATATGAAGTACCTAGAAGTATCATTCAGGCCCCAAAGTAGTCATATGAATCACATGGTACCTTTCAGAGTCTATTTGCCTGACCTGGCTTTTCAAAAAAGGAGGCATCCTATAACTCAGCTTGATGGGGCTTTGATTCTTACTAGGAGAGGATGGACTCAGCAGGGAAGCAGCACTTGTAGAAGGAGCTGCCAGGAGAAAAGCAAGACCCAAGGAAGTGTCAATCAGGACAGTCTGTTCTTTACTGCTGTGTGCAAGCAAAAACCTTATTTAAGTTATATATTGTAAGTAAAATCTGTAACTCGAAGTTCTTCCTGAATGAGAAGGCAGAAAAAAGAGAGAGAGAGAGAGAGAGAGAGAGAGAGAGAAAGTTTTAACTTCCACATTTTCTACTTGAGTTGTACTCACACTTCTTACAAACCTTTATCCCTGCAGGATAAATCTGTTTGTGGGATATTCTTTCATTTGATAGTCTTGTAAAGATAGATATTTCCTATATCTACTGCTTGCAACAGCACTGCACCTATTACTTGATGACACTTTTGTACTTTGAATTTTGGAGGAACAAAATTCTCTTCATAGCATTCTATGATTTAATGATGGGATAATCGTTTGATTCCATGTTTGTTGGGTTTTTTTTTACATTTTTACATGAAAGTGTTCTCTGAATTACTGCATGAAAACAAAAAAACCCTCAAAAATCTAGATAATACAGTAATATAGTTATATAATACTAATTAACCCATTCATTTGACTCAGATTGTGAAATTACATTTCACCGCACCTTACAAAAAGCTGTTTGTAAATGGCTATATAAATATATTTTCATTATTAAATCAGCTCTATATCACCAGACTGGCAAAACTTTGTTAATCATGTGTATACTGATAATAAAGTTCTGGGGCAGAAAGAGGTCTCTGTCTCCAGCCAGCTGCCTTTCACTGGCTGAAAAAATCTATCTTGGCTTATGGAGAATGTTGATAGTTTGATGGTTGCTGTCCTCACAATTCTGCAAGCATCTTAATCACAGGCTGCGTATAAATCCCACCCAACTTTGCAAATTTTGCCAAGAAAAAAGGTGTACTAAGAAGTACCAGTAGTGGAGTGCTGAAGTGATGTAATATTGATGAAACACATAGGACAAATACAGAGTAAAACTGATCCGTAAAACATGATGAATCAAACCACAGGCAACAGAGTTAGAGTTTAAACTGAAGAATGACATGAGGTTGTATCTTATATTTTAAGCCCCTGGCTGAGCAAAAAACATAATGGAAGTACAGATATTTACTTGGAAGAAAGGAAGTAAAGATAGAGCCTGTATGCCCATCTGCTTGCAACTAATATTGTAGTAACTGTTCACATAAAAATTGCAGGCTAGTCGTATTTTTGTAACCTTTACTATGTAATCCATTTTCAACAAAATTTTGTTCTGACTGATAGATTCATTATTCATAGAATCATATAATCATAGAATAGCAGGTTGGAAGGGACTTCAAGGATCATCTGGTCCAATCTTTCTTGACAAAAACATGGTCTAGACAAGATAGCCCAGCACTCTGTCCAGCTGAATCTTAGAAGTGCCCAATGATGGGGAATCCATCACTTCCCTGGCAAGATTATTCCAATGGATGATTGTTATCATTTTGAAAGATTTTCCTCTTGTGTCCGATCAAAATCTTCCCTGGAGTAACTTGTACCCATTACCCCTTGTCATGTGAGTCCTTGTAAAAAGGGACTATCTTCTCTGTACTCACCCTTGAAATATTGGAATACGGTGATAAGGTCTTCCCTAAGCCTTCTTTTCTCAAGGTTAAACAAACCCAATTCTCTCAGGCTTTCCTCATATGGCAGGCTTCCCAATCCTTTGATCATCTTGGTGGCCTTTCTCTGGACCTTCTCCAGCCTGTCCACATCTTTTTTGTATAGCAGGGATGAAAACTGAACACAGTATTCCAGGTGTGGCCTGACAAGCGCTGAGTAGAGTGAGTTAGTGACTCCTTTATCTCTGCTGGCGATGCCCTTGCTGATGCAATCCAGAATCCTGTTGTCTTTCTTTGCTGCAGCAGCACACTGTTCACTCATCTTGAGTGTATTATCCACCAGGACCCCCAAGTCACTTTCCACAGAGCTTCTTCCCAGCCAGGTAGATCCCAGCCAGTGCTGCATTCCTGGATTATGTTTTACCAGGTGCAAGACATTACATTTTCTGTTTTGAACTTATTAATGTTCTTGTTAGCCCACTCTTCCAGCCTATCCAGGTCTTCCTGCAGGGTGGTTCTCCTGAAGTTTCCACTTCCCTACTCAGTTTGGTGTCATTGGCAAACTTCATCAGGGTACACTTGATCTCATCATCCAGATCACTTATGAAGATATTAAACAGTGCTGGGCCCAGTATTGATCCCTGGGGGCTCCCCCTTATGACAGGTTGTCAGTTTGAAAAGTATCTATTTACCACCACACTCTGGGTGTGGCCTGTCAGCCAGATCCCCACCCACCACACAGACCATTGTCTAGGCCGTAAGGCATCAATTTCTCTAGGAGGAGGATGTGTCAAAAGCCTTGGAGAAATCTAGGTAGATAATGTCCACCTCTTGCCCCACACCAACCTAGCAGGTTACTTTGTCATAGAAGGCGGTCAGGTTTGTCACGCACGATTTGCCCTTCGTGAATCCATGCTGGCTTTTTCCAATCACGTGCTTCATTTGACTTGTGATAGCCCCTAGAAGGATTCATTCCATAACTTTCCCAGGGACTGAAGTAAGACTGATGGGCCTATAATTTCCTGGATCCAAATCTTAGCCCTTCTTGTAGATGGGGGTGACATTAGCCTTCTTCTGGTCCTCTGGCACGTCTCTCAATCTCCACAACTTCTCAAAGATTATGGAGAGCAGCCTCACAATGAGTCAGGCAGCTCTCTTAACACCCTTGGGTGGATAGCATCAGGGCCAATCAATTTGTAGGGGTCAAGCTCCTGTAATAGTTCATATACCAACTCTTCTTTCACTGACGGTGGGTCTGTGTTTGCATGAACCTGGATTATTGTTCCCAAGGCCTGGGGCCCAACAGTGCTGGTAAAGACAGAGGTGAAGAAAGTGTTGAGAAACTCTGCCTTTTCAGCATTGCTGGTGACTAATTCACCTCTCCTGTTTAACAGCAGGCCAATATTTTCCTTCTGTTTCTGCTTTTTGTTTACGTACCTGAAGAATACTTTCTTGTAGTTTTTGACATCTCTGGCCAGTTTCAATTTGAGCTGAACTTTTGTTTTTCTAACTGCATCTCTGCATGCCCTGGCAATGCCCTTGTAAGTTCTCGATGGATATTTGTCTGCTTCTCCATTTCTGGTACGCTTCTCTTTTGATTTTGAGCAGACTCAGAAGCTCGCAGTTAAGCCAAGGGGATGTCTTGCTCTGCCTAATTCCCTGACCTTTAAAGAGGATGAACTGGTTTTGTGCTTCCAGGGGAGTGTTCTTTAAAAACTCCCAGCACTCTCTAGCTCCTTTATCTTCCATGGAAGCTCCACACAGAATCCCTCCCAGATGAGTTCTGAGCGAGCTGAAGTGTGCTCTTCTGAAATCTAAAACCTTTGTCTTTGTACTAACCTTCAGTGTGCTCAGCAGGATCCCAAATTCCACAATATTGCAATCACTGCAGCCAAGGCTATCACTAACCAAGATATTACAAAGCAGGTTTTCTTGGTTCGTGAGTAGCAAGTCCAGCAGTGACTCATTCCTGGTTGGCACATCTAAAATTTGTATGAGGAAGCAGTCCTCTGCGCATTCCAGAACTTGGCAGATGACATGTCAGCTGCTGTATTGTTCTTCCAACAAATGTCTGAGTAGTTGAAGTCACCCATAAGAATCAGGTTCTGTTGACTCGAAGCTTGCTTATGTTACCCAAATAATGCTTTGTTGGCCTTTTTGTCTTGGTTTGGAGGTTGGTAACAGGTGCCTACTTTAAGATTCCCCCTGGAGATGACCCCTCTGATCTTGACCCAGAGGCATTCGAAAGAGCTTCCACAATCATCGTAATTGAATTCTATACATTCAAGGTTCTCCTTAACATAGAGCACAACTCCTCCTCTTCTTCCCTGCCCATTTTTATGAAACAGCCTATAGCCATCCATCACGATCCTCCAGTTACATGAGTTGTCCGACCATGTTTCAGTTATTCCTGTGATATCATAACTTTCTGAGTGGGCGGGGAGCTCTGGTTTCTCCTATTTGTTCCACAAGGTGTGTGCATTGTTATACATACACTTGAGAGGGTTGGTCTTCTGGTTCACATCTTGGGAGGCAGCTAAGGAACATTTGCCACTGCTCTGGTTAGCCTGGCTTACTCCCCGGTTGGTTGAAATGGCCTGAGTGCTGCCACTTTGAACCCTGCCCCCGAGACCTTCAGTTTAAAGCTTGTCTCATTAAGTTGGCCAGTCTTCTGCCAGAGATTCCTTTGCCTCTTCTATACAGGTGGATTCCATCCTTCCTTAGCAGGCTATAGTCATCGAAGAATGTCCTGTGTTGTAAAAGACAAAACCCTTGTGATGGCATCAGGCACGAAGCCAGAAGTTGATTTGCATTATACGTTTATTTCTGGCTGCACCCTTTCCTCTAACTGGTAAAATGGAAGAAAGATAACTTAGGCACCAACACTTTTTGCTTGCACCCCCAGGGCTTGGTAGTCTTCCTTGTTTCTGTGTAGATTCCATCTTGTGGCATCATTTGTGCCCACATGAAAGAGCAGCAATGGATAGTAGTCTGTGCTCTGGACAAGTTGTGGCACTCTTACATTATTGAATATAAACTTTCAAATGCTTGATTGCTAATTTAAAAGAAAGCTAAAATCCATTACATAAAGTGAATATCAAACTCAACAGAAATTGTTGGTTACGGTTTTTATAGAATAGGACAAATTCACTGTTTCATAAACTATTACAACTACAGCATACAATTACAAATATAAAGTCCTCTAAGAGCAATTAGGGGACAATTGCTTTTATACTATCATACTATAACATAGAGATTTATTCATTAGACCACAAAACAGATTTTTATGAAATTATACACAACAGGAAATTAGACCCTACCTTTATTCTGTATGTTTTATTTCATTTCATTACATTGAGTTTTATGCTATGTTAAAGGTTAATGCCACTATTACTGCCTTCACCATCTGAGTTTATTGAAAGCCTTAGGACACATAATTTAGCAAAAACTACTTGTGGGGGAAGAGGAGATTCAACTTTTTTTCAGTGTAAGAAATGAAAAACAGCTGAAGAAGGGGAGTTTTTCAATAACCAAATATTGCAAACACAGCAGCAGGAGATTGCAAATACTCATACAATACTACTTTTTCACAAGTGGTCAATGGACGTAATATAGAAAATCTTCATTTTGTGAAGAGTCACATGATGATCAGTATTAAAGCCCTGCAGTTTAAGAATAAGAGTAGACAAAAATCTCAAGTTTTACTTTCTAAAAAAAAAGGTTGCTAGCACTCATGACGGCAGAGAAATGCATGAATAATTAACCCAAGAGCACCCTAGGGGCTGAAAAGACAGAAGGCAAATGTAGAGAAAATAAAACTTTCTTTTCTGTAACAATCTTACAAGTTTGGGGGGCCTGACTCATGCATTTTTAACATTTTGGGGTTGACAATAGATTTGATTCTGACTAACGAGAGGAACTGGTTCAGAATCTGAAGGTGGAAGGCAATTAGTGTGAAAATGAAAATGAAATAATAGAGTCTGTGATTGTGAGTTAAGAAAGGAGTGACAACAGCAAAAATGTGACAATGGATTTCAAAAAAGAAAAACTTCAGGCAACTCTGGAAACTGGTTGATATGGTCTTAAGGGAAGGATTTTTATGGAAAAATAAAAAGTTAAAAATGGAGTTTCAAGGCAACCGGCAATTTCCAGCTTGCACAACAGCGAGAATGGATCTGGAAGAGAGGTAGCTATGTATAGACAAGTACATGCCTACATGCCTGCATGAAAAATCTTCAGTGACCTGACATTAAAAAGAAATCATACCATCAGAATGGAAATAAGAATGAAATTTAAAAAAAAAGCATGATGATATTAAAAAAGGGATATGAATTTAAAGGGGGAAGAAAGTCCGATATGCGTAGGAAGAATATTACTTAAAGCTAGTGAGTGAGGATATCATGACTATTTAATAGGAAAAATAAACAAGTACCAGACGAAAAAGGAAGACTAAAAAGGTCAATTTCTTTTTAACATCATTCTTAACAGAAGAGCTTGACTGTGATGAAACACTTAACAAGTAAAATTGCTGTAAAAACATGGGCCTGAATGAAGAAAGATTAAAGGTTATGTAGATAAAGGTATTGGAGATAACTGGTTCTGATGAAATTTGCTATATTTAAAGAAGGCAACAAAAACCATTTCTGAGCCATTGACAAGTATTATGGAAAATTCATGAAGGAAGGATGAAATCTCAAGAGACAGTGAAACAACAAATATAGTACCTGTGTTTTAAAAAGATAAAGTGTATGTGGGGGATTTACTGCTGAGAATTACAGCCATTTTTGGTACCTGAAAAGAAACTAGGACAGATTATTAACCAATCCAATTGTAAATACCAAGAAGATAATAAGATTGTAACAAACAGCTAAGAGATTTATCAAATCAAATAATGTAAAAAAAAAAAACTAATTTCCTTTTTACTCTAAATAACTGATCAAGGAAGCAGAAGAGGGACTGAAGAAGACTGGTTTTTTACCTTAGTAAGGCATATACTCACATGAAATCTCATAAACGAAATACAGAGAAATGGTGTACAGTAAATGAATATAACAGTTGCACTTATAGGGATGAAAACCTTTACTCAAAAAGTAGGTATCATTTTCTAATTGATAACCTTGGTGAGCTCATCAGGTGTGATCCATCAAAATAGTATTTAAAAAAATATTTGTATTCGTTATTATGTTCAGCATATATACTGGCAACTCACAGAGACATTTTATAAGGGAATTAAGCAGAACTGTATAGATTTCTATACATTTTTTAAAAAGAATCTCAATTCATTAAAAATATTTTAAGATACACTGGTGATTCGTTCATCATGTTGAATAAGGATGATACAGTTCAATTTATAGCCATGAGAAACACAAAATAAGCATTAGGAAAAAAAATTCAGGTATAAGGACAACTAAACAATGGAGTATGTGAAAAGAAAGGCTATTAAAGGAGATATCAGAAACATATATTATAGACTGGTTTAATAATTTCAGATCTGTGTCAGAGGAGAGGTTGGACTACATTACTCCTTTGTTTCCCTCCTGTGCTGTGGAGGACATTATAGCAAAGAAGTGAAACAGTTTTGCACTTTTTTTAGGAGTCTCTTCCCCTAAGAAAAAAAAAAAATGGTTGTGTCTAAAAAGCTGTATAGTTTAAGTGTAGACAAATTCTAAGTGAAGTTAATAAATCAATTTTTCTTCATAATGTTTTTATTATCATTCTGTATGATTTGTTTTTTGTTCTCAGACAAAGTTTATGAAATGTTAGTAGACATTTTGGACAAATTCAGGAATATGGTACACTCTTCTAAGAGTAGGTATGAGGCAACAAGTGGGGCTATTTACCAAGTGATAGGGGAGAAAGTTGGAAGGCTTTAAGTCAAACTTGAGTATCTTTTGTTGACAGTTAATCACAGGAATATAGCTTTGCTCTGCTGGAAGTCAAACAAGACTTAAAAATAAATAAAGTATTATGCGTAAGAGGATCATTTAGTCATCTGTCTCATAAACGGATGGTGCATTGGGTCTGGCTGAGGTGGAGTTAATTTTCCCCGTAGCAGCCCTCATAGTGCTGTGCTTTGCCTTGGTAGCTAGAAAGGTGTTGATAACACACCAGTGTTCTGGCTACTGCTGAGCAGCATCAAGGCTGTCTCTCCAACATACTCCCCCTCACCAGTAGGCTGGGTGTGGGCAAGATCTTGGGCGGGGACATAGCCAGGACAGCTGACCCAAACTGACCAAAGGGATATTCCATACCATATGACGTCTGTTCAGCAATAAAAGCTAAGAAAAATGAGGAGAAAGCAGGGGGCATTCGTTATTTACGACGCTTGTCTTCTGGAGCAACTGCTACACATACTGAAGCTCTGTTTCCCAGGAAGTGGCTGGATGTCTTCTCCTGATGGGAAGTAGAGAATAAAGCTTTTGTTTTGCTTTGCTTCCGCATGCAACCTTCGCTTTTGCTTTATTAAACTGTCTTTATCTTTACCTATGAGGTTTTTTCCATCTTATTTTCTCCCCACCCCTTCCTGCTAAGAAGAGAAGTGATAGAGTGGCTTGGTGAGCACCTGGCATCCAGCCAAGGTCAGCCTACCACAGATGGTCAAGTCATTCCAAAGTTTTAATATTCCTATTGATATTATAAGTAATAGACATTTGTAGAAAGTCAGATGAATGTGTGAAAAAGGAGTAGTTATAAATAGAAGTAGTCTTCATCATGATAGCAAGGAAGAAAACAATAATATCCTAAAAATGTCCCTAGCTATTTATAATATTTTCCATCACTGTATACTTCACATGGCCTTAATCTCAATCTAGAAAGGTAAACCAGGTCAAATTGTTGTTAATTACTAACTATACGCAAAAAAGGGAATGTTGACAAAGTTTGGAATTACTGTAATATCCACCATCATCTTGCTTTCCTTGCTTGCATCTCCCATAACAAACTGTGTAAACAACAGAGGCACTATTTTGATTGTTTTTTTATTTTGCTAGATTGTGTAAGTATTATAGTTCTAACTTAGTTTGTAGAAAATACAACAATAAAATATATTAACAATAGTTCTGTCTTATTGTCATGACTTAGATTCAATTTAATAATAACATATCTGCTGTAGAAACTTGTCTGGAGGCCAAATGCTAGTAAAAATAGCAAACTGCATTCTTCATAGCCTGGGTAATTAAGATAATCCACACTACAGACTGAAGTACACTATCAAAAAGATATGCTCCATCTCATTAAAAAGGTAAAAGGCTTGTACAAGAAAAAACAGATGTATTTTTAGAGCTTTATTTGTATAGGTGGTTCTTTCTGATGACCATCACTGTTTTTTCCTGCCTCTTTTAAAAATGGGGAGCAGTAGAGGAAGGTTAGAATTAGGAAACTGTGATCAAATCTGAGTCATTGACCTACCTTAGGATGAAAACAGGAAAGCAAATTCTATGGAGTTTTTGTGTTTTGTTTTGTTTTGTTTTATTCTCTTTTGTGAAAAACGTAGTTCTACCCTTCCCCACCCCACCCTAAGTAACAGTTTCTGAGTTAGTCAAATACTCTGGTAAAGTATGTGTCCCATAATGGAGAATTTCAAGAATAAAAATGGATGAGGAGCACTAAATAACAATAGGAACAACAAAGCAGTTACACAAAGTATAGAAAAGAAATATGCCAAATGGCCCTTAAATTAGTACATGTGCATGTTAGGAAACCATCACTCTGTGGCTTCAGTAAAATGAACCACAGCGCTTTTGCCATTAGTGATAAATAAATAATTAAAATTCTGTGAAGTATTGCTGCCTAATTGATGAGGATAGCTAGACACATTACCTTGGTTATTTTGTCATCAGAAGAGATCAAATTACCCTCTAAGTAGTAAAATCAGATCCATTTATATACACTAGACGGTACTTAGTGATTTTTATTAGTTTGTTCTTAATATTCCAGCAAGAAGGCAATATAATTTTGTGGGCTTGACTAATGCAAACCTGTTTTATTAAATCCTAGTCCTTTAAGAAATCTCCTAATTTTCTCTTGTAACAAAATAATAGTTATTTATAATGCTCATTGTTAGAGGATATTATGAGTGGCTGCTGCCTCCAGCAGCTCCAGGCCCAGACTCTTCTTTCCCAACTGTTGGAGCCCAGCATGGTGCACACAGGAACCCAGGGTCTCTGCTTGGGCTGAGGGATGCATCTGCCATCTTCCCATTAGCAGGGCTAACGAGTAGCAAGGTTAAGCATGTGTCCCAGAGACAGGCACAGACAAACACAGATACACACAGGACACGGACATGGCCAGTCACACAGATGGCCATAGACAAGGCGCTGCCTCCAGCAGCACCCACGTTCAGGACTCACACCAGACACAGGCACTGACACCCACGTCCTCTGCTCCTCTTGGGCTGGCAGAGGCAGAAAGTCACTAGTGCAGCACACACACCACACTCACCAGGTCCACAAGCACACACACATTCACAGATCCCTCAAGTACCGGCATGGTCCCTCTACCCACCCAGCACCCTTGCCCATATCCCGACCCCCCTTATCCACCCCATGGGTCCCCAACTCTCTGGCTGGTCCAGCTGGGTGCTCGCTGCATGCACGCAGCACTCACACACTCATCCCACAGGCACCCCACACTCATGGGTCCCCTCAAATACCAGCACAGACTCTCTGCCCACTTGGATACCCCTGCCTGGACCTGGGTTTCCTACTCCCTAGCTGGTCCAGTTTGGAGTTTGCCAGGAAACCCACACACATACCCTACACACACACGGGTTGGGAAAGGTACAGACACTCCCCTCCAGCAGCCGGCACCCGGCACAGGGGCTGTGACACACGATCCTGATCCAGTGCTGATCCCCTCACTCACCTCACTTATACCCTGGTCCCCCCACCAGCAGCTGGCACTGAGTGCTTGCAGCACTGACACACAGTGAGATTATGCAGAGACATCATTAAGACAAGATTTAATAAAAAGATACAAGAAAATAGGACAGACTGTGATGATCAGGCACACAGCTCAGCCTTAGAAGCTGGCTGCCTTTTACACGTGACCAGCCTCTTTAATGCCCCTTTCTGTCTATTCTCCTCTTTGTTCCAACCCTGTTCCCCAACCCTGCACATTCCTTCATCTGCTTGCAGTTCCACTGATGTTCCACCAGCCTCTCCAAATATCCAGTACTCCCAGGTTTGCATCCTTACGAGTTGCAAACTCTTAAGAGGTTGGTCCTCTTTGAAGTGATGCTTGCAATTTCTTGATAGCCCATTAGTTAGTGTGACTGACAAGGGTGGTTTCTTGTCCTTCTGTCCATTGTTGTTTGTTTGTCAGGTCTGTGTCTATGGTTTGTTAGCTCCTCTCCCTTTTCCTTAGCATTCTGTTGGACAAAGTCCTTGATCAGATAACCTTCAGTGAGCAGACACTCTCCTTCCATGTCCCCTTACACATGCTGTACTGAAAAACATTTAGCATTTACCAGTCTCTAAGTATATTACAGTATAATTAAAGACACTTATTGTACAGCCGTGGCAGCAGCTGTAGACTAGCAGCTAAGCACCATACAGGTGCTCACTCACTCCCACTGCCAGTGAGATAAGGGGAAAATAGGAAAAGAAACAGTCAGAAAACTTGTGGGTTAAAATAAAGACAGTTTATTAAGTGAAGGAAAGGGGAAAAAAACAAGTGATGCAAAGGCAATCTCACCATTTCCCACAGACTGATGCCCAGCCAGGCTCCAACCAGGGACTGCCTGCAAGACCAGTCCCATCACTGTTCCCCTCTGTTTTGTTGCTAAACATGGAATATCCCTTCAGTTAATTTGAGTCAGTTGTCCAGGCTGTGTCCTCTCCCAGCTTCCTCTTCCTTCCCAGCCTACTTTCTGGGGGTTCAGAGTGGGAAAAAGATAAAACCTCACACTGTGCAAGTACTGCTCAGCAATAGCCAAAACACTGGTGCATTATCAACACTGCTTCAGCCACAAATCCAAAACACGGCACCATATGGGCTGCTATGAATAAAGTTAACTCCATCCTAGCCAGACCCAGTACAACAACAAAATTACCATATATATAGCATCTACATTCTTTCCAACCAAAATCCTATTGGGTTAAATATGGTGCCTTCAGAACTGAAATTTCCACCAAGATAGAAAATTTAGTTTTTAGAGTGGAGGAAGAAAAAGCACATTAACAAAAGAGTGCTAACATATAACTTTTTCTTTTTTTTTCTGCCCCATAAATTTAAAGTCCTTCCCCTACTCCAAGCCTGCTTTTGTTCACTGTATAATCACATAATTTTAACAAGAGACAGCGGCATACTCCAGATCTTTACTTCTCTGATTAGCTGTTCACTTGTCAACAGAGCTAGGTGAAAGGAAAAGAAGGGCCTATTTGTGAATTGATACAGATATTAGGACACAAAATCCTCATAAGAACAAGTATTATGAGGATTGGCTGAGTGAACTGGGGTTGTTTAGCCTGGAGAAAAGAAGGCTGAGGGGAGACCTTATTGCTCTCTACAACTACCTGAAAGCAGGTTGTAGCGAGGTGGGGGTCAGTCTCTTCTCCCGAGTAACAAGGGAAAGGATAAAAGGAAGCAGCCTCAAGTTGTGCCAAGGGAGGTTTAGATTGGATATTAGGAAAAATTTCTTCACCAAAGTGGTTATCAAACATTGGAACAGGCTGCCCAAGGAAGTGGTTGAATCACCATCTGTTGAAGGTATTTAAAAGACAGGTAGATGTGGTGCTTAGGGACATGGTTTAGTGGTGGACTTGGCAGTGTTAGGTTGATGGTTGGACTCGATGATCTTAAAGGTCCCTTCCAACCTAAAGGATTCTATGATTCTATGATTCTCTATGTGCTTGTAGCTTCTACAACATTAATGACTTGTTTAGAAAGAAGAAAATGAGTTGGAAATTGTGGCAGGGAGAACTGTGTGTGTAGTGGAACAAAAAAAAAAAAAAAAGGAACAATATATGTGTAGTAAATGGTAAATTCATAACATTGCTCCCAAGAGTTCTTAGAATGACTATAATTACCATCACTAAATCAGTCATGAAACCATATTTGCCCTTGCTATCACTAGACATATTAACATCTGTAGCCTACTAGCATAGACATATTACATTAACATCTATTCACTATGGCTCCAAAGCTATTTCATAAAAAAAATGCACAAAAGGAAAAAGAAACTCTTAAGAATCATAGCATAGAACTGGAACGAGTCAACTACAAAGACAGCTGATAAGGAGAGGTGTATATATGACTTTTAACTTCTATAAAGATAAAACCATCTAAAATAACTAAAATGTTTAATTACAAAACCAGAGTCCTAACTCAGAGTAAAACATCTTGTGCTGTGCTTGGCAAAAATGCAAGTCCTGAAAACTAGGAAATCCCAGGTTTCTAGACCACAGACTAATTTTGGTTCATTTTCACTAGATGTACTAGCAATCTCAAAGCATGCAGTTCTTCAGTCAGTCTCTGTATTGTGAGTGCCAGACATTTGCGTGCTGAGCAGCTCTGGAGGATTGCCATTTTGCTACATTCTGCTTCATCATACTTCTGCATGCAACACTGACACTGCACTTTCTCTTAATTGTGATTAAATGCTTAGACCTCATCCATATCATATGTTTTTTTCTGCCAGTCCTCATGTCAAGAAGATCTCTACACTCTCTTAATAAAAACTGTGCAACACAGAACTGGCATGAAACGTATTTGATATTAAGATACATATGCACCTTCATGTATCATCTTGCACGCATAGGGAAAGGGTTCATTCCTTCCTAAAGGAACATGTTTCTGGCTTCTTAATCGCTTTGTCACAGTCTCAGCTCTGGCAAACTGCTCCAGTGAATCCATCCACTATTCAACAACCTGCACCCGTATTATTAGGTCACTGGTGTACTTGCAGGTAAGTTCCATTATCCATTGCCAGAAAAGGAGATGGCAGAGGGAAGGAAAAAATGTTTATCTCTATCTAAGGTGACATTTAACCCTGTATATTTTCATTTTTCAAAAATATGAGTTCTGTGAACTCATGTTTCTTGAAGCAACAGATATAACTGTTTTGCACAAATTTTTTGTTTGTTTATTTGTTTGGATTTTTTGGTTTTGAACTATCCATTTCATGATTTCAGTGCAATGAAGGAAACAGTTGGCTCTATTCTTGGTCCACTTGATCACATATGAAATGTATAGCATTCCCAATTGTATCAATTGGCAGTTGAATAATAATCTGAATTGGCTAAAATTATATAATCATTCCGCCTGAGGCATATAAATGATCCTGCAATGGTGTGCATACATTATGATAAAAGTAATTTTTACTCTGGGGAAGAATAAAATAGATAATGGGAGTGGTGAACATATTAATCAATTTCAAGCAACAATTCACAGCTCAAGTATTGAAGAGGGAGAAAATTGTTTTATAGGTGCAAATACTAAGAAATGGAATCCTCATTAACATTGTCTAATCTTTTTAGTCTGAACTACATCATTTATCTGAACTGCATAATTTAAAGGTCAGACAAATCTTCCATTTTTCAAACAAGAATACAGAGTTGAACTTTCAGAACTTCTGACATCCAAAAATCCATCTTGGACGGTAGCTAAAACTCTTGCCAGAATGAAGTTTTGGATTTACAGATGCTGAAAACTTTTCTCAGGCTCAAATGACCAGATTTTATTGTCTCTATAAGCAGAGATCTCTTAAAATAAACATTTCCTGAGCCAAGAAATAATTTTCTTTTTTAGAGCTTCATCTGATAATTCCAGTGGCAGGGATCTCAGGACAGTTTGTGGTGCACTCAGCAAGATGTCATGTTTATCAGAGCTATAGAAGACATTTATTGCTTTATACACTGTGATCTCTTTTGAAATTCTTACTGAAATATATACCATTAAATCACCTTCAGCCAATTGCTGCATACACAGCTTTGGGGTACCTGCCAAAAAGCAGAGGCATGACTGAATGTAATTTCGAATTATTTGGTTTGACTCTGACTGCTTTCAGCTAACTTGCTAGAAAAAAATTTAACCACAGATAATAAATTCTAAGGTTTAAATTCCCTAGTCAGGCTCCTAGTAACAATAAAATGTGTTTTAGATATGCAGACAACGTCTGTTTCTAAAACATGCAAAGTGTGTTTTATGTACAGTATTTATAGGTTTTATAAACTGAAAGGCAAAAACTCTGTTCATTTAAATAAATACACTTTCCTGCTATGATTTAGACATGATTCTGTTTGTGTTAGAATAAATTAATAAATGAACATTTTGAGGCATTGAAGGCATAGCTCATGATACTGATCAATGCAATATACTCACTACACATTTGGGAACACTGAAGGACTGGAACACGAGATTCTTATGCCTACTTCTCTGAGGATGAGTAACACCTTTTATGACAGGCTAGATCAGCAAATCAAAGATATATCATTCTTTCTGTTTTCCCTTTTTATGCCACCTGGGCAGCAAGCGCAAAATAGCTCTTGAATCTATGTTTGGTCCTCATATGATTTGATTTAAGAGAAAAGATTCTCCATTGCACTTATATGTATCTCTGTATCTCTGTATCTAGATCTATGAAGCAGGGAACGTCCAGAAGTCCCTTTCCAACTACATTATTTTATGATACTGTGATTCTTAGCTGAGAAATCATAGTTCAAAAATACAATAAAATATTTTGAAAGGAAGCTTAATTAACAAAACCAATAACGTGATGACTGAAAAGATTACTTAGAAGAGTTGTATAACTTTAGCATCAAAATAAAATGGCATGAGTTTAAAAGGGCTGATAGAGAAAATAAAGAATTAATGGAATACACAAAAAGGTATGATTCTATGCAACGGATGATTCTATTTAGAAAGTGTCACCACCTTAAGCATAGTGAATAGGTTTCTCTCAACCTGACATTAGCCAGCTAAAGGTTGATCTAAGTTGCAAGGACGAACTGTGCAAAACCTCTTACTGACTGTCACTCAGCCTGTCATCTGTACTGTAGAAGAGCATTGCTATCACAGATGTATAGAATCTAGACAATTAGCTTAATTTAGGTGCTTAATTTACAGACAAACAAAGTTAAATGAAGTGAGTGTTGAACATGGTGTGCAATTTGGTCAATGCAAACCATCTATGTCCCTTTGCTTTCTTTAAGGTTCAAGAGATACAGGTGTTATGAGTAAGGATAGCACAAACAACAATAAAACAGCACCTGATAATATACCCTTGATAAACCAAGACTGAAAAAAATCAATACTTCCTTCTGATCTGAAGGAGAGGAGCTGAAGCCTTGGAAGACTGCCATAAGACAATGGGAATGCTCCAATGATGTATTAGTCATATTAATCAAAGTTTAAAAACTCTTGAAGGTGAAATTCTTATTTTTATTTTACTATTTTGGGAAAAAAAATTACTATAAAATGATTTGATTTTCATTGTTCCATAATTGTGTCTTTAATATATATTTGGATTTCTTCTAAAAGTGTTTGGAAGACCACTTTCAGTCTTATAAGGTAAATTTCAAAACTATTTCCAATTACTACAGTAAATAGAAAATTAAATGAATACACTATTGTTATGGTTTGAGAAACCCACAACAATTTATTGTTGTTTAGACAATTATTCTCTCACCTGATGACCCCTCCCCAACAAGGAAGGGGAATTGGAGAAAAACAGGGAAGCACGGGGGCTGAAATATAAATAGATTTAATTGGATAAGACTAAATAATTAACATTAGTAACACTAAAGAACCAGTATTGACACCGATACCAGTATAAAATATACAAGGATTATATTCAGCAAATTCTATCAGTAGGAAGCTGTGCATTCCCAGCAGTGGACAGCAAATGTTGGACACCGTGAGCTCTACGGCTTTGGGAGGAAGGGAAGGCCTCAGGGGTACGACACCGGGGCAAGAAGTTCTCAGGATTGCAGCTATCAAGGGGGGAAGAGAGAGAAAGAGAGAGAGAGAGAGAGAGAAAGATAGCATTTCACAGCAAACTTTCTAATTTATATTGAGCGTGACGTTCATGGTATGAAATAATCCTGTTGGCCACCTTGGGTGAAGTGCCCGGGTCTCACTCTTCCTCGTCCCTGCACCTGGCTAGGCTCGAAAACACTGAGACCTTGAAACCCACATACCCACTATAAACTAAATATTTTCACAAATTCAGACATTAGAGTCTTCTAAAAGTGCAGTTTTCCCAAGCATTAGAAGATACATTAGTCCTGTGTTGCTTAAACCAAGATAACTATATAGCGTGTTAGTAAAGCAGTAAAACGTATTTTCTTATGAGACTTCTGCGTGTGACACAATTAAAGCATTTTTTACAATCCTCAGCATAGCACAATCTGTAAGCAAACTATTTTGGGCTATACATTCCCTTTTAACTTTTTTACTATTAGCTTAGATTTACTAAAGAATCTCTAACAAAATTCATCCACAGGACCTGTTAATTGTAAACAGTTTCAGGAAACAAGCAGGTAAAGGATAGACTGATGTAATGAGATTAAATTAGAAATGGAAAATCTTAAATCTCCTCACATGATGTCTGGCATTAATTCAGAGCAAGAAGTAGCTTACTGCTAGATCTCTACACTGAATTAAGTTTAAATACATTTTTCCTTTGTCTCTGTTTATCAGAGACTTTGTATGTGTGAATATGGACTGAACTGCGACAATGCAGGTTGATACATTTCTGAATAGGCAAGACCCATGACACCTACCTCCGCCAATTGTCCTCACCTTAGCTGAACATGAGGAGCAGTATGACTATGATCTTCAGGAAGACTTCATAACACTCAAACTTTTGCTGTTTATAGCCCATCAGCTAGCTGTGGGAAAAGTTTGACAGTTTTCAGCTGTATAAATACACAATGGGAGAGAGAATCAGGAAGGCAGAGGCAGACTCCTCTCAGTGATCCCCAGTGAAAAACAGATTGAAATACAAGAAATGCCACTTAAACATAAGAAAAAACTTTTTTTTATTCTGTGAGGGAGGTCAAACACTGAAGCAAGTTGCCCAAGAGAGGTTGTGGAATCTCCATGTTTGGAGATACTCAAAACCTGACTGTACACAGCCCTGACCAACCTGCTCTAGCTGACCTGACCCTGCTTTAAGCAAAGGGGTAGGACTAAATGATCTCCAGAGGTTCCTGCCAACCTCAACCATTCTGTGATTTTGTGATAGTTTCCACAAGAGGCCTTTGGTCCTTAACGAGTGGTCTTAGCCGTTTTTGCAATGTATATGTGTGTGTGTGTGTCCATATATAAGCACACAGAATTAAAGAAGATGGATAACTTGCACACATTTATTACTTTCATTGAAAATGTTCCTGACTATTAAAGCTTAGGTAATATATTGATTAGATTGGTAATATTATTGTAATTGTTATAGTTATTCTTATTTTGTAATTTTCGCTCCAACTTGGAACACTCTGGATGAGATTCATCTTGTACACCCTTTGTAAAATGAGATTACTTCCTTCTGGAGATGCCTATTTGCCTCCACTACTGCAGATGGTATGTTAAGAACTAGCCTAGACAAAATACACGTTTTTTATGACTAAAGTTAGGAGAGCGGAATTATTCCTAAACATCTCCCAGAAGAAAAAAAAAAGAAAATAAATGCCAAAACTTAATCAAATTCTTGTACAACTCCAAAGGCAGATTCATTAGTACTAATTCGGAAATATAAGGCAATATTTTTGGAGGTGCATTCTGAAGTAATGTTTGTCTTCTTACAAATCTGAAAAAAACTCCTTACATATAATTTTTAACACAATGTGGCATAGGAGGTGCATTTCCTTGTAAAATAGGAAATATCTCTTGAGACATTTCTCTTGTCAGAAAAAAAAATATAAATCCCTTCTGGAGGTATGGGAAAAGAGAATTTTAATTAACATTAAGCTGTGTGACAGTTTGCACTTGATAGTTTGACTTTTAATTTCAGTGGTTACTCACAAAACACACTGCATTTGCTCAGCCATATGACATCTTATTTCTATTACAAAGATAAAGTTACCTTTTCTTTTACAAGGTCAAATTTCTGAGGAGCAGTACTGATAAAATTGGTTTGGCATCGAGCACAAGAAACTATCAAGCTGTGCTAACCAGCATTACTAGAATTCATGTGTTTGTAACATAGATGATAAACTGTGTACTGCAGTGAGTAAAGTTGCTCACAGCCTACTTACAGACTTTACTATTTAGTACTTTTAAAGAAAGGTGACTATGAAAGAAAGTTCCTGCAAAGAATTTTCCCCTTCACACAGGAGAGATCTAAAATCTCTCTTTTTTTTTTTTTTTTTTTTTTTTTTTGCTTCTTAGTAATAAACTAGACTCTGCTAGTCTGCATCTGATTAAACCCAAAACTGTTTAGATTGTATTCTTGGGATTTCATAGGCTTCTAATATTTAGAAAGAATTTCTGGCCTTCATATATATTTTAGAATCTTATCTCTATTAAAAAAGGGTAACTTTGAATGTTATTCTTTGCCTAAGCTTTTGCACAAATGGCTTTTTCCATAATACATGTTAATGCCGTCATTGTTTTTTACAATCAGGTGTGAGCACTGTTAGCAGAGCACATGGGGAGTCAAAACGCATAATCCAGATAACTAGATGTCAAGTTGCCACCTTGATCTTAACCAATTTTTTTTCATGTTCCCTTGTGCATCGCAGTTAACTTTTTGTCCAGCAAGACTCCCAGACTATTTTCTGTCAAGCTGCTTTCCAGTCAGTTGGCCTCACAGCCTGTCCTGGTGCCCTGGATTATTCTTGTGTAAGTGTGGGACTTGGCATTTCCCTTTCTTGAACTTCATGAGACTCTTGTCAGCCCATTTCTCCAGCTTGTCAAGGTCACTCTGAATGGCAGCACAACCACCTGGTGGTACCACTCCTCCCAGTTTTGCATCATCTGCAAACTTCTGAGAGTGCACTCTGTCCCATCATCTGGGTCGTTAATGAAGATGTTAAATAGCACTAGGACCAGCATCCGCCCCTGGACTACATTGTTAGTGTCTGGGATTCAGATGGATTTTGTGATGCTGATCACAAGCCCCTGAGCCCAGCACTTCAGTTTTCAATCCACCTTCAAGTCCAAAGCACTGTAAGTACAAATGACTATGCTATGCCAAAATAGCTTTTACTATCCTGTCACTGAAAACCTATTAAATCATTATATGCAAAATCAGCTTCAGTACTTAAAATTAACAGCAAGACTATTTCAGTTGAACTTCATTCTTTACAAGATCCTTTTTGGTTTTGGTTTTTTTTGTTTGTGTTTTGTTTTTTTTATCCTAGATGTATAAGTGCTTCTTGGGCTGAATCATTAAAACTAGGCTGTTTAACGTATAGGATACTACAGCTAGATAATAATAAGGCCCTCCCCATTGTAAAATAGAATCCATAGCCAGAACTCGTACTGAAGAGATGTGAAAATCGTACAAAATCCTTCCTTTCTCTTTTACTGCTGAAATTTACCACTGTTGTTTGAGCAGTGGAAAGAATACAGCATACAAAAGACCTCAGGAAAATTTCAGTTCAGTCATTGAGTTTCTCAGTGGATTGCAGCTCTGTTGTTTCAGGAAGACAGTTTGCTGTAGATCAGATTTTGGGCTCCATAGTGTTCCCAGTGACAGGACAAGGGGCAACGGGCACAAGTTGGAACACAGGAAGTTCTATTCAAACAGAAGAAAAAACTTCTTTATGGTTCAGGTGACAGAGCACTGGAACAGGCTGCCCAGGGAGGTTGTGGAGTCCCCTTCTCTGGAGATTTTCAAGACCTGCCTGGATGCAGTCCTGAGTAATGTGCTCTAGGCATTCCTGCGTCAGCAGGGGAGTTGGACTAGATGATCTCTAGAGGTCCCTTCCAACTCTGAAAATTCCGTGACTCTGTGATTCCTGACCCTGAGCTGACAGTCCAAAAGGGCACCTGTCCCTCATAGCTCATATGTTGCATGCTATATAGAACTTCTATCTAGACATCAATATCCTTAAGTTCTCAGGCTGAATTGTTGAAACTTCTTTACAATAAACTGTATTTGAGACTAATTTGGAACATCTAATGACAGCAAGTACAATGTCTGTTCAGTTAATTTTGATATGTGAATTTCACAGAACATGCTGGCGTTCCATTAACTGATAATGCATTTCTATAGACAGCTATCTCACAAGTTATATTTGAGTTCAAAAGCTAGTTACAGTTTTCACAAATTTTTATACTTGAAGACCAGGAGAGATTAGATCATCTCATTTGTTCTCCTGAGTATCTCAAACCCACAGAACAATATTGGGTTAACTTTTAGAATTTGCCTAAGGCATATGTCTCTAGAAATGTATCCAATCTAATTTTTTTAAACAGTCAGAAATAAAGAATCCTTCACTGTCCTTGGCACTTCATGCCCCTTTTCTATCTTGACACTCGAATAAGGACTGCAATTTTGAATTTCAGTTTAAAGTGGTCAGATCATTCTTAATATTACTTTCCCCGATAAAGTAAAAAGCATTTTAGGCTTCACTCCCTGTGAATTTCTGTACATACAGTAATCAAGGTCTCTTTTTACCAGACTTTACGAAGTCTGTCTATCTATAGATTCCATGGCTGAATATCTTAGGGTGTGAGTTCATGTATGATCATGAAAAGCATGTTTTTATTTTGGTGGGTTTTGTTTGGTTGGTTTTTTCTTCTAAATTCTGTATAGAAAATCCTAAGCAGACATCCCTTTTTTTCAAAATATGGCTGAGCCTCCTAAATACATAAGAATACAGTCAGTCAAAGGACCACTGCAGAGCTTAAAGCTTGTAATCAAGACTGTCTTATAATGTTGAAAAACACTCAGACACAAAAGGCTATTTTCATGATTCTGGGAAACTACGCTTTAACTGTCTACCTGCCTGCTTTCCAGACTGCCCCTTCCTTGCTGAAAAATGCAATTTGTGGCACACTGAGTTATCTCAGAATGGCATTTGAATACCCATTAAGAAGTACCATGTAAGTTAACGGTAACAGAAAACAACACTTAAAACATGAAATATAAAATACAAAAAGTGCTTTAAAATTTATTAATATATCATGTACAGTTGCATACAAGTTTTATGAAAGCAAAAGATCTTCTGAAGGAAACAAGAAAGTCAGTTTTATTTACTCCCACACCTATCCAGAAGAGCAGAGAACAGAACTGTTCCCAAGGCTGGCACCTGAAAGCTACTTTGGCATAAACAGTCACTTCATTCCAGATCCAGGAGTAATGCTAGAAGGGGTTTCAAGTAACATTTTATGATCTGAAAATCACTGGTACAAAACTGTAGCAGCAAAGTCCGTTTCCACAAGCAGAAATTAGAGCAACCCAAAAGCACTGCTATCTTCTGTAGTGACCTGACTGGGAAATGCTGAATTGTGGGCCAGAGACCCGATGATATGAGGCTGCAAACCATTCATCTCTGAAATATGACTTGATAACTCGTAATTCATCTGCAAGAGTAGAAGGATGTCTGGAGTTAAAGTTCTACTAAACCCAGCTGTGAGAACAGTGTTCATTTTACTCAACTTACAGGGTTACTATCATTCAGTCACAAGGCAGGCAATACATATAAATTTAGAACAGGTAAAAGTGTTAACTCAAAACTAGAAAGGCTTTTGTTGATGGCCCTTTGCTTACCCTGCTGTTATTTTCTATTTGCCTGCTCAAAGAGATCAAGTACTCCTAATGGTAGTAGTGCTCATTGTTATCTCGTGGGAGATAGCTCAGCTTTGTGACTAAGTGGAAATGAAATATTAAATTTTCTTGTCCATCACTATTTCAAATCTCTGTAAAAGCATTTAAATTGTTAATTATGCTAAAAGACTATTTCAGTATTTATAACCTATCCTGCATTCATATTCCTGTACTTGATGATAAAGACTTCTTGTATAACCAGATGATCTACACCCACTCTCTTCAGGAAAGCAGATAAGCTTTTTCACGTCAAAACATTTAATTATAAAGTTAATCATATTGCTTAAGTAAATCTTTAAGAAGTAAAAAAAAAAAAAATTAAACTTTATCTTGAAAAGGCAAATCTTACACATAAAACAGGAAACAGACATGTAATTTAGGAAGAAAGTAACTTGGCAGTTCAAGGTAATTAATGAGATTCTTATACTCTCTAATGATGAATATGACTACAGTACCCAGAAAAAAAAAATCTTTAATATGCTATATAATTATGACAGATAATGAAAAGCTGCTTCTGAAACATATGCAATTAGTAATTTTGGTTTCACTTCTGTTCATGGCTTTGCACTTCCCAACAGTTAACAAAATAATAATGTAAAAGAAATATGCATAGCAGAGCTGGATAAAAAATAGTGTTCTTTTTGTTCATTAAATTTTTTTTCACATTTTTTTACATTTTCATTTGCATGTAGATACATGAACACAAAACCAAATGGAGTAAAGATGAAGTTTTCCCTAAGAATTTATTTGCTTTATTTGAAAGGAAGATATTTTTTTTCCTCGGGGTAGTTGAAATGGATAATTGGGGGTCATCTTAAATTTGGGACTGCTTTATTTCATGTGGCGTGGGAGGTTCTCTAGGGAAGATGGAGGAAAATATGCCAGAAGCTGATTACTTCTGCTTTTCCTACTCACTTTTAAAGTTGTGGGACCGTTTGAATTTTAGAGGTAACTGTTGTGATTTTTGGCAGTTGTGTGAGCTCCCTGAATCTTGTAAATGAATTGTGAAACGACAGATGATTTGGAGATGAGAGGTAGGAATGCAAAAATGAATTAAAGTGAATTAGGAATTACCAGCAAATATAAGCAGAAGTCACACATATTTTAGATACATATTTGTGCTCGAGGTGAAAAGGGCCGGCAAGGAGCTCTTTTTTGGGGCTCTCGAAGCCCGGAGAAGTGGCTAGCTTGTGCCAGGACCGGCAGCTCATGGGAGGGCTGCTGACGTGGCAGGTGCGGAGCCGGCACCGCCCGCGGCAGTTCTAAACGAGCCGTTGGGAGCGCAGCAACACTGAGCAAGGAAGCAGCGAGTGGGTGTCACCCAGGAACGGGAAGCCATGGTATCCACTCGGAAGAGGACCATGGTGTCCCTGCGCTCTGCAGGCACCAGCTCTGATACAGCTTCCCAGACAGAGCTTTCCTGGGAACACGCTGCCACCCAGGCGTTGGGCTGCAGGGTGGGCCCTGCACCTACACCGGTGTTGGGTGTCAGTGGTGAGCATGCCTGCGGGACATGTGCCCAGGTAGAGGAGCTCCTCCGCTTAGTGATGGAGCTCAGGGAGGAGGTAAGCAGGTTGAGGGCTATCAGGGAGCGCGAGAGGGAGATAGATGCTTGGAGTCGTATCCTGCCTCCCAGGAGAGAAACCCAGCAGGCAGGCAGAGCCCCTGCTACAGAGAACTCCCTGTCCTCTCTCTGACCAACTGAACATGGTGACTTGGAGAACAGGGGGCAATGGCAAGATGTTCCTGCCCGACACAACAGGTGCCACAGGTGTGTGTTCCCAGTGACTACCCCACCTTCCCAGGTGCCATTGCAGAACAGGTACAGTGCTCTGCGAGAGCCACTGGACAAGGGTGAGGATGATAGTCCTTCCAGCTTGGAGGTGTCGTTGAGGTCTAGTCGGACCACCCCCTGCATCAAAACCACCTCAATAAAAAATAAAAGATGGGTCCTTGTCATAGGTGACTCGCTTCTGAAGGGAACGGAAGGCCCGATATGTAGACTGGACCCGCTATACAGGGGAGTCTGCTGCCTCCCTGGGGCCTGGGTTAATGATGTAAAGAAGAAACTTCCATCCCTAGTACGGCTCTCAGGTTATTATCCCCTTCTGGTCTTTCAGGTAGGCAGTGATGAAGTAGGGAGAAGAAGTCCAAGGGCAATAAAAAGAGATTTCAGAGCCTTGGGAGGACTGGTCAAGGGATCAGGAGCACAAGTCGTCTTCTCCTGTATCCCTCCAGTTGTGGGGAATGATGAGGGGGTAAACAGGAAGAGCCAGCAGATCAATGCCTGGCTCTGAGACTGGTGCAACCAGCAGGACTTTGGGTTCTTTAACCATGGCTTGATTTACAGGACACCAGGCCTGCTGGTAACAGTCGGGAAAAGCCTCTCTCGCAGGAGGAAAAGGGTTCTAGGACAAGAGTTAGCAGGACTCATTGAGAGGGCTTTAAACTAGATTCAGAAGGGGACGGGGATGTAACTGGGCTCACTGGAGAGGTGCCGTGGGTGCAGTAGCCCAGCACTTGTGGGGCAACGTGCTAGTATTTTTGAGAATCAGAAGGCCTACCACCCCTCAAGGGCAAAAACTACACGTTCATCTGCCTCTCTGCAGTGATTATACAGCAATGCATGCAGCATAGGGAACAAACAGGAAGAATTAGAGATCTGGAATGCATTGAGCTGTCCCTGGGGGTGGACGAAGAGAAAGTGGAGAGCTTGTGGGTAAGGATTAAGGGGCAGGCTAACATGAGGGACACTGTTGTGGGGGTTTATTACAGGCCACCTGATCAGGATGCAGAAGCTGATGAGGCCTTCTACAGGCAGCTGAGAGCTGCCTCACAATCACAGGCCTTGGTTCTCATGGGGGCCTTCAATCACCCTGATATCTGCTGGGAAGGCTACACAGCTAGGCACGTACAGTCCAGGAGGTTCCTCCAGTGCCTTGATGATAATTTTTTGACTCAGGTGGTGGAGGAGCCGACAAGGAAAGGTGTACTACTGGACCTAGTACTGACCAACAAAGAGGGACTGGCGGAGGACATTAAGGTTAGGGGCAGCCTCGGCTGTAGTGATCATGAGAAGATCGAGTTCAGGATTATGTGTATTAGGCATAAAACGAAAAGTAGAGTTGCAACCTTGGACTTCAGGAGGGCTAACTTTGATCTCTTCAAGAAACTGCTTGGAGAAATCCCATGGGTTAGGACTCTAGAGGGTAGAGGGGCTCAAGAGAGCTGGTTGATATTCAAGTATTATTCCTCCAAGCTCAGGATTGGTGCATCCCTAAAAGCAAGAAATCAGGCAAGGGAAGCAGGAGACCTGCATGGTTGAGCAGGGAGCTTCTCAAAAAGCTCAAGTGGAAGAAGGAAGTTTACACTAGGTGGAAGAAGGGACTGACCACTTGGGAAGATTGCAAGAATGCTGCCAGAGTATGCACGGATGAAACAAGGAAAGCTAAGGCCTTCTTGGAATTAAATCTGGCAAGGGATGTCAAGGTCAACAGGAAGGGTTTCTTCAAGTACATTGGAGGCAAAAGGAAAACTAGACAAAATGTGGACCTGCTACTGAATGAGACGGGGTCCACAGTGACAGATGATGCAGAGAAGGCGGAATTACTGAATGCCGCCTTTGCTTCAGTCTTGACTGCTCAGGCCAGCCCTCAGGAGCCCCAGACTTTAAAGGTAACAGAGAAAGTCTGGAGGAAGAAGGACTTTCCCTTGGTTGAGGAGGATCAAGTTAGAGATCGGTTAAGTCAACTGGATATCCACAAGTCCATGGGTCCTGATGGGATGCATTCGCGAGTGCTGAGGGAGCTGGCAGAAGTCATTGCTGGGCTGCTCTCCATCATCTTGGAAAGGTCCTGGAGAACAGGCAAGGTGCCTGAAGACTGGCGGAAAGCTGATGTCACTCCAGTCTTTAAAAAGGGCAAGAAGGAAGACCCAGGAAACTACAGTCCAGTCAGCCTCACCTCCATCCCTGGAAAGATGATGAAGCAGCTTGTTCTGGGCATCATCTCAAAGCACCTGGAGGAAAAGAAGGTTATGAGAAGTAGCCAACATGGATTCACCAACGGGAAGTCATGTCTGACTAATGTGATAACCTTCTACGATGGCGTGACTGGACGAATAGATGAGGGGAGGATGGTGGATGTTGTCTACCTTGACTTCAGCAAGGCTTTTGACACTGTCTCCCACAGCATCCTCATAGGCAAGCATAGGAAGTGTGGGCTGGATGACTGGACGGTGGGGTGGATTGAAAAGTGGCTGGCAGATAGAGCTCCGAGGGTTGTGGTTAGTGGCACCGAGTCTAGTTGGAGGTCTGTGAGAAGTGGTGTTCCCCAGGGGTCAGTACTGGGTCCAGTCCTGTTCAATATATTCATCAGTGACCTTGATGAAGGGATAGAGGGTACCCTCAGCAAGTTTGCTGATGACACAAAACTGGGAGGGGTGGCTGACACACCGGAAGGCTGTGCTGCCATTCAGCGTGACAACAGGACAACAGGATGACCATGAGGCAGCAATGTGCCCTTGTGGCCAAGAAAGCCAATGGCATCCTGGGGTGCATCAAGATGAGTGTGGCCAGCAGGTCGCGGGAGCTTATCCGCCCCCCATACTCTGCCCTGTTGAGGCCGCATCTGGAGTCCTGTGTCCAGTTCTGGGTTCCCCAGTTCAAGATGGGCAGGCAACTGCTGGAGGCGTTACAGCAGAGGGCTACAAAGATGATTAGGGGGCTGGACCATCTTTCTTACAAAATAAGACTGAGGGACTTGGGTCTTTTTAGTCTGGAGAAGAGAAGGCTCAGAGGGGAGATCTCATCAATGCTTACAAATACTTAAAGGGAGGGTTCTGGGAGGATGGGACCAGTCTTTTTGCAGTGGTTCCCAGTGATAGGACAAGAGGTAATGGGCACAAAATTGACCATAGGAAGTTCCACCTGAACATGTGGAGGAACTTCTTTCCTTTGAGGGTGGCAGAGCACTGGAACAGGCTGCCCAGAGAGGTGGTGGAGTCTCCAACTGGAGACGTTCCAAACCCACCTGGACCCCATCCTGTGCAACCTGCTTTAGGTGACCCTGCTCTGGCAGGGGGGTTGGAGTAGATGATCTCCAGAGGTCCCTTCCAAGCCCTGCGATTCTGTGATTCTATGCAGGGGGTTGGAGAAGGTTGGAAGAAAAAAAAAAGGCAGACAGTTGTGACCTGGAAGGAATCAAATCATGATGGGACCATATGTGTGATGAAAAAAACAATCAGAATGAAAGGTTTTACATATTAATTCAACACATAAGCAATTCAGTGCACCCAAAAGGGGATATTTTCAAGAGTTAAAGCAAGTTATAGATTTTATGTGTGCTGAAAGAAGAGTTGGAAAAACAGTTTCTAAGGGAAATTTCTGGACTGGAAGTCCAAGAAACAGTATGAGTACAAAACATTCTCCAGCAAGAACTGAAAGTCAGTATTGGTTAACTCATACATATGATGCATCATTATGTTTTCTGACCCCAGTGAAGAACTTCTTTTGCTGGCATCTACCCTCTGATTTCATTTGCATACTCTCTGCATTCCAGTAGTATGCGATTGGATTACATAAAGATAACAATTATCTGCTAAGCTAAATGGGTGATGCAAATGAGATACCAGTTTAGGTTGATGTGCCATCCCGTTACACTGATGAAGAAGTAGCTGCAAATTCATCACTATAAAAACTTCAGAGAATAAAAAAATGCATACTACAGTAATGTTTGCAGTGATTACACTTACTGTAAAATTACAGCCGTATGAGATCTTGTAGTCTAAAATAAAGTTAAAGCTGGCTACTGTGATAACTGTTAGATATCAAAACCACGAATGAATATCTAGTGCTTAACAAATAACTGGATGAACTTTGTTTTGGATAGGAGATCAATTGTTTTGTTAAGAAAAAAGATAAATGCTCGCCTTAGAGGCAGACAAAGGACGTTTAACATGGGGAAAGAACTCCATTAAAAAAATGAATACTGATCTTGAGTACTTACCTGGAGGAAAGCTGCCACAGCTGCGGGCATTTGAAATAGTAGTGAACAAGCTCTTTTCCAAGACTACTGAAAAACTTAAAATGGGTTTTGGTAGAACACCATAGCTCTAGCCCACACAAGGGAAACAACCAAGCCCTGTGTAACACTGATTTATTGTGGGATTAAGAAAGCATGGAACTGGATAAATCCAGAAAGTGTGGCTAAAAGGCATAAGAAATCTTGTAATTTGGTCCTGTGGCTGTAACTGAAGTTGGTTGGTTTGAGCAGAGAAGCTGAAAACAGTGAAGATTTTAAAAATTAGGAAGAATTTAAAGATGGTGAAGAAAAAGTGGCAATGATGAAAATGATGAAGAGATATAAAAAGGTAAAGACAATAGTAACAGAGCTCAAGAGGAGAAAACTAACTGCAGGGAAATTTGTTATATATTGATTACAGGCAAGTAATAAAAAGGGGGGATTTGTGTAGCATTATTTTAGGGGGCATTTTTATCTTATGTTCATAATAGTCTTCTCCTTGGTTTGCTATGATAACTGCTTTCTAAACCACTGTAGCATTCGGTAATACATGATGTTCTGGGGCAATGGTCTCTACTCTAACTATGCATTATGAGAACACTACTGCCTTTTATTGGTTTTCACCTAGCCACCTACTAGTGTCATTTTGTCAGATACAATATTTTTACTATGAAAACAGAGAACAAGCATTCCCTATTCACATTCTTGTATTCATGGATCCCTTTCATTGTATGCCACAGGATGAACTGGAAGCAAATTATCCTTTGGGCACTGACCATCTTCATCTGTATTCTGTGTTTCTTTTCTATTTCTGTTATTTTTTTGAGATACAGATAGAATTAAACACACAATTCTCAAAACAGGTGTACATTAACATTTACAGCAGTATATTTTGTTTTACATTTTGAAACTAAAAACTAGTTTTCCTTGAACATGTGTTAGAAAAGGACCAATTTTTAACATGTTGATATTTAAGTTGGGTACGTTGGAATTGCTGTCATGTTCCGTAGAGCTTCCCAAACATTTTTAAACTGACCAGATTGGCTACTGTTATCATTAAGATGTGGCCAAATAGATCTCAGAGTGGAATAACTTAATCTGCAAGAAGCTGAAGCTGCACCATCAGCTCTGCCCACCAGTGTAAAACACAAGGCCTCCTTTGATTTATACAATGAAACATTTGACCTGTAAATTACGGACAGGATATAAAGGCTTACACTGTTTTCCTACCATAATTTATTTTAACCTAGTTCTTTTATATATACGTATTGTTGGAGAGCAAGTTTAAGCATTGTGCTGCAGTTAAGACTAATGAAACTGAATGAGTTCCACTAGCCTTAACCTGGCAGCATGGGCGAGGCAGGTGTTAGGAAGACAGAGTGGTGCAATAGGAAGAATTTAAGTGTCTGAGAAGAGTACCATTTGTATTACATCTGTACTGCAGCCTAGTCTCATAAAGAGCTAGTGTCCAACTCTGCAACTGGAACATTTTCTCAAATACTTTGTAAAGAAAAATGTACTGTATTTACCCACGCCTCTATGTACTCTATGTCTCTTGAAAAGAGATTGACAATGTGACAAAGACTGTAGTTTCCAGTGTCTTCTTTACATTTTAAGGAATACATAGTTTGACTAAATATTTAATCAGAGTGATATATTTTGTTTAGCTTAGCAAAAATCGATGAAATAGTAGAATATTATTATCTTAACTAGTAAATTATATATTGATTTAAATTGAAGTCTGGAGAGTAAAGACAGAAAATATGTATTAAATTTGAAAGACAATTGTAAATATTAAAGGAGTAGAAATGCTTTATCTTTTGGCTTTATTTTTGGAGATAAAAATAATATCTCTCATGATTAAATTTCATGGTGGCAGCCAGTGGTCCTTTGTTTTGAAAGACATTGTTCGACAAAGGGAAGCAAATCCAAGAGCTAACCAGCTCCCTTTAACAGGTGAACTTGTGTACAAGTGAAGGAATCTTCCTTTAGTTGAAGTACTCAAACATTATGCTATTGTAGTACGGAATTCAGATTAGAGTCTACATGAGTAGCCAGAATCACACATAACAGTGAAGAAAAAGCAGAGTCACTCAAATGTGTCAATATAAGAAAGAAAACAAAATCGGCAGTAATAACAACCTTCACCAGGAGTCTGTCATGTTTGTATGACATAGATGCTTAAAGGGGGATTTTTTAGCCATTAAATCTAACTCCACCCAGTGGCTGTGAACTTGATGGCAACAAAAATTTGGAGGTAGGTGCTATGTCCTGCTAAAGTCTATTTCTGTCATGAGAATGGCTTAAAGATTGATAATTTAATGTAAAAGATTTTAAGACATATTTTTCTTAGAGGCCAGGATGAAAGAGTAATGGCTCAGATGTCAGTTCTTTTTTGTCTGAGAGCAATATTGAAGGTAATACTGCCTTTTAAACCTCAGTCCAGTTCCCATTAACAGCATTGCTTTGTTACCTGATGAATTTTGCAAGTTCCTCAAAAGGCAAATGAAAAATCCCTTCTCTTTTCTTCCTTATAGGCTAATGAAAAAGGTGTCGTAGTGAGGAGATATATGCAACAATCTAATGCGGGATTCAGTTGCATGAACTCTGGTGTCTAGTGGCATGTGAGATGACACCAGATTACTGGAAATCTGTACCTTTCTGAAGCAGTAGCTGGCAGGATCTCCCATAGTCTGCATTTAAGCAATGGGATCCCAATCCTAATTCTTCATTTTGCTCTGTCTTGCAACTTGATATGCAAGATTTTTACATCCTTGATGAATTATATTATTTTAAGTGATGAAGCCATCTAGGAAACTCTGTACATTGGTCTATTACCCCTAACGATAACTGCACAGTCTGCCCTTATCCTCCCTACCCTTCCTTCTCTCTGCCCTTCCTTCCACCTTTGCTTCTTTCTGCCTTTCTGTCCTTTTTCTGTAGGATGAAACTGTCGCGGGCCTTTTGTATGGCCAGGCAACCTAAGTTTTGTCTAAACCTTTTGAAGATGATGTCAGCCTTATTTTTCATCTCCAAAAAATAGTGCTGAGAACTTCATTTGTTTTATTCTGTTACATAGGTGTTTGACAAGATGACATGTATTTGTGGTTTTACTCCATTTATGTCAGTGTTATCCTCTTTCTCAGTGCTGTATGATAGATGATCCTCTACCACCTACTGTTACCTTAAACTATTGACCAGAACTTTATGCCTTATCTTTTCCTAAACAGTTTTTAGAAGGTCAAGCAGCTTCTTATTCACGTTACCTTCAAAACAGCTGTCTACAATGTATCAGTGAGAAATCTTAAGATCTTCCTGTTGATCTCTTTCAAGTTATTGTAATCAACCTCTGTTTCTAGGTATTCTGTTTCATCTCATTATGTTCCCAAGAAGGTGATCTTTCTAGATGGATCGTGAGCAGGTAATTTTGTTCTGATGATTGCTGAGATCATTCCGCTATTGATATAATCTTCCAAATCACTTACAAATTCACACACACACACAAACTCTTTCTTCACCCTTCTACGCACTAAAGTCGTTTTTGTGTGTTTTTTCTTTCTCCAGCTCATACATCTACATACACCACACATTTGCATTACACATGATTAAATCATTGCCTTTTATTCGTGGCAATGAATGGGTCCTACTAATGCAATAGCTGCTTTCAACTTTCCTTTTTCTTCATCCATCTTATATATAGCAGAATGCTCGCTGTATTCTTTTTTGTTACCCTTGGTATCCCAGATGCTTCAGTTTACTTTCCAAATCACTTCTGTCTTTGAGAACTTGTTTCCATTCTATGACAATGAACATTATTTTTCTCTTTTGTTGCATCTGCCGTCGGAACATAAGCCTGAATTAAGGTGAAACAAAAGTCTAGAACTGATTATTCTCTTTCTGATATGCAAATTCAATTTGTGCTGCTGACTGATTACTGTTTCCTGACTCAGAGAATATGATAGTTCATAAATTTTTTCAGTTTTCTGTAAGTTATGTCTTCCAAATGATCTCTCATATCATTTTAATATTTAAAGGCTGTTTCTTTTTATTGTGTTTTAACCCCAGTAGGCAGCTCAGCCCCACACAACCACTCACTTACTCCCCCACAGCGGGATGGGTAAGAGAAATGGAAGCTAAAAAGTGTGATTGAGAAAAAGACAGATTAATAGGTAAAGCAAAAGGTGTGCATGCAAACAAACAAAAAAAAGAAACTGCTTCACTACATCCCATTGACAGGCCGGTGTTCAGCCATCTCCAAGAAAGCATGGATGCATCATGAGTAACAGTTACTTCGGAAGACAAATGTCATAACTCTGAACATCCCCTCTTCCTCCTTCTTCCCCCAGCTTTTATTGCTGAGCATGACATCATATGGTATGGGATATCCCTTTGGTCATTTGGAGTCAGCTGTCCCAGCTGTGTCTACTCCCAGCTTCTTCTGCAACCCCAGCCTACTTGCTGGTGGGGCAGTGTGAGGGCTGTGTAAGCACTGCTCAGCAATAACTAAAACATCAGTGTGTTATCAACACTGTTTTTGTCACGAATCCAAAACATAGCACCATAGGAGCTACTATGAAGAAAATTAACTCTATCCCAGCCAAAAACAGTACACATTTTGAGCTCACTTTCTTGAATATTTGAGTGCAGATATGGAAAGGCATTATACTATAGAAACAAGTCAGTTTCTAAACCAACATTTCTGATGGTTAAGAAAAATCTCATGCTGATAATTCTTGGAGTGTATGCTCAGTTCTTATTCTTGTATGACTATTTTATGGATTTTCATTGATAAGTAAAGATGCCACTAGATTCATCTCCACTATTTTATTTTTCCTCACAGAGATTTTTTACATTATTAAAAACAACATTCCAATATTATTTCTGTGGCAAAATATTTATACAGTGTTTGTCACAGTCAAATCACTTAGGAAAGCAGAGGATCCATGTGAGACTTAAATCGAACTAAATAACATAGAAGTAGACCTATGTGAAAATCTAGGTTGAGATCAAAACTGGGTCTTTACGCTTCTTTTATGAACTTCAGAATTCAATCATGATATATAGAAGAGAGAATGTTAGCAATAGCAATATATTTAAAGATACACTAGAGACTCAAATAGCAAAACCTTTATCCTACAAATTCAGATTTTTATCAAACTTAACTGAATGGCAGAATATGTATCCTGTTCTGTCAGCCACACAGACTTTTCTTTCAGGCATTATGAAAATCTGTTTTGGCACTTTTTTCTTCATTTCATGTGTAATAAATATGTAGATATAGATGTGTGTGTGTGTGCGTGCATATGTGTGAACTTCCTTCCTCAAGACTGCTGTATGTATATACTTTAAGATTCATTTGGCTACAGTTAAATACATGTATAATGTTTACTCAGCAAATAAGTTATGGGAAGTCTAAAGGTTTTCAAGGCTTTTAATTTTTCTTAACTTGGTTCAGGTAGATATATTTTATGGAAACAAAATTGATTTTGACAAATATCCTTTAAAGAAAAAATAAATCAGTCAAAAATGTTCACCAAATTTGCATATAGAGATATACACATAAGAACACGGATTCTGAGAAGAGTTCTGCTTTCAAGAACATAAAAGAACACGTTGATTACTAGATACCAGATCTCATACAGATGCTTTCCTCTCTTTTTTCAGTAATTATTGATATTCACATATAAAGGAAATGTATAAGGGAGAAATTTTGCTTATAAAATGTACTGGTTTCAAATTCTATCTTAAATTTAGAAAGAAAAAAAAAGAAAAAATAAAATTAACCTATGGACAGAGATACATTTGTTCACTTACGAAAGTAATCTAATAACTAGTGAATTGATATGGAATGCCAATTACAGACAATATTTCAGGCTCTTCAAAGTACCCTTCTGTTCCTTCTGAATTTAAACATACATCTGTATGCCTCAACTACAACACTGTTTAGTATAATTATTTTGTCTTCATAGACTTAGAAAAGCATAAATATATCCTGGTTTGAATTTACCTTCTTACCCTACTGCTTCTTTCTGTTATTGCAATTTTTCACTCATCTACTGCTACTGTGATATGATCATCCTAAACATGTCTAACAATGACTGCACTTTTTTTCTTGCTTCTACCTATAACTCATTTACAGAAGAAAAAAAAAAAGAAAAAAGGCTGTAAACACACGGGCTTTCTTAATTTGAAAGTCAGACTTATCTGCCCCTACGCTAAATTGGAAATTACTATTGTTTTCCAGCTGAAAATGGGTCAATATTTTGCATTTGTATACACTTAGTTATGCATTTTGAAGGGAATTGTACACAGCATAGATAAATGTAGAAGCTCTTAAAGGCAGAGTTAATGACAGTAAGTGTTTAACTTAAAAGTGGTTTATAATTATTGTAATTAAGCTCGGGGGAGGTTAATTTTTGGGGATTGATTTCAGGTTTCTATTTGTTTATTTATTTTTGTGTCAGTGTGTTAGTGTTTAATTGACAAATTCAGTCTTTCTAAAACCATACAGATGAAGGTTTCTCCTGTGAGAGGAAAGTTTCTCCTGTGAACTCTCTAGCAAGATAAACATCTTACTACTTTCAGCTTAAATGTTTGTTTGAAGACTTGAAAAAGGAGACGAGTTCAATTTCAACATTTCAGGTAAAGGGAATCAGGAGACTCTAAGTATCCCGTCTCAACAGGCAGTCAGAAATTCATTAAAAAGCATGGCTTAAATTACATATTAAGTATACAACCCCTATCTGAAACTGAGATTATTTTGAATAATTTATGGTTCAGAAGTGATTAAGTACATCCCTGGCAGTTTAACTCCCCTTGAATTAATTATACTTCATGCTAACAGAATAAAGTCTTCTGATCGTCTTCCTGGATGACTTATAAAGGTGGTGACTTCCAACGGCAAGGCAAAATACTCACACTGCCTACTAGTTACTGTCAAGAGAATGCCTAGCCCTTGTTCCTTGCAACCAGGTGCGGTTCCTGCTTTACTTCAAACAAAATTATATTCGGAGATAACTCTCTGTCTACCACACTGGGCTCTGCACTTGCCAGGTTTTACTCCAATCAATGTCATGGAATGTTTCATAGCTGACTTTGATGGGAACAAAAATTAGACCAGTGCTGAATGTGTAAGAAAATGACACCTTTTATCCAATGGTCTATATAAGTTAAAAAAAGCTTTAAAATGGACCCAGTTAAGATCAATAGAATTTAGTGCTCATTCTTCACCAGTCCAAAGAACTACAGAGAACTGATTCTTATAAAATCTAAAATCTGTAGGTACTGAACATGTTCATTACATATATAGAGAAATGAAAAGTTTAAATCCAGTATTAATTAAAAAGATTCAAGAACTTAGTAGGGTATTTTTTATAGAGTTGCAATATTTATTAACAGGAGACATCCATAAGTATATTTTCACTTTCATAGTTTCAAAGCTGAAAATGGTCAAGTTATTAGAATAATTTACTAATATATCAGCCCTTTCTGCATTCACTTTATTGGATATAGAAGATGGGAGGTGAAGAAAACCTTCTGACATGGTTAATAGGACTTTGTGGAAGGATTAAAGCTTAAGCTAGCTCTATGGTAGCAAAAACTCTTTCCATTTTATGAAGACTGAGAACCATGTATGTTGTGATTTTTAGGAGCTGAAATGGGAAAAACTTCTCTTTCATATTCTGTCACCAGGTGGAGGAAGATACTTCACTACTGGAAAACTACCTAGGGCCCGATTTGTACTTTTCCAAATAAAAACATGATTCCTAGTTACTCAGATTAGGGCTCAACTAGATAAAATAAACATTTGTGATGCAGAGGTATATATCAAGACTAGTCACCTTTGCAGTCAATAGAGAGAAAAATGACATTTCAGTATGCACATGTTCTCATCTTAAAGTGGAAATTTAAGTAGGTCACATAAAAGTTACTCCAAAAGTGTGATTTTTCCACACTTAATTTAAAAGGACTTTATAGTAGTCAGCTGAGATGTAGATAATAACATAGTACAGCATGTGAAGTTAGGTGAAAGTAATCCCCTCCTCTGACTCCAGATTTTTGCTGCATCCACCATCTGTTGTGCTTGAAAAATTGTTAAGCCCCTGAAAAATGTACATGAACAGATTCGATTTCCATCTCCTCTTCATGAACATTATGTTATTTTTCTGTGTCTGTGAGAACATTGGGAGGTCTCATAATGCATAAAGCTCACTTTTGGGGATCAAGCCCATTACCACTAATAAAATTTCTCTCTGACTATGAACTGACAGAAATGCATTAAAGTCTGTTATATGGCTACATGCTATTCTTATACAGAAACAGATCTGGGGATATTTCACTCCCATAAACTGGACAAAGGACATAGACTCAAAAGGCCTTTGAACAGAAAAGAGAAAGTCACAGCTGCTCTGGGATGCGTGATGATGATGCAAATCTTACAATGGCAGGCAAAAAGTTGACATCTCTTTCTCATAATGACGTTGGCTCATGACAGCAATAGTAGCATGTGGAAGAACTACCAGTGAATGATTAAAGCTGCAAATGAGACACACAGGAGGTGTTTTGTAGGATCGAGTTAGGCTTCTGTTGGAGGGTCAAAACATAAGAGCTTGAAGTGTGATTTTACTCCCCCTTTTTTCATCCAGTTAGTCTTCCTCAGGTTTTGTAATATTTCCTTTTCTTACATCCACTATTTGTCTAAAATATCATAAAACAACATAAATAAATCTTGAAAGATGCCCAAGAGATTCTATGGACAATCCCCTTTCCAAAAGAGGATCAAAATACCTTTCAAGTATTTTGTTTATATTGAAAGGTACATTTTAAAACAGAAATCTCCTATTCTGTTTCTTTTGCATTACATATAGATAGGCACATGCATAAATACATATACACACATGCATATATATGTACCTGTAAATATATTGCACACCTTCTTCATACTCTGTAGCAGCTATTAACCTACTCAACTATTCTTAATGTTGTGCTGGCAACATCAAAGAGTGCTAGCAAACATAAATGGGTTTACATTATAAGATTATTATAAGACTGAGGTAACTTGTAAATGTGTAAGCTCAACTGTAGACAAAGGCATGTGTGTTAGATCCAGGTATCAAAACCATTTTGCTCCCAGAAAATTATGACAACTTAATAGATATCAAAGGCTGAATATTTATTTAGATGAATTTGAGCCTCGGTATGCACTTATTTGCTGTTCTCTCGTGCTGTCAAATACTTCCCCAACAGTCTCTTGTTTGTCAGCATCCAGTACATGGCTGGTTCCTTTGCCAGCCTGTTGGGGGTGCACCCATTTCCGCCATGCCGAGGCTTATCTCGGTGCTGCTGCTGCAGCTCTGAGTCTGTTGGAAGCCTTGTCTAGCTCCAAATCCAAGAATTAAACCAAACATAGCAAGCTGCTACAGGACCACCACACTGGGACATAAGTATGCATAACTCATGGTATCACAGGAACCCAGCCAATGCAGTTGCTATTTTGAAAAGCTGAACAGATAATACCATTTGAACATACTAGTGAAAGCTAAAGTTTACTAGAAAAGTTAGGAGTTTTAACAGAGGTGTAACTTTGAACTTTATACAACACGTGGCAGGTGACATTGCTTTTGTAAGCTTGTTGCAGTACCTGTTTTTCTTTACTTTCCATTATTCTCATGGGGATATGCTTGCTTCCCAAGCCCTACAGATGCAATATCTAAAATCAGCAGCAGTGTGAAAGGTCAAGCATAGGGCAAATGCATTTCGGCGTTACTGTCCCAAGGATACATGATAGGGCAAATTCTTCACAATCCAGCCACAGAGTAATCAATACTAAGTATGCAGACATTATTACAGAGGTCATAGAATATAAATAGAAGTTAAGTTTTAAAACCCTTCCTTATTGAAATAGCTACCTCCCCTCCAAAAAAAAAGTTTCCTTGTTTCTTTTTCTGAAATTGCAATATCTGACCTGCCTGAACACATCAGAGCTACCTGTCTTAGTGAAGTTTGTCAAGGTACAGGAAATGCAATGTGTAAAATGTTAGCAACCTTTTCTTAACATGTCTTTTGTACTTAACAACTAGTTCCTTGAAATAAGAAAACCAAAACTAAGCAGAACTTGATTTTCTAAATCGTATAAACATTTTGTGAGAATGATTTAATTAGCACAATAATGAGCTCCAAGTATTTTCAGTTTGTGAAAATGGACAGCTATCTGATTTAGGAATATGTTTCTATTAGACTGCTATGCAAATTAGATAAGCAATTGCCTATCTGGGGATAAAGTTATGTCATGGTTAGAGTAGTGGAAATAACATTACAGTTATGCTTGAATAGGATAAGGGAAAAGAAGCTGGCCTGAGCTGTTAAAAAATATCAGTCCCTATAACTTAGCTCAACAGAAGTATTAGGGCATTCAAGAGCTCCAGCTTTCACTTTCAGTGTCTACAATCAAAATTGTTATTCTAGGAATTTCAGTTTAGTTTTGAAGGTGGCTAAAATCTATTAAATCTTAGATTTTCAGCACTGGAGTTCTTTAGGGATCAAAATATTTAACAGCATGTTCAGAGGAATTTTACTTATACGTACACAAAGCAGTTCAGTTTCTGCTGATATCTACAACTACAGTGAGATTAACAGACAAAGTATTTCTTCACCTGTGTGGCCCTGAAGCTTGATCTGGTCCTCATTAGTTAGACCACATCTTGAAAAGCAGACTCTATACAAAATCACATGGAAAAAAAGGAACAATTCAGCTTATTTAACTAAGATGTTGGGGCCAGCCTATTCACCCAGGACACAGAATCCAATTTTCTCTCAACATAGTCCACATCCATGGCACAATTCTTCTGTAAGGAGCATGCTGCTTATAAAGTTATTGTGTTTCACACAAAAATTTAAAATATCCTACGGACAGGCGAGCTCAATTTCTTTCCCTGTTAGTATTTCTCCACTTTGAAATTAGCAGTTCAGGAGAACAAGAACTTAAAACCAAGCTATTGCCCTAAAATATATTGTAGAATAGACTCAGGTAAAAAAGTAAAAAACCTCAGAAAGCTATACATGAACAACACGTAATAGCTAAAAATCATACATGGTCATTATATAGTCAAAGATTCAAAATAATGCAAATATTATTAAAAATCACCTGAAGAAATAACCAGAAATTTGGAGGTTTTCTATTCTTTCTCTGACCTTTATTTACAAATACTACTTACTGGAAGACTGGTGAGCTGTCCCTGAAATAGCTCTGCACTGCAGAGTGAAACAGATGTGGGGCTTTGTCATTTGCTTTGCATTTCTTGTGGTTGTCAGCTTGTGTGAGTTTTCTTTTTTATTTTGGCTCCCCTACACCATCTTTTTAAAATGTGCATTACTTATTTAGAACTTCTTAAAAATGCATGTCACTGAGTTGAAAAACTGCTCTGAGTTGATAGCTGTGAGAATTCAAACCAGGGGATAAATTCTAAGCCTGGAGTATCTTCAACAATTTGGAGAATTCTAGGCAATCTAGGGACATAAACTGATTAATGTTTAGCTCTATACAATAAACATGGGGAAAAAGGATTTATTCCCACTGTGACTACAGTGTGTGATATAAGCAGGTTCTGTGATAGTGCTGAGTATATATAGACAGGGAAGAGGGAAGTGCAGTGAAACTGCAGATTTCACTCTTTTTCATTCTATTTAGCCAAGCTGAAAGCAGAGACCAGATTGTACCTACTTAAAAGGACGTTAAAGGTGTCAGTGCTGAACTAGGTTATCTAAGCCACCCTGGGGAACTTCTTCAGATCAGTCTTAAATGGAGAACAGGCTTAAAACTACAAGTTATATTTTTGGTTCCTGTTTGTTTTATATAAGACTGAGATAAATGAAATTTAAGCAGAATTACAGTTACAACACTGTGCAAAACAATGAAGAATGCATGGCTAAATTGGTAGGCATTTAAAAAACAGGAGTGAAATCCAGCAAAGCACTTAGGGTTTTAAAGTGCTCTGTGGATGTGGAAGTTCAAGAACGCTATGCAGGAGTCTACTCTCTAGCCTACTAAGGTGATTCTGACCCCCATCATGCATCAGGTCTCCAATTAAAAGTTTTCTGGCATATAAAATTATCTGTAGTAAATCCCCACCGCACCCATCTGTCTATAGCACAGATTAGATCAGCAGCCGCCTCCTGTGAAAAGGCATAAAATAGTCTTCCCTTCACATAGCTTCCTTGAAAAGTCCAAGTATCTAGTCAAACTTAGAACATGCCTCAGAACTCAAAGTTTCACTCACAACTCAGGCTACTGGACAAGATAGTAAGGCTGTAGGAAGATAGTAATGAAAGCACTTGTTCACAAAGTGAAGGGTTTAAGTCTTTCCCACTCTAAGATGATTTTGATTTTGCAAAAATATATTAAGGCTCAGTCTTTAGACTGCTCTGCATAAAAGTTGTCATCACAAGTCTTTTGGAAGCTAAATCGCTGGACTGTCAGAAATAGATCCAGCAGAAGTTGTAAACTAACTTCAATCCAGTTCTGAGTGCTTACTCAGCTAGGATGGCAAATAGAGGCTGGGAATAGGCAAAAGAGGATTTTGTTCTTTGAAATGTTGCTGGATTTTTCTCAAGTAGTTTTCTAAAAATACAGGAAAAGTACACTTGCTTTGTCATGGCCAATCTTACTTCTAAGCCATCATTAAAAAGGTGGATGTCGTACTTACCAGCTAGCACCCTGGTTTTACATGGAAGACTAACACCTATCTTGACCAAAAGACATTTCTAAAAACTGTAGGAATCTTATATTTCTCAAAGTAAACAGGGTAGCGTCAGCAGTGGTAAGCAGGTTTAGAAAACAGGTGCAATGGATTATTTTCTGGATCTTGGATTTTTAAGCATATAAGTCTTTTTTATCCCTTTGCATTTTGGCTAGTGTAGACATCTCAGCAAACAATAAGCTGAGTGTTATAAATCTGAAAATTGTTATTCCATATTCCTAACATAGTCTGCATTATTTGTAGAAATCTGAGTCAGCAATGGCAAAGTTTTGCTTCCAGAACTGGATAATTCACTTTTGGCCATTTAGGCTTAGATTCAACTCTTCTTTTAGTACCTAACTTCTTGCTGAAATCCGCAGCCCACTTACAGTTTATTCCCACTGCTTTCAGTCCAGCTCTTCATATATATGGGAGCCGCAGAACTTTCAGCAGAACAATGCTATGTGTTAAGTTAAATGATTAGTAATGTATATTGGTGTCACTTATTCTTCACTACAGCTATAGATCTCTTATTCAGAAAGCTTTTTGGTTTGTTAGCGACTGATACCACATACCTAGTTTTGAAAGAAAACATAAAGTTTTAGTTTAGCTCTTCTCTAAAAAAAAAATCACTGTTGTTCACATTGTTCTAATTATTATCAGAATTGCAGTCACAAAATCAACAAAAAAGGACTTTCAAAAGACATCAAGATACTTGCAATGTTACCTATTCTGCAAGCACTGGCTGAGACACAAGTCAGAAACCTCTCATTTATATATGAATTAAAAACTGGACAAAAACATAAATAAGTTGCTGACACAGAACTGAATGTTTGCCTTGGCAAAGGTTAGTTTGTACCACTTCTGGTACATTTTTCGTGAAAATGGTGTTCAGTTTTCCATGGCAGCCAGATAGAGAATAGCAGGCAGTCCAAGCAATTATTAATATCTCACAGGCTCTTTCTTCTAGATAAACAAGTCTCTTGCTGTAGTTTAATGCAAGCAACAGAAGGCAGGAAAAATAACAGGTTGTCTGGCTACTTTGCAGTGTGATGCTACTGAACATTACTGGAGTATTGTTTTCAATCCTCTTAACTTGCCAGTGAGCACAGAATTAGGAATATCAGGCCCAAGTGCTTCAAAATTTGGGGACTTTAGTTTAGCAGTGGTATTCACATTAAACTTTTTCAACAAAAGCTGGTATAACAGGGTGTAGAGTCATATCAGTTCAAAGGAAAAGCTGAATAGGCTGTTGGAGAGTGATTAAAGAAACTGTATTCCCAACTCTAGAATTATGCAAATAAAACCATTTTTAGCATTCATTGGGTGCATAAGATGTATTTAAGGATAAAAATATGTCTTAATCCATAGAGAATTACTTCTGTAGGAATAACTGCCAAGAAGACATTTTTAGAATATTTTAATTTATCCAATGTAAATCATAGTTAAACTATAAAATAAACCATGTATAACTGAGAATGTTTAGGGAATTCTGTTTAGCTTGAAAACATCTAAACAGTTTATCTATTTTTTTCAGGTAGGTTTGTTGTTTTTTTTTTAAAGTGTGGTATTTAAAACTTAGGATAAACTTGCTGAAGAACAGAAGTATTTACTTTCTTGGCTGAGGGGATATTTTTTCCTAAAGTCTTCTCTCATTTTTTTTTTCATTGACAGGGTTGGATTTCAGTTCATCACAAAGTAATTGGTTAGCATGATGTCTGCTGGTTCAGATGTGACAGCTGAAATTAAAGCTAGTAACAAACATCTTGTATTAATCTCATTAATATAAATGTATATGAATGTCAAGTTTTATATTTTGAATGTAATGCACAGTTCAGTGTTTGAAAAAGATGAAAATGAAATGTGAATAATGCCTACTGAGGCAGAAAGGAATGTTTTAATATACAGTCGGTTACCATCTTGTTGACAGCTTTCTAAGCCCCAAAGAACTCTCAGGGTGGAGCTGAACCATAAAAAAAGACTGCTTGCCCAAACCTAGGCCTCATGAGGTTTTATGTGGTACAAAAAGACTGACACTGATCATGAACCAATTGTCTTATGAGCTGGATACAAAGAGGAAGAGACATCTTATGGATTTAAGGTTTGTTGGCTAAGATTTAATTTATTTTTCCCCCAGCATTTTTGTCTGTTTTTTGTTAGTCTTGTAAATGCCTGTAATCTTAGTAGTTTTGTAAATAAGTATACCTATGCTTTGTAGGATAGCTGGGCACTTCAGAAAGGAATTCACAATAATCTGTCTACAAAATAATAAATCACTAAGAAACACTGACGCAAATGTGTGCCTTAAAGCCTTTCCTTCTAGGGGTTAGGTGCCTAACTGAGTTTCAGTAGATTTCTTATGTTGATTCGGGATTCATAGGTCACACTCTTAGGTTAAAAGCTGAAAAAGAGGAGTGGAAATACCTTCTTCCTTCCATAGGACAGTAAAAGTTGCAGATTTGAGCCATAGTCTCAAATGTCTTTGGGGATTTCTTATCATTATCTCCTTATTCTGACAAAAAAAAAAAAAAAAAAATTGAATGATTCATTTCAAAGTGACAGCTTCAAGGAAAGTGTCTTCCTCATCCATACCTGGATCCAGGTTGTGTCTGGCAGAGGAGAAATTTGAACCATGGTCTCATAGCCTGGATGTCAGTCTGCTTTAGTGGGCTGAGCAGACAGAGGAAATGCCAATCTCTGAAATCAAACAAGTTTAATCATCAGATATGTGGCAAATTTCCTTAGATGGTCGACTAAGCGTTATTGCATCTGCCATACATATCTAGGGAACCTAATTCTGTAAAACTTGTTTAGTTAGGAACATATGAGCTGAAGAGACATTTGTGATCGTGAATTTCAGATTCATATATATAAGGTAAATTAAGCTAAGGTAAGGTAAGGTAAGGTAAGGTAAGGTAAGGTAAGGTAAGGTAAGGTAAAGTAGGAAAAGGTAAGGTATACATAAGTATTTAGAATCTTAAGTCCTTAATAAAAATCTGTTATAGTTTTAACCTGTGGCTAATATGCAGTCTCAAGTTTCCTGGAGAGCTAGCTCCTATACTAGTCAACCAGTGTTACTTTCCACTACAAACAGAAGAATTAAGTATTAAAGAAGATATTTTTGTTTCTAGTTGTTTCAAATGAATTGATTATTTATACTTAAATTCCAGACAGTTTTCATTATTTTATTTGTAGGCCTTGAAAATTTTCATAATGTTATCATGGCTGATGATCTTTATGAGAGATCTCTAAAAGGGGATTTGAGGTGCATTTTAAATTGCAGATATTTTAAGGAAAATATGTCACTTTAAATGTTTCTGGGATTGAATCTGTGATTCAAGTTTCCTTGATGAAATCACAGAAAATCTCCTAATTAGATTTGTACCTCTGTCTCATACTGGAAAACAGATCTTTGATTTGTGGAAATCTACCCTTTTCCACAGTTCCAGGTTTCCCAAGGAACCAGAAACTTATATTTCATTTTATATTTGAAATATTAAATAAAAAAAAATCCCTGTACCTCAAAATAAGTATAAATATAGAATTTGTATACATATATACATACTATATATAACTGTAGATATGTATATTGTATATACAGTATTTTTTATATATGGACATATATATATTATATCCATGTATTGTATTGTATTTATCCACAGTTAGTTTTATTTTATATGCTTGAGACCACGCAAAGATTTTGCCAACCAAAGAAAAACTCTTTTCTTTTAAAATATAGCCTGGAGGATTTCCCTTCTGCATTATATACTTGTTTGTTTTGAATAAACAATAAGTTGTGAGATTTAATGAACACCTCAACTGAAGCAGGTTCCAAGTTCAGAAGACATTGTACCCAAAGAATATTCTAATTATGAGGTTCTAAACTTTTGGATCATGCAGGAGTTGCAGGTTCTCAGTGTTTCTTTGTAAAGGACAAAGCCGGCGAAGGTATGTTGTTGTCCATTAAAATATTTTAAAGTGAATTTGGTGTTTGGAGGGGGAAAAAAAAAAAGAAAAAAAGGTAAAGAAAAAGAAAGATAAATACGTCAGCAAGATTTTCTAAATCAGTTGCTCAGTACTTAGCATGGTATGGTGGACCTGCTCTCTCCTTTCAGGCTATAATTTGATTTTGGACAGTGCTTACATTCTAAGTTTCATTTTAGACACTTTTTGTTATAATCAGTTGTGTTTCCTGGAGTAAAATATTGTGCTACATAGGTTTTGAAAGTGGTATGACTGTACTGCAGTAAAGGTCAGAATTTCATTCTAAATATTTTATTGTAGAGAAAGTCAGTGCTAGCAGTGTGAGATGTACAGTAGTATTTCAAACCTATATAGGTCTTAAGGAAATGTAGCATAGGTCCCATCCAATGTTAACACAGGAAATTACAGTTTAATTTTCAAATTTGAGTTTCATATCAGAATCAAAATAAAATATTTCAGTTTCTCTTTCTTATGTTTTTCCTTGCAATGATCTTTATTATCTAGAAAATAAACAAACAAATAAATAAACATACATTCTATGCATATGCATTTCCTTTAAGACCATAAAGATAGACATGTTCAAGCCATTTAGTTTGCTGCCACCATAACGGTTTGAGTTTAAACCTTATTCTGATGATGCCAGGTACTACAAAAATGAATAGTCATATGTATCAGAAATCCTGCTGAGATGAACGGGTACTCCTGGCAAGCTTAGAAAAATTCCTTATGTCCTTACTTATTTCCCTATCTCCCTACCTATCTTTGTACTATGATAATAGGATAGATTCTTCAAGATAAAATAAACATTTTTTTCCTTTAATTTTTTCTTTTGTAAAAATTTATATATCTATCTAGACATATCTAGATTTAGATATAGATTTTACAGATATAAATTTATAAATATATGATATAGGTATATTGTTGGAGATATGTTTTGAAGTTTTTATCTAAAAGTTTAGACATAGTATTGGATGGAGTTTAGATCTTGATATTAAAATTATAGTCTGATATTCCCAAAAATTTACGTAGTGCAGATATAAAATTCTCTTTTACAATCAATAGTTGTCTGTGTAATTATTAGCTTTGGCTCTGTAATTAGAAAGGTAACTGATTTTAAAATTTGTTTTCTCAAGAAAAGTATTTTTTATTTCAGCAGGAATACAAATTCAGAAATGATTTCTGGGTTGATATTTATTTCATTAAAATTCATTCATTACTTCTGCTTGACAAAATCACTACATCCTACAAATATGAGAAACCATATGTTTTTTGTTTCTTTGGTTTGATTTGGTGATGTCATAAATACAACAAAGAGAAAGTAAGAGTAATATAACTCCATTTTTTCTCCATTTGGAAAATCTAATATAAATGTATAACTTTTTATCAATGTCTGTCTGTAACTCCAGCAACAATATTGACAATAAACAAAAAACAAGAAATCCTTAATTTCAGTGACAATTCTCTTGTTCATGTTGCTCGTCATTATTCTGCTCTTCCGCCTCTAACATATTTCCGGAGTCAACTGACTCCTATTAAAGAGACTTTGGATTGTGACAGCCTATTTCACCTGAAAATTGGAGCAAAGTTACAGTAAGCCTGATTCTATGGCATTGGTCTTTATAATCTAGAGAAGTATACATTTTTTTCTGATAATAGATATTTACTCATTCCGTTAAGTAATATTATTGCAGTTTAGTTAGTTCAAAATCTCCTTACACACAGAATTATCCTCTCAGCCACAGGTAATAAATTGACCGTAAGAAACTAAATACACATGTAAAAATAAATCTTTTCTACTTGCAAACTAGATGAGTATACTGTTTTCAGCTAAGCAAAGGAAATTATACAAAGTATAGCTGAGATATCAAACAAACACAAGCTAAAAATGCGGGGAAATTCTTAAACCATACTCTATGTTTACTATTCAACAAATTTCTAAGCAAAATCAATTTGAAGCTCTCCCCAAAAACCAAGGGCACAACTTGCCCTTCCCAGACTTCCATGTATCTCACTTAACCATTTCTTTAGGGACTGTAAGCAAATATGTTGCAAATAATTTTATAATAAAAGCCTCTCTATCAGATGTTTATAACTTTATCGTTCCTTTACCACTTAAGCAGTCAATAAACCACACTAATGCCAGAACCCAATTCTCTTTTAATTTATCGTGGCTAGCTAGAAATAGACGTTTCAAACCTCCTAAAGGCTTTGAGATTCATGAATGCTGTAGTTCTTGCCCTTTGATTGTGCATCTCAATCTTTGTAATGTTTTTTGCGATTTTAATCTGCTACAGGTTGCCTTGGCTCAAAAATGTAGTGTTCCACTATTGTCAATAGACTTGAAATGGCAGGTTGAACTCAATAGACCAATTGGGAAGCCTGTTTGATCTTTAGAAGTGATTACGAGTTTACATCAGAAATGGCTGTCTTCTACACATACTATTGGGTTCAAAGGTGCAGGGTGCTTTGAGAAATGTGAACACACATTCCTGCATTTTCTATAAATAAAAGTAATATTATTTCGATTTAGCAGTGAGTTTGAACCTGTTCTGGCCCTTTTGTTACTCAGAAGTCAGAACAAATGACTGAAAATATGGACTTGCCAAGCACTAAACTTGCAGAAGAAACAAGGAGGAGAAGAACATTACAAAAGAGGACTGAAAACCAGCAGAAATAGAGAAACAGATCTAATAAAGGATATTTAAGGAACAAAATGCTTATAACATGAGAAGAAATAGGAAAAATATTACATAACAGGATGATGCAAAATATAATGTGGAAGAGAAATTATGTCATATGTGATGTCGCATAACTTGACTTCAGCAAGGAATTTACACAATATCTTATATTATCCTCATAGCAAAAGTGATGAAGCATGGACTGGATAACTGGAAAATAAGATGAGCAGAAAACTACCTATGCCATCATGCTCAAAGTGCGGTGATCATTGCTACAATGTGTAGCTAACAGAAGCCTAGCTTGTAACTAGTGCTTCCTCTCAAGTATCAATACTTGAGCCACCACTGTAATGCTTTTACTAAAAACTTGAATGATGGCATGGAGTGCACTCTGAGCAGCTTTGCAGACAATACCAAATACAGGGGAGCAGTCAGTATGCTGGAGGGTAGAGCTGCTGTTCAGACGGACTACAACAGGCTGGAAAAAGGATTGATAGAAATCTCACGAAGTTCAGCAAAGGCAAATGAAAAGTCACCCATTTGGGCAGGAATAATCCCATGCACCAGTACAGACTAGAGACTGACTGCCTATAAAGTAGCTTTGCAGAAGAGGGCATGTGGGTCCTGGTAGATGAGCTGAAACACAAGCCAGCAATGCATCCTTTTAGCAAAGATGTTTACCAGCATCTTTAGCTGCATTAGCATGATGGCAGCCTGTGAGTTGACAGAAAGGATTTTTTCCCTCTATTTATCACTTCTGAGGTTGCATCTGGAGTGTCACATTCAATTTTGAACTTCCCTGCGCAAGAAAAAAAGACATTGACATACTGGAGTGCATCCAGCAAGGAGCCACCAAATGTTCAGGGGACTGAAAAGCATAAAGTACAAGGAAAGGCTAAGTAGACTGGGTTTTGTTCAAACTTAAAAAGAGAAAAGGAAAGCGAGATATTAATGATAATACCTAACAGAGAGTTTAGACATGTGGACCCAGAGTCGTCTTAGAAGTGCGCAACAACAGAAAAAAAGGCAATAAACAAGTTACAATACAGGATATTCTCACTTGATGCAGGAAAAAAGAGTTACCAGAAGGATGGTCGAAGATTGGAAAGGGTTTCTGAGAGAGGTGTGGAATCTAGTGATACGCAAACCTTGGCTGGGCAAAGCCCTTAACAACGTGATAGAGCTGGCCCAGTTTTGAGCAGTGGGCTTTTGGTGGGTTAACCTTGGGCAGCAGCAAGATGCCCACCGGGCCTCTCATTCACCCTCCCTCCTTAACAGGACAGGAGGAGAAAATATGACTAAACAACTTTATGGGTTCAAGATTCTTTATCTTGGAGAGATCACTTACCAATTACCATCATGGACAAAATAAACTCAGGAAAAATAATTTATTGCCAATTAAAATAGATTTGATCTGCTTGAGGGTAGGAAGGCTCTGCAGAGAGATCTGGACAGGCTGGATCGATGGGCTGAAGCCAACTGCATGAGGTTTAACAAGGTGAAGTGCCGCGTCCTGCACTTGGGTCACAACAACCCCAGGCAACGCTACAGGCTTGGGGAGGAGTGGCTGGAAAGCTGCCTGGCAGAAAAGGATCCGGTAGACAGATTGCTGAACAGGAGCCAGCAGTGCGTCCAGGTAGCCAAGAAGGCCAATGGCATCTTGGCCTGTATCAAGAACAGTGTGGCCAGCAGGAGTAGGGAAGTGATCGTGCCCCTGTACTCAGCGCTGGTGAGGCCGCAGCTTGAGTACTGTGTTCAGCTTTGGGCGCCACAGTCTAGGAGGGACATTTTGGTGCTGGAGCATGTCCAGAGAAGGGCAACAAAGCTGGTGAGGGGTCTGGAGAACATGTCTGATGAGGAGCGGCTGAAGGAATTAGGATTGTTTAGTCTGGAGAAGAGAAGGCTGAGGGGAGACCTTCTTGCTCTCTACAACTACCTGAAAGGAGGTTGTAGTGAGATGGGAGCCAGTCTCTTCTCCCAAGTAACTGGCGATAGGATAAGAGGAAACGGGTTCAAGTTGCGCCAGGGGAGGTTTAGGCTAGACATTAGGAAAAAATTTTTCACTGGAAGAGTTATCAAACATTGGAACAGGCTGCCCAGGGATGTGGTTGAGTCACCATCCCTAGATGTGTTTAAAAGTCGTGTAGATGTGGTGCTTAGAGACATGGTTTAGTGGCAGACCTGGTAGAGTAGGGTCAATGTTTGGACTAGATGATCTTAAAGGTCTTTTCCAACTTAAATGATTCTATGATTCTATGATTTGGGTAGTGAGAAAAAAAAAATAAAAAATTAAAACACCTTCCCCTAACCTTCTGTGTCACAGGGTCATTTTCACTCCTTCCACTCTCATTGTGTCCTGCAGTGGAGTCCATTTTGGAGCTGGTCCCTTCCAACTTAAGTTACTCTGTGATTTTTGATTCTGTGTTAATGGTAGGCAAATGCAAATATGAAAGAAAGAGAATTACACACAGAGCAATAATACCTTTATGGTACAGTTGGATGTAAGGGAACATGAACAAGGAGAAGGGAAAGAAAAAAGGAACAGCTGCTCATCAAACTTGTGTCAGTATATGCGAGAATTCCTCAGTAATAGTTTTCATGGAGAAACTACATTAATTCCTTTATGCATATATGTTTGCACATAATATGTGCAAATAATATGTTTTTAAGAAAAAAACACATACTTCGGAATATTTGGAACTGCAATACTGAATATTTTTACTGCAATATTGATGACATGTAAAGATATCTTCACTGACTTGAAAGGATGGTTTGCAAGGCTGATGAATGTATTGAAGAAGTAAATATAGGGCTCTGTTTCATGATGAAATGAGAATTTGATGTGGAAAAAGTGCATATGTATAGATATAGAGACATTATCCTTAAAATAATCAGTGGCTTTTTGATGAATTATCACAGTCTTAGTGCATCTATCACTCAGGAGACTGTAACAGCACAATGTAAATCAGAAGTATAGTAACAAAGAAGAAAAATAAGACATAAGTGTCGTTGCAGAAATCTTTTTTAAAATGCCAGTATTGTCTCTTGATCTTTGTAAAAAATAAAGGCAATCAATCTAAAGTTTAAGTATCTATTTCCAGATTACACAGAAAGTACAGTTTTCATAAAATAGGTAATAGCAGTGCTCTTCTTTGGCTTAGCTCTAGTCACTACTGTGATTCTCAATTTCAAACTGCCCTCCAGGGAAATACCCACAAACTTGTCATCTGGGCTAGGAGTGCAGTCATCACTACTGAGAACCATTTCTCATGCTTGTCACTCAGCTCTTGAAAAGATACACATCCACATATTATATGTCACATACATTCCACACACTGTAAACAATCACCTCACACTTTCAGTCTGAACAGAAAAAGATGACTATTTGCAGTGCTTCATGTTGTGATTTAAATTGAAATAAAGTCCAAACAACCTATGAAGTGCTTAGTTCTTGAAGCTAGTTTAAATGCATTATGTTTAACACTGAAATTAATTGTTATAATCCATTTATTACAAAATATCATAAACTAAGAAAGTTTTCTAGTGTTATACTTTTATTTTATGGAGGCTATGTGCACACAGGAGTATTGAAAGCAGTTTTAAAAATACAATACCACTGTCAAAGGAATTCCATGTTTTTTGCTGAATACAGGAGCCCTGTATAATTTGTCTAATCAGTTGAATGTATTTATATGTTAATGGATTTGACTTATTGATGTTTTATCTGACAAAACAACTATTTAAGTACAGGCTTGTACAGCTGAAACATATAGGTGTCTGGTAAGATTAGTTTTTCAAAAGAAAGAAAACCACCGCAATTCTTTATGGGAAATGGACATCAAAAGTTACTGGGTTTCAAGCATAGCGTTTCTAATACTCCATTCACATTGAGGGAAATGATGAAGATTTTATTACAATTACTCAAATAATTCTGTAGTATTGACTCTTCAGAGGGAGTAATTTATCTGCCTACAAATTGTTTCATCTATCCAAAAGGGATACATTATAATTTCTTCTACATTTACTTACTTGTACACACAATATCCTCAGCATCTGGACTGGGTTGGTTGCACTCCATGACTTTATTTTGTTTATGAAAGTAGATTTCTGTCTTTCCTTGTTTCTTTCCCAGAAACCAAGGCACAGAGCAGTATGGTGCACTTATAGATCTTGCTCTAATATAGAGCTGGAGTAAAGCTAGAATGTTTATTGTAAGGCATTCATTTTACAACTGAACATGAAAGTTTACAAAACTACTCTTCCTCACTTCTATTTTCTCGCCATTTCTCTCTTCATTCTCATTATTTTCATACTTTTTATTACACAAGTGAACAGTTATACTTCTCCATATCTTAGCTTCCACTTCTCATTTTTGCATACAACTTGTTCTGTTGTTGAGTCCAACCCCAACAGATGCAAAGTTACATCTCAGGAAGCTTCAGAAAAAATACAGTAGGTTTTTGCACAATGCCAGCTGTCTCCATTCAACTTAAACGAAGATCATCTGAAACTGTGAAAAACTCTAGGTCAGTTAGGACTACAAAGCCATAGGAGATGGTTAAAATATTGTGCTACCAATTCAGAGTAATTATTGTTACTCTAATACAAGTTATTGAATTAACAGATGGAGAATAGAGTTTCATCATTTCTTAGCTTTCAACTTTTTCTGCCCATCCTTGGATGCTTATTTTCCTCTTCAATATACTGATCATTAAACCTGATATCATTTATAGTGTTTGTGGTGTTAAGATCTGTGTTTTCATCTTTTGTCCAGCAACTATCTGAACATTTCATTTATAAGACAGTAGGGATTTACTTTAACATATTAATAGACTGCTTAAGATGTTGGATATTCTGTGCATAAGTATTAAGGTGATATAATCCTCGCTATAGAATATGGTGTAATTCCAGAATTATATGTATTAGAAAACCACAGAACTGCCATTTTAAGATGAATATGAGAAGGGAATGGCTTACTTCATCTTAGTGCTTCATTTTTGTTAGACCTCTAGCAAACATATCCAAAGACAATGAGGTTGGCATTCTATAACTTTGAAACAAGGGCTTTATTCCATACATACATAACATACCTCTAGGACCTAAGGTAACCTATATGTTTATAATACTTTATTAAAGAGTAGTTTCAATGAATCACTTATTTGTAGTGCAAAGGAAATGCTTGAATATCTGATTTCTACTAATAAAATCAAAAACTTTGCTATTTACTTCTGAAGAAGCGGAATCTACAGGAGGTATTGTAAATGCTAACATTAACGAATATGAATGTTCAAATAATTAACAGGAATGTTTTTATATAGTGTAATTAGACAAAATTTCTGTAGTAGTATTTATGCTTCAATTATTAAACCAATCTTGTACCTTTTTGACTCTGAGTGGAACAAAATATCTTTCTGATTTGTATCAGAAATAGTGTGGCCAGCAGGGCTAGATAAGCGATCCTTTCTTTGTACTCGGCACTGGTGAAGCCTCACCTCGAATACTGTGTACAGTTTTGGGCCCCTCACTACAAGAAAGACATTGAGAACCTGGAATGCCTCCAAAGGAAAGCAATGAAGCTGGTGAATGGTCTAGATAACAAGGCTTAAGAGGAGCGGCTGAGGGATCTGGGGTTGTTTAGTATGGAGAAAGCAGTCTGAAGGCAGACCTGATTGCTCTCTGTAACTACCTCAAAGGAGGCTGTAGCCAGGTGGACATTGGTCTCTTTTCCCAAGTAAAAAAGTGATAGGACAAGAGGAAATGGCCTCAAGTTGCACCAGGTGACATTTAGACTGGATATCAGGAAAAATTTATTCACTGAGAGGTTTGTCAAGCATTGGAACAAGCTGCCAGGGGAAGTGGTTGAGTCACCATCCCTGGAGGTATTTAAAAGATGTTTAGAAGTGACGTTTAGGGACATGGTTAGTGCTGGACTTGGCAGTGCTAGGTTAACGGTTGGACTCAACAATCTTAAGGGTCTTTTCCAACCTAAACAATTCTATCATTCTGAAACACAATTGTCTTCTGTGGTATTTTTACTTTCCCTGAAACAGCTGATACCAGATCACTGTCAGAAGCAGGACAAGCTAGATCTTGTATCCAAGCTATTAAATCAGTTCTGTGTTCCACATTTTGTAGGAGAGTGTGTGTTGGTGTTTTCATAGCACTTTCCAATCAAAGATCTCAAAACATATTCAAATATTAATGCATGATTATTCAGAACAATTCAAAAGAGAGAGATTTAAATATTGAAAAAATGAATAACAGAGAAAAAGATTACATTATCCCAAACTGAAAATGAAACAAAGTTTCTGCTTAATTCTAGTGCAAATGTATACCTTCAAATAAGTTTTCAATCCTGAAATAAGAAATTATATTGGACAGAAAGACAACTATTCACTGATGTCATCATCAGTGTGACTATCATCTAATCTAATTATTTTATCTTTTACTCTTATTTAGCTATATTCCCATCCTCTTGTGAGGTGAGTGGTGTTAAAATTCAATCTTTTTTATTTTATTATTTTACTATTTTATTTTATTATTATTTTATTATATTATTTTATTTTATTTTATTATTTATTTATTATTATTTTATTTTGGACATCATGAAAATCAAAACTGTCTTTTCTGATTCGGACCTGCTAGTTTAATTTTTCATACACCACAGAGACACTTCAATAAAACACACACACACACAAACTTATTTCCTCACTCCCCATCCTTCTCTCTCTTTCTTTCTCTCCACACTGAAAGAAAGAAAGGAGGGTCACTTTTCATGTCTCCTTGAATGAGTTAACTACGTTTTTTGCCTGTCTCACTTTGAGCATTTAACTGTCATAAGGGCAGAGCAAGGGCTTTTTCATACATTTTGAAATAATACATTGTCTCTTTGGAGATAGCACTGTCATTTGTTTTCATTTTGCCAGTATGTCGCTCTTCAGATTGAAATATATATTAAAGGGAAAGTCCACTTTCTGAGAAATGTAACAAAATGGATGAGTTTTCTTAAACCACATTTTATCTGAAACACAATCTTTTAGTACAAATAGTATGATAGATTATAAAGTATATTTTGAAATTCAATACTGTATTGTTGATTATATTATTGTAATTCCAGAGGAGAACACAGGGGAAAAGTTGTCTCCTTGTCAACATTTCAGCTTCATTATACAAACTTCTCTATGTTTTATATATTCTTCTCAGAAATAACAATCTGAAATATTTCATATTGATACACAAAAATACAATTTTCTTCATATTTATTCTTATTATATATGTTATTGAAAACTTTCTTTCCCTGCAATAGCAGCTGGAAGAATAATGAAATATCACTTTTGCTTTGTAGAACTCAACAGTCAAAAATATAAAAAGGTCTGGACATGACTTACTACTTACCTGCTCATTTGAAGGCAATTGCTGAAATATAATTCATTGTACAATCTCAGTGTCTGCATGTGTGTTGGTGTTCTTCCATATATTTACAAATTCTCATTACCAAACTCCAGAGACCCCAACAAAGAAAAAGTAGAGTCCAGAAATAATCTTCTATGCTATGTTTAGAATTAATAAGAATACTACATATTATCTTCACAGGATGCAAAGGGAAGAAATGCATGTCTGTATTATAATTTTACTCCTTTCTTGCTGTTCTTGATCCATGGGACAGCAACAGACCTAAAGCTGTATTATTTCTTAATGGAGAGTAATTTTTAGAAAGCATTCTTTACAAAAGTTGGTATCAGCTCAGAATCAACATTTGCCCACTTCTTCACACAGTTTGGAGGCAACACAGAATCACAGAATGGCTGAGGTGGGAAGGGCCCTCTGGAGATCATCTTGTCCAACTTCCCTGTTCAAGCAGAGCCACCCAGAGCTAGTTGTCTAAAAATATGTCCAAATGGTTTTTGAAAATATCCAAAAAGGGAAACTCCACAACCTGTCTGGGCAAAAAAAGGTAGATGTCTTGACATTGCTCGTCGACGAGCAATGGGTGATATCTTGGTGATAAGTTTTAAAAAATTATTTTACATTGTGTTTTTCACTTAGTTCACCAGTTTTTTCTTTCCAGTTTGACTGAATTCTGTTTTCTCCCTATTTAGTGACTAACGTTAAGTGGCCAGTCAAATACTGGCTTGACTTCTCATTATCATCTGTTTTTTGTGTTTGTGTTTGCAAATATATCTCTGAGTTTTGTATACACAGATGCTTACGTATATACGCATACAAAATCTCATAGGTTGTTCTTCAGCTGATAGTAATGGTACCTATATACTGACACACGTAGCAAGTAACAAGTAGATCATTTCTGACCTAGCTGATCTACTGCCAGGACTAAGAATTATATCTGTCTTAAACGTAAATCTCTTTCATAGTAACCCTTTTTTGATGTATCACTGCCAGCTACTCGATAGAAAATGATTATGTATTTATTATTTAGAGAGTCTAATATTATTTAGTCTGTTATAGCTGAGATGTTTCCTCAGTGTACTGGAATAAAACCAGATTTTCTTTTTTTGTTGTTTGTTTTTTTCAAGAACAGATTGTGATTTCTATAACTGGTGATCTCTCTATCTACCTATGTATCTATCTGTCTATTTGAGAATCAGCCAAGGATCAGAGTGTCTGAGATTAAACGGAGTCATGGATCATTCAAGGTTAAGCCTGCTGCAGAGCATCCAAAGATTTGCATATGACACATCTAAAAAGGAGTGATAAACCCTTATTTTGATCTTGCAACATCAGAATGGTAACTCACAGAATGATTCAACGGAACACAGAGCAAAATAATTTTGGAATGAGATTATGGAAAATTGGCAGTTATGTCTTGTTTTACACCACTTTTGAAGGTTGGGGTTTTTTTTGTTGGTTTTGGGGTTTTTTTTAAGAAGATCTTTCAGAAATGTGTATACACTTATCATGCTTCTCCAGAGCACATAGGCCCTGCATCTAGGGAGTAGTAAGAGCAATAAATAAAATATGTGTTGTTTTTTCAGTTAAAAGAATTCTTTATGAACAACCTCTATGCATCTGGTTTAGTTACTCCTACTTACACTCTTTTGAATATATTTCTTTTCTGCTTTACCTAACTGCATGTTTACCACAATAATCTCTTCTTTGTCCTTAATATATATTTTTCTCACAGAATTAATAATATTATACTAACAGGTTTTGTGTTCATTAAAAACTCTGTACAACATTAATAGATTAATGTGAGACCTCTCTGAATTTTCATATCACTTCTCTCATTAGTATACATGTGATACATTGAAAATGCATAGTAAATTGAAAAAATAAAATAATTTCCTCAAATGCATATGTATTTGAGTGTATATATAATTGCAAACATACAACAAATAAACATAATGTTGGCTCGACAGAGATTTTTGCATGGAATTAATGCCTCAGCATTGTAGGCAAGTAGACCTACAAAAGTATTCTATAGAAGAAAGGAGATTTATACAAGTTACGTGCCAAGAACAAGACAATTGCTTTGAAATCTACACAGATTCTATATTCTGAGTCAATGCACACTTGAATTTCTTTGTCTTGCTCCATTGATGACAAGACATATTCTAAGTTCTCAAAGAAAAAAGGCTTTTCAGGAGAGAGAAAAAAAATCACTACCATTGGAGTCCTAGTGTTTTCTTCCTCAAGAGAAACCTGACACAGCAGATTACATAATGTGGTGTAGTGTGAGAAAAGTTGGAATAAAAGACCCTTTATTTTGATATGATTCTGGGATTCAGGATTTCTGATATAGCTGATACAGCTTATCATCACCACAGTTTATCAGTACTAAATAATTTACCACGATCTTTTGAAACATCTATATTATTAATGCACTTGTGAAAAATACAATTATAAACAAAATAATTCTTTAACACTATTATATTTTAAAAAATATCATAATTAAACATGAAAAAAACCTTGTATGGTGTGATGGAACATGACACTTCTAACATACACAGTTTTTTCCTACATCTATTTCTTTCACTTCAAACTAAGAGACAAAAGGGTGTTTGAGGAAGACAGTAGAAAAGCAAGGCTTTTACAAGTCAGCCTGGCAACCAATTTTAAATTATTCCAACACACTATGTCTGTCAGAATCTAGAATTACTGTAAAGCATTGCAGTAATTTTCACAATATTGGTGAATGATCAAGTGGGTGCATTAGCTAAAATGAAAGAATCAGCAAATGTAAGTAATGGGAAAACATAACCTTGATGGACCGTAAGGGCACATGAGTGGACTAAAAATCAAAAAAGGGTATGCAAAAATTGTTATATCTATTGACATGCTTTGAGTGAGATATTTCTGGCCTATTCCTGCATTGAGCTCTAAGTATGTCTGAAAGAGAAAAATACATATATGCAGACTCGTACTTGTACAGTGAGAATGCAAGAACATTGGGATGCTAACTACGATAAATAACACACAAAAATTTCCCAGCAATTTCTGTTTTTCTAGCCACTATATTCTCTGTATATGGAATGTTTGCACATGTATGAATATGCAAACAGGCAACTGCACCTATGCTTGTTTAGGCTTCTTAATTTATTATTTTTTAGAATGTAATATACACTAGCTATTACAAAGTGAGCTTCCCAAAAGTGTCTCAGCTAGAATTGTGGGTATAGATTATTTTGCAAATTAGAATGCAAATGGGGAGGAAGGATAATTGTTCTTTTTTCTTTTTTTTTTTAATTAAAATGAAAAATAACCCTTTGTTTTTCACTTTAAGCAATGAGCAACTAGAGAAAAAGGATGTATGCTACCTAAGTACTTCTGTGAAAATATAGCTCTTTATTTTTTCTCTCTAACCAGCAATATTCTGTGCATTTAGATCAAATTATATGATCAAACCCACATTTTTATCCAGGTCACTTTTAACCAAAAGGAACAAAACAAAGTAAAATGTTTCATCAAGCTTCAATCTTGTAAACTCCACAAAATTGAAATAAAAAACCCAAGCAGAACAAAACAACTTGTTTTTCTGAAAAGGCATCGTGCTCTATCTTTACTGATAAAGATAATAGTTTTTCTTCCCCAAATGATTTTAACTGAGCAGTCCTAAAAATACATTTTAACAGACACACTCAATATCTCAGAGTTAGAAAACATGTGGGGACCCAGCCTAGAGCCTATTTAGAAGCATACTAAACTAGCAACTATCATTTTGCAGCTAGTCAAGAGGGAAAAAAGTAGGTGAAGTCGTAATACTTCTCCTGTGTAGCTCATTTAAATCAGTTAGGTAGGCCCTTACTGATGGAGGCTGGAGTGTGGTATTATCTCTGCTGTTTATATTTTAGCATGAATATGGGGGAGTGCACAGTGAAGAGTTCTTGAACCTACACTTGCTTGATATCATCCTCATTGTGAGGAACAATTCTTAGGAAACAGGGTGCTTTTCTAGCTAGAATTCTTGGAACTCATTAATCAACTTAAAACTCAACTGCTGGGAAATGTGTTACTTCAGCTAACATTTGGATGTGAGTCAGTTTTATATATAAAACACATAAAAGAACCTTCTCTTTGCTCTAGGGACAGAGTTCTGACTTGGAAGCAAAGAGAAATTCAGCTTCTGCTAATGGACAACTTAATTTCAGCAAAAAATTAGAGTTATAAAACTAAGAAAAACAGTGATGTAGAAGACGTTAATTTCTCTTCTGTAGCACTATTAACTACAATAGGACTAATTAAGTAGATAAAGTAACTTAACTGTATATGGCAAGAATAGGCATCTAGTCAGAGTACCTGCTGTAGTGAGGAAATCTAACATTTACTACAGAATTGCAAGGTAAACAAGTTTTGTGAACATAAACTAAAAGAAAAAAAAAGCCCTCTCTAAATAGGGTATAGGAAGTGTTTTCCTTCTGGAAATAAATAAACTAAGACACCTTTCTACCAATTTTATGTATTTTTAAGGCACCTGTCACAGTAATCTATAAACACAAACATTCTTGTTTGCCTATTATTCCCTATGATTCTCTTTTCCTACACTCCCATCTTTTCCTCTGTTGATTTAAAGATAAATTCCAGTGGTACACTGTTTCTTTCTGCTGACGCTGTAAACCGGGATTCAAGAAACGCAGAAGGGGAAAAGTTTTTCCTGTTGCTACCATCACAAAAATATCAAAGTCTGGTGACATAATTTTTGAAGTACACTGTCCTGTAAGGTATATTTTTTTTACTGTAAGTCTTACAAGGAATCTTGACCATACATCTATCCAGTATTTTAATAAACATCATCTGTCCCAGTACACCAGCTTCTCAGAAGATAATGATGATAATACTTTTCTAGTTATTGGAAACATGTGCCTTTCCAAATCTAAGCAATATACCTGAAGAAGGTATCTAGATGGTATATATCAACTGAAGAAGTTGATAACAGATTCCGGAAATCAATCTTAATTTAACTTTCAATATGTGCTTAGAAGATGTTTTACTTTCTCCCATAGCACACAACAGACAATCAGAGTTCATTGTAATGAAAAGAGAATATATGTCAGGGTAAAGGAAGTGAAGGATTAAAACCAGGGTTTGGCACGAAATGGAATTATGTAAAGTAATGAAAAAAAGATAGTGTTAATTAAAATATTCTTCAGTAATCTAGATATGAATCTACTGTAGCAATCCTAAAATACAACGTGAAAGGAAAATATTGATTAAAACAATGGCCCAAAACCACGACAATAACCAATTCATAACAAATCAATTTTGCACCATTTCCAGCAGCAGGGTAGCTAAGTCATACTTTCTTATGGTTGCTGGTTATGAAAATTTCTGTCTTAAACTGCTCCTTAGTGCAACTTACTGAAAATGAATACATTCTGTATTTGTACAAAATTTATGATTTGTGTCCCTTGTAATCGCTTAAATTGAGTACTATCGTTTACGTTTCGTGAATGAAACTCTCAGAGGATGTATTTTCAGTCAAAGATTTAAAATTAGTCAATTAGAATTTTTATCTGTAGGAAATCAACATAAAAGTTGGGATAGAAAAGAATATAACTGAATTCATTAAAAAGTTACAGTCAGATCCTACAGCTAACATGAGTTTGGCTATTAATGTCCCAGCCCACTGTGTGTGTGCGTGCATGTGTTTGGGTTGGGGGAAATGTCAAGAAAAGGACTGAAAAACATTACTAAAAAGCTGCTGTGATTGGCTGAATTACGTTGACATTTACTGTACCAGAAAATTAGGGAAACATTAAAGCTATTAGCTGTCAGTCATTTCTGTGAATAGTTCTAAATTAAGGTTATAGAAGGATCTGTGTACCTTATTTTTTTAAAGTGACTTTCACAGAAGCCATAGAAGTGTTTAGAAAGTGCTGCCATAGAAAGTCTTTTATTTCTTCCCCCGACCCCAACAGTAAAGTGAGGCATTGAGGACTACAGTCTTAGCCTAAACATCCCTGTAGGGAAGTGAAAAGGAAAGAGAACTTGAGGCTCAGAAATATGGAGCAATTCAGTGTGCAAACATACAATTTAAAAAAGCAATAATTTTTTTTTCCCTAAAACCTGAAATTTGGAAAGGTCAAACTTATTTTTACAACTTATTTTTCTTAAGAAACAGTTTTACCATCGTGCTAGAAAATGTTCTTTCTTTATTGTTATCTTCCTTTGGAACCCTCTGCCCTGGAGATAATTTGTGTAATTCACTGAAAGAGCAACTGGAAAAAGTAGAGAGGATGATGGAAATTCAAGCACCTATGAAGCTGGAGTCTGTATGCTTGAAGCAAACTCCGTAAAGATCTGTTATTTCAGCTATCCCATAAACCTTGCTCTACTGATTACTTTTTCTCAAAGTGGTGACAACCTATCCTGATCATATCTTTTCACAGCTTAGGTAACTGTTTCTCACATTTTGATTATTATTATTTTTTTAATATATTACACAGTGATGTTAAAAGGCTCTCCCACCATTACAAATATATGTTGCAAGTAAAACGCCAATAAGATGTCTGAAAATTGTTCATCATTTAAATTCTGCTATTAAGTTGAACTGAAAGGCTGCTATGTCAACCAAATGATGAAAGAAGAAAGATAAATCTGTAATCCTAAGGCAAAAAACAATTTCAAAAGAAGTTTAACTACTAATGCATGACATCTAAACTGTGCAACTAGTTATGCAATTTTTTATACCTTTTTATAGTTGTTATGTAAAGAAATCTAAGGATACTTACTTAAAATTCTATATAAAAGTATATCCTCATGACTATAGCATACAGGAAGGTGATGTGTTAAACATAGTCAGCAGACAGGCTGTACGGGTCTATGCACAGTAAAAATCTATCACATTCTTCACATCAGCACTCAGTGCATAAGCCTGTTTATTGTTGTAGGCATAGCTTTTGATGCCTCCTTTGTCTTGCCTGCTCTTCCTGCCAAAGGGCACATGGGTTTTGTTGTTCAGATATATTTGTCCCCTTTCTCACTTTGCTGTCCTGTTGCTAAGAGCTCAGATGGCTGGTCCCCAAGTTGTAATAAACTTTTAATGCCTAAAGGTGTCTTGAAGCTGTTCTTTCAGTCAATCTCACTTCTGCCATTCACAGTCGTCTCTGCCCAGTAACCATCACATCTGGCATATGCCTTTTGCCATGATCATAGAATCATAGAATGGTTTAGGTTGGAAGGGACCTTAAAGATCATCTAGTTCCAACCCCCTTGCCATGGGCAAGGACAACTCCTACTAGAACAGATGGCTCAAAGCCTCATCCAACCTGGTCTTGAACACTTCCAGGCATGGGGCCTCCACAGCTTCCCTGGAATACCTGTTCCAGTGCCTCACTACCCTCACAGTAAAGAATTTCTTCCTGATATCCAATCTAAATCTACCCTCTTCCACTCATCCTTACCCCTCATCCTATCACTACATGCCTTTGTAGAAAGTCTCTCTCCAGCTTTCTTGTAGGCCCCTTTCAGATACTGGAAGGCTGCTATAAGGTCTGTCTGGAGCCTTCTCTTCTCCAGGCTGACCAGCCCCAGCTCTCTCAGCCTGTCCTCATAGCAGAGGTGCTCTAACCATCTGATCATTTTTGTGGCCCTCCTCTGGACCTGCTCCAACAGGTCCATGTCCTTCTTATGTTGGGGGCTCCAGAGCTGGATGCAGTTTCCAGGTGGGGTCTCATGAGAGCAGAGTAGAGGGGCAGAATCACCTCCCTCGACCTGCTGGCTGGGCTTCTTTTGATGCAGCCCAGGATGTGGTTGGCCTTCTGGGCTGTGAGGGTACATTGCCAGCTCATGTTGAACTTCTTATCTACCAAGACCCCCAAGCCTCTCTCCTCAGGGCTGCTCTTGATCCACTCTCCGTCCAGCTTGTATTTGTGCTTGGGATTGCCTCGACCCATGTGCAGGACCTTGCACTTGGCCTTGTTGAACTTCATGAGGTTGGCACAGGCCCACCTCTCAAGCCTGTGTCATGGGATGGAAGTATCAGACACAGTTATGATTTAGCAGCAGTTCAGTTTTATTCGTGATTTGAGGCAGATCGAGAGATTGAGTTTTAGCAGCGTTTAATCATAACTGATTTAAAGATTTACAAAGTGATTTAACTAAATAAATGAACAGCGACTTCATTACAGATTCAAAGGTGACAAGATTCACACTAACTTACTATAAGATATCCCAAACCAACACGTATACATATGCAAGCAAAAGCACAGATCTCAGATTAATGTATATACATATAAGCAAAGCATATGAGTGCGCAGACACACACGCACACACACAAACATGCACATACAGCAGTTTATAACTGCTGAGATTGAAGATCTCTTAATATCGCACAACTTTACCAAGTTAGCAGGTCCCCTTTTTAACTCCTACATGTGCACTGAAAATGGAAGAACATCCATATCCATAAAGCTAATGTATACGAACATATAAATGGAGAGATGGATGAAAGAGAGGCTAGCTAGCCTACAGTTAAAATTTCCCTTCCGAGTCAGAGTAAATACTCATAATGCATTGGCATTCCTCAACTGAGGCTTGAGAAGGATTGTCTCGCCCTGGTCCTTAGCCTTCGTGAAGTTTGCCTGAGACAGTGTCCCGACTCATGGGAGGTACTGGCCACAGCCCGCTGCAATCCAGAAGAGTTCAAAGGGTCTTCACTAGAATCACTGCTTACAGGATCTGAGATAATTCACTTCTGTGAGATATTTTTCCACTCTGGCCTGACTCAGATGATTAAATATTCCAGTACTTTCCAGCAGTTGTGCAAGCCCAAAACTTGTTAGATCTGCAAGTTCTGGTACCAACTCCCTTTGGGCCATGATCCAGGTACAGATGTACTGGGCTGTCAGGGAGTGATATTCCCAAGTGACAGGGGAAGCAAGAGCCAGGCACATTAAGGGACTGCCTTAATGCTCTGGTCCTTTATCTTTTGTAATTCACGCCTGACATCTCTTAGGTTGGTATGCGGCCCCAGGACGGGGAATCGCACCAAGTACTCAGTGCCCAAGGAAGGGGGAGGGGGGGGGGAGTTGCACCACCACAGCCTGTTCAGGTCCCTCTGGATGGCATCCCTTCCCTCCAGCATGTCAACCACTCCACACAGCTTGGTGTTGTCGGCAGACTTGCTGAGGGTGCACTCAGTCCCTACACCCATGTCACCAACAAAGATGTTAAATAGTGCCGGTCCCAGTACCGACCCCTGAGGAACACCACTTGTCACTGCACACCACTTGGACATCGAACTATTGACCGCAACCCTTTGAGTGCAACCATCCAACCAATTCCTTATCCACCGAGCAGTCCATCCATCAAATCCATGTCTCTCCAATTTAAAGCCCAGGTTATCATGCAGAACAGTGTCAAATGTCTTGCACAAGTCCAAGTAGATGACATCTGTTGCTCTCCCCTTATCCACCAAGGCTGTAACCTCATCACAGAAGGCCACCAAGTTTGTCAGGCACAATTTGCCCTTAGTAATGATGAAACATGTCTGCTCATTGTACCATGGTCCTTAGCTGAGGCATTTAGGTGGACAAGCTTTTTCATGCTGGAAGATTTTGCATGATGCATGATGTTATTTTGGTGAAGTTTTGAACCCACATCTGCTAGGTTCAGCTTCAGCTAGCTCTTAGTTAGGAAATGCAAAGAACCGTCATTGCATGTTCATCCTTTCCATGTCACTCACAATTTGATAGACTTCAGCTGTCTCTTTTCAACACTGAAATTCTCATCTTACTCTAGTTGTTCCTCATATATGGAAATTATGCTGTAGCCCTCATCACCTAATCATCCCCTTCACCTTTTCTGCTTTTGTCACTTACTTTTTTGTTAAGGGATTTGAATTGCTCACAGTAATGCAAGCACTACATGGATTTGAAACCAAAGAAGTTCAGATTTAATTTAAGGACAAACTCTTTCACTATGAAGACAGTCAAGTACTGGAGCAGGTTGCCCAAAGAGGCTGTTCATTCTCTGTCCTTAGAGGTTTTCAAGACCTGTCTGGCTAAAGTACTAAATAATCTAGTCTAATTTCATAGTTATCCCTACTTTGAGCAGGAGGGTTGACTAAAGACCTCCTGAGGTCCCTTGCAATCTGAATTATCCTGTTATCATATCCTATTTATTGAAGGGAATAATTATTTTTCTCCAGTCCTAAAAAATCACAAAAATTTTGTTTTCATTTCTTGGACGCTACTGAATATTGGTAAGAGTTTCATTAAAACTTTCTAGTATAAATAGAAAAGTCTTATTCTTAAACTCAACAGCCAGCTCTAACTCCATTGGTTTATACATAAGGTTGAGATTGTTATTTCTAATGGACATCAATCATCAATTCATGTTTATCTACTTCAGCATTAATCTGATATTTTATTGACTAATTGTTCGGTTCCATGGTGTCCTTCTAACACTTCAGTGTAGGCACTCCTATTTAGTACTCAGAATAACTTAGTATCATCTGCAACCTCATCACATCACATAACATCACATCACTTTCCCTGCCTTTTTTGTGTCATACAGATCCCAGCACAGATTCTTGTAAAATAGATTATCAAAACCATTTAAAGCATTTTTTTTCATGTCTATTAACCAGCTACATATTGATGTAATAAACTTTATTTTACGTTTGCTTAGGTTCCCGAAAGTCTGTGGTGAGAGATTGTATTTCTCTATATATTCACTAATTCTAGTTTTATTACAGTTTAGTCTAATTTGTTTGACATAGGTGTCAACCTTATTTATCAATGATTTCCTGGAATCTGCCATAACCTCTTTTTTTAAACAAAAATAAAACACATGCCTTTTTCTGTTCCTCTTCGAGTGAAATGGATTTAATGAAGAGGCTAGGCTCTTCCATTGATATTTCATCTATTCCAAAGCTGAATCTCATTAAAATTCTTGGGTAAATAACACTGGGTTGCAAGAAATTTCTTACACTTTCCTTGCTGCATCATATTAAAACAAGGCATATAATGGGCTAGATGAAGAGACAATGAGGTGGATTGAGAGCTGGCTGTGTGACAGAACTCAGAGGGTTGTGATTAATGGAGCAGTGTCAAGTTGGAGGCCTGGAACCAGTGGTGTCCCCCAGGGATCAATACTCGGCCCAATCTTGTTCAATATATTCATGAACGACCTGGATGAGGGCACAGAGCATATCCTTAGCAAGTTCGCTGATGATACCAAACTGGGAGGGGTGGCTGGCACCCCAGAGCGCCGTGCTGCCATCCAGCGTGACCTGGACAGGCTGGAGTGCTGGGCAGAGAAGAACCTCATGAGGTTCAGCAAGAGCAAGTGTAGGGTCCTGCACCTGGGGAAGAAGAATGCTAGGCACCACTATAGGTTAGGGGTGGACCTGCTGGAAAGCAGTTCTGAGGCGAAGGATCTGGGGGTCCTGGTCGATAGTAAATTATCCATGAGCCAGCAATGTGCCCTTGTCACCAGGAAGGCCAATGGAATTCTGGGCTGCATAGGGAAGAGTGTGGCCAGTAGGTCGAGGGAGGTCATTCTCCCCCTCTACTCGGCACTGGTGAGGCCACAACTGGAATACTGTGTCCAGTTCTGGGCTCCCCAGCTCAAGTGGGACAGGGAACTACTGGAGAGAGTCCAGCGTAGGGCAACAAAGACGATTGGTGGATTGGAGCACCTCCCGTATGAGGAAAGGCTGAGAGAGCTGGGACTCTTTAGCCTGGAGAAGAGAAGGCTGAGGGGAGACCTTATTCTTGCTTAGAAGTATCTAAAGGGTGGGTTTAAGGAGGATGGAGCCAGACTCTTTTCAGTGGTTCCCAGTGACAGGACGAGGGGCAACGGGCACAAGCTGGAACATCGGAAGTTCCATTCAAACTTAAGAAAAAACTTCTTTATGGTTCAGGTGACAGAGCACTGGACCAGGCTGCCCAGGGAGGTTGTGGAGTCCCCTTCTCTGGAGATTTTCAAGACCCACCTGGATGCAGTCCTGAGTAATGTGCTCTAGGCATTCCTGCGTCAGCAGGGGAGTTCAACTAGATGATCTCTAGAGGTACCTTCCAACTCTGAAAATTCCATAATTCCGTAATTCTGAAATATATATGCTCCAGAGAAACTCTGACACCTCTCTTGTTAAAAAAAAGAATGTGGAATGGAGAAGCTCCTATGAGGAATACGTATTTTCTCTGAAATGTCATTTTATTGTTGGACAATATCTTAAGCTGTTAGCCTTTTTAGCAAACTTTCTCCTTCTCATATATTTGGAGAAGGACGTTTTTTTTTTTTGTCTCTTTTTCAAGTCTGCCTCAAATTCTATTCTATTCTATTCTATTCTAAGCTGTTTGTATTCAAATTGTCATTTTCTTTTTTTTTCCCACACTTTACAGTCAACCTCCAATAACCTCCTTACTCTAGAACTTAAACATTTATTTTTCTCTTTCAAAATGTTTTTAAAAGGTGATCTACATTTACTTTGAGTCTCTGCTATGACTTTTTAAAACAGTCTCTACAGTACCTGATAGATTTTACCCTTTTGGTGAGCCTTCTTCGTTTCTTTCTCATTTTTATATAACTCCTGTCCTTTATTAGTCAATACTGTAGAGGATATATCGGTTTTGTTGCTTTGCAAGGATGTTCAATCAAAGTACTTTGTGAAGTGTAAATCTAAATAGTATTATGAAGTGACTCTCTAACAATAATACGGCCACCAAAGTTGTCCATATTCACTTACCTTCCTACCTATGCATTGTCTTTAGTCACCCTCAGAATGTACAGTGCTCCCTACGGTGTTCACTGGAATCTGTTATACTGATTATCTGGTTGGACAAGAAAAAGAAGATATTTTTAGAACCTAATAAAATAACTACTTTCCTAAAGTAACTTCAGTGTATGCAAAATTTTAAATAAGTTTGAAAAGTCTTCAGTTACACTGTATTTGAAACAATCCATTGATGGTGTGGGTGGTGTGTGTGTAAAAAGTCCTAATGTTGTAGCAAAAGCCTTCCTTTAAAGAAAGAGCTCCATAGCACTGTGAAACAAGTTGAGACAACAAATTTCCAAATACTTCAATTTAAAAGTGTTTCCCTGGCCTACTCCGTAGAATTTATTGCAAGAGAACACATACATTTCAAGTCTTAAGCATGATGTGGGGAAACAAAACAAAACGAAGCAAAGCAAAGCAAAGCAAAGCAAAACAAAACAAAACAAACAAAAAAGAAGGGGAAAATTATTTAAGATTTACTATGTAAAATATTTCATTAACTGAAGACATGAGGCTGCAACTTGTATAACTTCTACATAGCATACTTGCTGTGACCCATGCATGAATGAGAAATTGTGTAGTCAATTCCTTCACAAAAGAAGGAATAAGGATTCGTCTTTAAAGTTTCCCTCTCACTTCAGAAAATCATGAAACTGTCAGAAGAACTATAGTTTTGAAAAGTACCTTCAAGGCATAAGGGTCTTCATTTCTTCTGAGAGAATGTGCTTGGGCTCTAGACAGCTATGTCTTCAAACAGGCTTAGGCTGGGGGTGCTCTACTGGAGTGATCGCCGAGTATATGAGGAGAAAGGAGACTTGTGGAGACTGTCTAGTCCAGAAAAAAAGGTTTTATATTTAAATGGAATTTTAGAGTATTTTGGTTTGTGCCCATTGCTTCTTATTCATTCACTGATAAGAATCTGGATCTATCTTCTCCACTCCCCTGCTTATAGACGTTGACACCATCCCCCCTAGCTTTCTCTTCTCCAGGCTGAACAGTCCTAGCTGTCTTAGCATTTCTTCATATGTGAGATGCTTCAGTCCCTTAATCATCTTAGTGGCCCTTCACTGGACTCTGTCCAGTAGCTCCACATCTCTATCCAAGTATCTTCTTTGTTTCTAAGTATAAGGTCCAGCAGAGTATCTCCCCACATCAATTCCTTGATCACCTTTGTTAGGAAGTTTTCATCAGTGAACTTTAGAACCCCCCTGGATTGCTTGGGCTCTGATGTAGCGCCCTTCCAGCAGAATGGTTGAAGTACCCCATGAGGACCAGGACCCATGAACATGAAGCTCCTTGTCTAAACTTGGCAAAGTTCTGTGTGCCCCCTTTGTTCGCATAAAGGACAGCTCCTCTCCTCCCCTGACCTGTTCTTTCTGATGAGCCTGTGCCCCATCCACAGCAGCACTCCAACCATGGGAACTATCCCACCATGTGTCTGCGAGCTCAGTGAGATTGCACCCCTTGGTCTACATGCAGATCTCTAGCTCCCCTTATTTGTTCCCCATTGTGTGCGCATTAGCATACAGGCACTTCAGAGAGACACCCAGTCACATTAATTTCCTAGAAAGGATATAAGAGCTTTTTCCATACCCCTGTCCTGTAGACACTTCCTGATTTATATGCATACACTTGAGGTGATCCCACTTCAGCCCTGGGCAAATGATGTATGCTCAAATCTTCTTCACTTCAAACAGAAAGGCCAATGCATAAGTCTGTAAATGCAGAAGGTAAAAGAAAAAATAATCTTGGAAAATCTCTGCAATATATACAAGCATGACCAGAATGAAAGGAGGCATGCTCTCAATGAAGCAAAACTACAGAGTTACTCAGATATTGGAGAACTTGATTTTAACTCATTTTGGTATGAAGCTTTACAGCCCCAAGTTACTGTTTTGGTTTAACCAACTGAAAAAAAATTTAGGGAATAAGTTACACACCCTAAATGATTCCAGACTGCTTTTCCATCAGTTCATGCTGTTTAATTAGCTATGAATAAGTCCATAGGTTTATAGGATAATTCAGGTTAAGAGGGAACTCAGGAAGTCACCGTAGTTGTCTTTAAACACCATGTTTCTGGAAGATTGGAAAGGTATATTTTTACCATAAAGTTTGTCTCCATGCTCATTTTATATTACTTCTATTCTTCTAGTGTTCCTACACACAAAATCCTTCTATCTAAGCTTGATACAATCAAACAAGACTATGATATTCTGCAATTGTAGACATTTATGTCACACTGAATAGCTACCCATAATTACTACCTACTAACAGTGGGAATTACAGTACGACTACAAAAAGTTAAATTAAAAGCTAAAATAAATTTAAGGGGTAGTTACCTGACTACTAGACAGTCTCTATGACTACAAAAAGACAAGTTAATATAAATCTCATCTAGGACAAGTGTTAAGGATGTTAGGAAAGCCACCAGACTCCAAGGCCCGGGGACTGCTCCCTCCTGGCAGCTGAAGCCCAGACTGGTGCACCCGGAGATGCAGAGGTCTCCATCCCAGGCTGTTAGATGAGGCTGCTGCTTTTCTGTTTGCAAGTTCATTCAGAATCAGGGCTGAAGAGAAGCATGTGCACACAGGACACTGACACCAACGGCTGCACATACTGCTGCAGACCAGGCACTGCATTTGTCTTCACTCACAAATAGTACTGTCAGAGCTCACAAAGCATAAGTATAAATGGTCAAGTCCTGTTCCTCATCTCTGGCTGATCAGGATTGAAGTTCACCAGTGCAAAAACACTTCCCCATACTCTGTAGATTCCCAAGCACACTCATACCCACACAGATCCCTTGAATCAAGGCCAGGCTGGATGGGGCTTTGAGCAACCTGCCCTAGTGGGAGGTGTCCGTGCCCATAGCAGGGGTATAGGAACTAGATGATCTTTAAGGTCCCTTCCAACCTAAACCATTCTATGATTCTATGATTCTATGAATATCAACATGGGCCCTCAACCCATCTAATATACATGTCCAGACCCTGGGCCCACTTACCCAGATGCAGGTGTCCTCCTCTTTGCCAGCTAGTCCAGCTTGAAATTTGCTAGTGAATTGCACACACACACACACATAGGACGAAGTTCAGTGGAGAAAAATAAACACAGCTAAATCTTTCCAGTTGCTGTCATTTCACATACACACTCTGGCATTTCCTGTTCCTGGCATAGATGTAAGGGCACTGTAAACTGCAGCCCTTTCTCAAATTGCTGAGATCAACACTTTTCTTCCATGTAGATTCCTCCAGTTGCTGACATGGAGACCTGTAACCTTGTGACCCGTGTCTCTTTCTCCAGTTGTTGGCACTTAGACACGGCAACACACACTGTGAGTTCCTCTAATTGCTGGCACCTGGACCTACGAGACCTGAGGCTTATGGTCATTCCCTAGTTGCTCACCCTCCAAACCTCTATTGCATGTCCATCACTCTGCTTGCTGGCACCTCGATCTGATGGCTGTGACCCATAGTCTCTTCTCCAGTTGCTAGTACTTAAACCTTTCAATGCATACATACACACACACATCAGTTCCTCTCTAATTGTTGTCATTTAAACTTACAAATGCTACAGACCATTGTCCCTGCTGCACACCATACCTCTGTTGCATGCTTATCTTGCTAACTGCTGGAATGCAGACCTACAGGCCTGATGGCACATGCTCCCTCCAGTTGTTGGGACCAAGACCCTGTGAACCACAGCTCTTTCTCCAGTTGCTGGCACTTAGATCTCGAGACATTCACAGACAGAAAAGAGAGAGAGGTTACACATAAAAAGTGAAAAAACCCCAAAACATTTAGTAAGAAGATAGGATAGATTGCAACGAACAGGCGTAGGGATGAGTTAGGCAAATGTACAGACTGGCATTCTTTGTGCATGACAGGTCCCTTTTATTCATCCTCCTTTCTATTTTCCTACAGTTGTTCCTCCTTGATTCACCCTTTTCCCCCTTTCAGCCTTTCTCCTAAACATCCTATAATAAGTTTTTCACCAGCCCAGAGGCCCTTCCTCAAGTACCTTATAATACTCATGTTAATCTTGATTCACTCTTCTTATCATTTACAAAGTTCAACCTGACCTTCTTCGAGTCTAGGCTATGCCTGAGTAGTTTTGTTAATGGTCTATCTGTCAATGGCTGAAGAGTTCAGGTCTTCATTATTGTCTCTGTCATCACCTGCTTGTTAGGTTCTTATATCTGCATGTTTAAGTTATCATTTTCCTTTTTACTTGTTATTTCATTTATTCTGAGTAGACCTTAAACAGAGAACCTAATGAAGCAGATGCTCTCATATTCCACATATCTTACCCCAGTTTCAAACAAGTCTGGAGGCCCTGAACTGCCAGGCCTGTGGGCTCTTAATAATAATGCAAAACCATGTTTGCCAGACTACAGTAACATACCATCAGGGAGCTGCAGAAGCGGGGCTGCTCCTTAACAGCAGGTGAGCCCAGAGCCAAAGGTCATCCCAGCATGAGCAATGTCATCACTGGTGGAGCACAGTCCTGCAGGGTCTAAGCACAGTAGGCAGAGTCCAGGGCTGGTAAACAGGGACTATTGACAGCCCGAGCACAGCAAGAAATGAGCCAAGGCCAGGATCCTTCCAGGAGGTCAGAAGCACAAGGAGACAGGGCAAGAGACAGGAGTAGAGACAAGGCTGCAACATGAGTGCAAAGACCACCTGGGAGACCAAACCTGAGACATGGTGCAACATAGGTCCAAGGGACCATTATGTGGCACATGCAGGACAATCAAGTGATCAGGCCCAGTCAGCATGGGTTCATGAAAGGCAGGTCCTGCTTGACAAACCTGATCTCCTTCTATGACAAGGTGACCGGCTTAGAAGGTGAGGGAAAGGCTGTGGTTGTTTATCTGGACTTTAGTAAAGCCTTTGACACCATTTCCCACAGCATTCCCCTGGAGAAACTGGCTGCTCATGGCTTGGATGGGTGTACTCTTTGCTGGGTCAAAAACTGGCTGGAAGACAGGGCCCAAAGAGGGGTGGTGAATGGACTTGCATCCACTTGGAGGCTGGTCACAAGTGCTGCTCCCCAGGGCTCGGTATTGGGGCAGGTTCTGTTTAACATCTTTGTCAAAGACCTGGACAAGGGGATCGGGTGCACCCTCAGTCAGTTTGTAGACAACACCAAGTTGTGTGGGAGTGTAGATCTGCTTGAGGGTAGGATGACACTACAGAGGAATCTGGACAGGCTGGATAGATGGGCTGAGGCCAATATTATGAGGTTCAACAAGGTCAAGTGCCGGGTCCTGCACTTGGGTCACAACAACCCCATACAGCACTACAGGCTTGGGGAAGAGTGGCTGGAAAGCTGTCCTGTGGAAAAGCACCTGGGAATGTCGGTCAACAGCCAGCTGAATACGAGCAAGCAGTGTGCCCAGGTGGCCAGAAGGCCAACAGCTTCCTGGCCTGTATCAGGAACAGTGTGGCCAGCAGTTCTAGGGAAGTTATCATCCCCCTGTACTCAGCACTGATGAGACCACAGCTTGAGTACTGTGTTCAGTTTTGGGCCCCTCACTACCTGAGAGACATTGAAATGCTGGAGTGAGTTCAGAGAAGGGCAACAAAGCTGATGAGGGGTTTAGAAAGCAAGTCTTATGAGGAGCAGCTGAGGGAACTGGGGTTGTTTAGTCTGCAGAAAAGGAGACTGAGGGGAGACCTTATCACTCTCTACAGCTACCTGAAAGCAGGTTGTAGCAAGGTGGAGGTTGGTCTCTTCTCCCAAGTAACAAGCAGTAAGACAAAAGGAAGCGGCCTCAAGTTGTGCCAGGGGAGGTTTAGGTTGGATATTAGGGAAAATTTTTTCACTGAAAGGGTTACCAAACATTGGAACAGGCTGCCCAGGGAAGTGGTGGAATTGCCATCCCTGGAGGTATTTAAAAGATGGGTAGGCGTGGTGCTGAGGAACATGATTCAGTGATGGGTTTTGGCAGTGTTAGGTTGATGACTGGGCTCAATGATCTTAAAGGTCCCTTCCAACTTAGACAATTCTATGATTCTGTGACCCATCTAGGACATAAGCTACCTGAAAACACAGGACCAAGATACATCTAGGAGGCAGGTCCAGAAGCAGGGCTGTGCACATGTATTCCTACAGCCTAGCTCAGGGTATGACTGGGTGCCCAGGCCTGAGCTTAAATGAGGCCCCGGGCTCATTTGTGTAGGTGCAGGTCCCAGGTTAGGGTGGTCAGGGCCACTAAAGTCTCTTAGCGCTCTCAGGGCTGTGATATATTCTGTCTGAAATCACACCAGATCACTTATTCATAGTGAATACATGAATCCATGAAATATCTGATGGATCGAAATTTAAATTAAACTTTTTTCCCAGGTGAGACAGTAATCCAGCTTTATAAAATAAAAGTAGCTATTATTCACTTAGTAAACTTCGTGGTGGCAAAAATACTTAAACATATTAGTACAAAAAACCAAAAAAATTCAGAAAATAATACTTTTATAAATAATGTTCAATATGTTGTACCATAAATTCCATGTCTATAACTATAAATAGTCATGTAGTGAAAATGTAATGTACAGAACTTCAAATCCTATTAATAATGCAGCAGCTTTCTTACCAATATGTCTAGAAGAACCACAAATCAAACCCTCTCTAAAAATGTTATGAACTAAGAAATTGTGGAATTAAAAGTATGTGCTTTATACCACACTGTTTATTCACTTCCATCTCGTTACACTCAGCCGTAGCTCTGTCCTTTATGGAGCAGCCTGGGAAGGGAAGATGTTTTTCCCACTTGACTATCAAGAGTATGGCGCATTTCTCAGATGGAATACATAGTAAATGAATGTCTTACAGATGGTTGTGACCATCTATAGCAATATTAATCCATGGGCAGATGACTCAAATCACATTAAGATCTCCAAAAGCAGCATTTCTACTAACAGCAGTAAATGAATGAAAAAAAAGTAAAGAAAAATGTTTCTGTTCTGAAAAGCACTATATATGTAGTTGCTGTAGTTCATCTGTAGCCTCTCCCAGTCACCTAGCAACGTCCCTGCTGGAAGCTAAATGTGGCTGTAATAGTCTGCTCATGTATATCTGCAAATGAAAGTGAAAAGCTGCCTTTCTGTTTTTTCTTCAGTGTATGACTGGCAAGGTGGAAATCAGTTTTTTTAGAAGGTATATTTTTTCTGATAATCACCTATTATTAAGTGCTGCTGACCAACATTAGAAGATAATTTGGTATGCAAAATTTTGCAAATAATTTTTATCCAATGCTAAACTTGAAATGAAGTCCTCTCCAAACATTCCTTTTTTCAAAATGGAGTTAAAAATGCAGCCAGAAGTTATAGCAGGAAGTGTCTTACTATCAATGCAAGGTACTGAATTTGGAGAGTTTGTTTTATTTTTTATTATAATTTCATTCAGTTAAGGTGTGTAGAAAATTCTTAGCTTGAAAGTTGTTTGTTCTCTGTTCAGGAAACCATCTGACACTAACTAACTGAAATCTGTAACATTTTTCACTTTAATCCATTGCCCTTTTAGTGTCAGCTTCTGAAAAGTTGTGTTTTCAGTTTGGTTTTAAAAAGGCTTGGTCACTCGCATTTAGGCTCATAGAACCAAAAATTTTCCATATGCTTATTTTGTGTGTGCTTATTTCAGTTGCTTACACAATAAATGGATTTGCAATACTGAGATGTATCTCTTTCTCATACAGCTGGCAGGATCCAACCAAATTTTTCAACACAAATTTTTGCACACGTAAATAAAAGCCAAATGAAAATTTCTTTGTAAATAAGTTGCAAGATTCTCCAATAATATTAACAGATTTTCTGCTTCAAACACCTGTGAGCATCAGTTATCACACCCAGTGTTGACAGGTTTTCCAGTTTTCATTTAACTTTACATAATAAATTTTAATTAACTATATCATATTGTATTATGCTTTCATTCATGTTGCATTGTACCCTGATCGAACTGGCCACTGAAACAAATGACACATTGTTTGTGCAATACATTATCATGGGCAGGATGGGACAAGGATTTAATATCTTTGTGTTAAGAAAACTCTAAAAATAAAACAATCTCCCTCTTCATCTTTGGAGGTTTCATTTATCAGATGGAAATGTCAGTTTACATGGGAAAACCTCAGATAGATAATGTCAAAAAAATGCTGAGGCAAATCTAAGATGACATTAAGTGAGTTTGAATATATTTGTAACTCTTCAAATGAAAATGTGCTGTTGATTTTGTTACTTAAAACTTAGAGACTAAATCCCACAAAATATACAGATTTGAGCAGCGCAATCCTTAGTTACAAACTGGGAAAAGTCACTCCCGTAGCTCCTAAAGAAACTGCTTGTTGTGAGCAATATGCTGAACACATACGATTCAAGTCTGCTGCTTTCGCCATCTGCAGATACACAGTTTGTAGCAGTTATCACTGCATTTGGAAGAAAGGTGACTGAGAACAAATTAACGAAAAAGAAATATCCTGAAACGAAAAAGATATTGTTACTCACAGATATCACAGTGCTTATTGCTCAGCTGTTGCTGGTTAAGGTAGGATTCTTCTCCTCAAAATAATACATCATCCCTTCCTTCATTGCTGAGATTATTTTCAAAGAAGGATAAATTGATTGATTGATTCATTCTTTCTCCACACCCTGTCAGCAAAAGAAATGATACATAAATAATATTGAAACCTCTTAGCAGGTTACAGTGATATTGAATATGGACATAACCAGATTTTTCTTGCCTGTGGATAGTCTAGTTTAATCTATGTACTTTGAGACAAAGCTAATGCTTCAGTTCACATACACAGAGAACATATAGCATATATATGTACATATATATGTACATATAGTACATATAAATATGTGTATATATACACAAGGAGAGAGAGAGTTTAAAAGTACACATTCCAGCAGAAGATTCCAGGAGCAGGCTGTTGATTAACAATATTCTGTATATTTGCAAAACTGCTGGCATGCTTACTGAGGGAGTGTGAACATTAAGAGTTACTACACCCACCAATCTCTCAGGTGCAACAGTACACAAAAATGTTTATGCATACATGCAGTCATTATTAGGGAAATATTATTGATTTTGCTAAGAAATAAAGGCATACCATATTTTCTCCATTTTTTAAATTGAGCTCTTTCAAAATGTTTTTCTTCGTGTTTGAACTATTAATCTTGAAAATCCCATCAGAAAATTGAATACTGATGAATAAACTCAAAAACTACTCAAGGCTGACTAGCACAAATATTAAAAAATTAATGTATTATTAAAAAAATTATGTATATTTGCAGTAAAATCCAAATATTTTTTTAAGGTGGCTGGGCCATTTTCCCTTTCTAAGGCATTAATATTAAAAAAGGTGAAAAAGTCATCTATAGATGGTTTAAGTCTGTAATAAAGGCACCCTTATACATTAGTAGCATATGGTGTGTGTTAATACAATGTTAATGCAATTCCTATATTAATAGGGACAGATTCGTATACATTTAGCAAGTGCAAGGAACTAGTCAGCATCTGATAGGTTCGAAGGAAGTATATCTGCTGAGGGCCTGAATTTGCAGAAGCTGCAGCCAGAACTGTATAGATGCAGTAATGTCACTGAACCATGTTTACTGTGATAGAATAAAGAGAACAGAAAGAAAGGTATAGTTGGGCATTTACTTGAAAATAGTGGAATGTTTGCAGCATTCAACATATGGTATATTACATTTTCCGTTTACCAGAAGTGTGTTGTGACATTTCTACTACCTCACTACTTTTATTGTTCGGCTTTAGTGTGCTTACAGCACCATGAGTTATTATCTGCTACCAGTTGTTCTGCAAAGTAATTCTCAATCCATGTAATTTTCTTCATTAGCTTTTCCCCTTGTTTCTCTCCTTCACCCTTAATCTCCCTTGCTAACCTTTCTTTTAATATTCTTTTCCTTTTTAAACATTGTATCCAAAATGTGTCCTCTACAGTTTTAAGAGTAAAATCCCCAGGCATTCACCTTTTCATTCTTCAGTAAAGCTCCACTTGCAAAGAGTGTAACTATCTCAGCATGTTATTAGTCAGTGTTGAGGAAAAGAAATGCTGCAGTGCTAAATGGAGTCATTAAAATGCCTGGTGACAACGAACGCTTGAAGAAGCTGGAGTTTCCTATTTGCTAGTCTTATAGCTATGCTAAGGCCATCTTTCTTTTGTGAAGACAAAAAAAAAATATTCAGTATTTGCCTATTTTCATTCTCCCCCCATTGCACTGCTTGTGCTCTGATTTTATTCTCCTTCTGCAGCTTCCTACCCACTACTGGAAAACTGTGAAGTCTGGTTCACATTCCCTTTAAGTCAATGGGAGCTTTAACATCAGCTTCAATGAGCTGTGTGCATCAGGCTCTTGGAGAAGGAAGTGGTTCTGCACCGATTAAAGTGCTCTTTGTCTCAATGAGTGTTAAGTGCACCAAGCCTATGACTGCTTGACCAGTGCCCTGTTACAAAGGGATAACTCAGGTGGATCTAAATAGGCTAATCTGGATACCAACAGAAAAATAAATGTTAACACAGCACTCAACACAGGCTTAATTGACTCTGATGAGAAATGGGATATTTTATCTTGAGCCATGTAGGGTGCTTGTTCAGCTGCACTGCTTCCAGCAATTTAGTCGGCTCTTTCAGAGCTGTGTCCTGTATTATGGTACCCCACTGCGCCACGTAGATACTTGCTAGTCATGAAATTAACAGTGCTCTTATTGGATTCCAAGTGGTGTATCAGTTCCAACAGAATATTTTACAGTTGTCTCCTGAAAGTAATGTTTTTGGTTTCAATTTTCATTTTTTGAGGGGATGTTGGCTCATATGTAAACATTATATGCAGTGCATTACTCTTTTGGGGGAGTTTAAAAGATAAGTAACAACTCAATGGACACATGAGCCCTGTGCTTGTTTCCTCCCAATGATGTAAAATTTAGAGGAATTAAAGTAATTTCAGATTAAACTTCATCCCAAGTCTTCAAACAATTCCCTGAAAGTTGTTTGTTAAGCAGAAGCATCAATCCGGTACATGAAGTAGGGAAGGTGTATGTAGGGGAAGAAGATGGAATTGAAAAAAAAAAAAAAAGTGAAGCATTTTTCTTTTAGCATAAAGCTCTCATTTATGTACTGAAATCAACATGGAAGATACATTTGTGCCAGTCTAAGAATTAAAAAAAAAAAAAAAGTCAAAATTCTGGTCACCAAATGTCTCAGTTTCTAGTTTTGACCTCATGTCTGCATCTCTTACTGGACACTCATTTTATCCTTCCTGTCACAGCATTTAGTCCAATTTACACTATACTAACTGACAGAATAAATTATGCAATATAACCTTAAGCAAGGAATCGTTAAGAGAGTTGGTATGTCCTGTCATTAAGCATCTGCTATTAGGAGTGCTACTGTAGGTTGAGCTAGAATATCCAGACAGGACAAAAAGAAGTGGCTGATAATAGTTCCATCTGTCATGAAATTAGAGGGAAAATTGCCACATTAGAGGGATCACATGAATAGCATAAATATATTTATTTGTTCATCTCTGAAACCTTAGAGAGTAAATAGGACTGTAGATGTAACATTCTTTGATGAATGATGATCATCAAAGTTAAATTGTTGATCTTGTGCTTATTGGATTCTTACCTTAGATTGTACGTATGGCACCATTTTAAAGATGATCTCTTCTGGCTTGTGTTCTGCAGTGTGTAACTGAAGGGTGTTTTTGCATAATTACCTCTCTTTCTGCTGAGTTATGCAGGTTTTCTTTGGTAGTTTTACTAAAATTATACTTTCTTTTTTTAGGGAAATGGCAGGCAGAGCACTAACACATTTATCCTTTGCACTTTTTTAAAACGTTGATTCTTAAATGCTTAGCTTGCTTTAGATGTCATGTAACTGCCAAACTAGTCCCTTTCAATAGCCTTTCTATCCATAGATCAAAACCTCTAAAACTCAGAAGAGAAAGAACAAGGTCTATGTGACTCAAGAATCAAATCACGTACTTTTTCAGCATGGTTTTTTTCAGAAGTGTGAGATATTTTAGTACACAGGATTTTTTTCTTTATTTTTTTTAAGCATACTCGGTATTGACAGTCATGGACACTTGAGCTGAGATTCATCTACCCTAACTTTAGACACCTACAGTTAGATGTGCATAACTCAGAGTTACTCAGCTTAGTCCTCTTTTGTCAGTCAGATGAATTGCCCCCCTTGAAGGTGCCTATTCATCTGCACTGTCTATAAAGGTAGAGATAAATTCCACCTCTGCAGTCAGTGATCAGTCCTGAGCATGATCCATATAAAGCAGCCATTGACAAATCTATTTTCCTTGTGGATATCTCCTGTCTGCAGAGGTCACCTCAGCCCTTTATGTTGCATAAAAAAGAATACCGGTAACACCTTCAAAAATGAGATAAAGCTGATACCTTTTGAGTAAGGATTTTGAATTGCACATATAAGAGGCCAATAAGAATATAAAGTATTAATAATTTCATTTGGATTCACTGCCTTTTTCATCTGTACTTGGTCTTTAATTCAACTGTTTTCCTACTCAATAGTTTCCATTGTGGATAATTAAGTAAGATGTACTCTTGGAAGTTTTTTAAATCTATCTTACTGTAATGTATTTTAAAATAATAAAAAAATCCAGTAATGAACTTTCTATTTGTATTTTTGCTTTCATAGATTATTTAATCTGTTCTTATAAAAATAAAAAATGTTGACAAAAGAGGAATATTCATGATTTTCCTGTGCCTGACAAAACTACGATGGTGAGTCATCATATGTTGTCATTCCCTGACCTAATGCAAATATGCTAAGGAAACTCTGAAAAGGAGACTTAGCCTGAAGCAAAAGGACTCAGTTGTGTTATTACTGTAAATAAAAGTCCCCTCCCTCCTTGTTTTCTTTCACCTACATCCTCAGTGCTGCATCATCCAGGAAAAAAAAGTCATTTCTATTTTCAAAATCCCAAACTGAGTTACTATGTGTTATGAATACTGAACTTAACATTTTCAAAAACTATCTCTGTATTGTGCAGAATATTTGACACACATGTAAAACATTTTCAAACATGGATCTTTAATGCATGGGAAAAATCCAGTGGAAGTGAAAAAAAAAAACCCAAAACCCAAATGCAACACAAAACCCAACAAACATTTATCGCTGTTACTTTCAGTTAAAATAAATTTGTACACCAAGACATGCATATTGTAAAAGAAAAAAAAATCCAAAAAGAAAATGAGAAAAAGCACACCAAAGGAAATTTTCAAGTGATATTGCAAATCACAGAATCACAGATTGGCTGAGGTTGGGAGGGACCTCTGGAGGTCATTATGGTCTAACCTACCTCCCCCCCCGCAAGCAGGGCCACCTAGAGCCAGTAGCCTAGGACCATGTCCAGGCAGCCTTTGAATATGTTCAAGGATGGAGACTCCTCAACCATTCTGGGCAAACTGTGCCAGGGTTCAGTCACCCTCAGTGAAAAAGTGTTTCCTGATGTTCAGACAGAACTTCATCTGTTTCAGTTTGTGCCCATTGCCTCTGGTCTGTGTCACTGGTCACCACTGAAAAGAGCCTGGCTCCATCCTCTTTCCACCCTCCCTTCAGGTTTTTATATACATTGATAAGATCCCCCAAGTCTTTTCTCTACACTGAACAATCCCAGCTCTCCCAGCCTTTCCTCACGTAAAAGGTGATCTATTCCTTTAATCATCTTTGTAGCCCTTTGGTGGACTCTCTCCAGTATATCCATGTCTCTCTTGCACTGAGGAGCCCAGAACTGGACACAATACTCCAGGTATGGCCTCATCAGTGTTGAGCAAAGGGGAAGGATTACCTCTTGTTGGTGATACTTCTTGGTGAGCATGAGATTCAGCAGAGCACCTCTCCTCATTGGTCTTCTGTCACTTGGAAAAGGAAGTCATGTAGGCACTCCAGGAACCTCCTGTATGCTTACATCCTGCTGTGTTGTCCCTCCAGCAGATATCAGGGTGGTGAAAGTCACCCATGAGGACCAGGGCCTGCAAATGTGAGGTTGCTCCTATCTGTCTGTAGGAGGCCTGATCTATTTATTCTTCCTGATTAGGTGGTCTATAGTAGACACTCACTATAATGTTACCTTTACTTGTCTTCTCTTTAATCCTAATCAATAAGCTCTTAGTTGGCTCCTCATCCATCCCCAAGCAGAAGTCCGTACACTCCATCTGCTCTCTTACATAAAAAGTAACTCCTCCTCTGTGTCTTTCCAACCTGTCCTTCTTAAAAAGCTTTCATCCCTCCATTGCAGTACTCCAGTCATGGGAATTATCCCACCACATCTTTGTGATCCCAACAAGATTGTAGCCCGGCAACTGCACACAGATCTCTAACTCATCACATTTATTCCCCATACTGCGTACATTAGTGTGAGTTGATCTTAGCCTGTATGACAGCAGCCAATTCAGTATTAATATATTTAATAAGAATTACTTGACACCAGCACCTTAAACAAATATAAAGTTTATATCACCTCGTCAGAAAACAAACAGCATGCCTTCTCCAAATCTGTGTTGGGGTCTAACCAATGAATCCCTATGACGTAGTAACGGTGATTTATGGAAAACAGAAACACTGCCACTGAATTGAGCTAGAGTAGATGAAATGCATTCAGGATTTTGAAGGATTTATGTATCACTTAAATTCCATACGTGAGCCCAACTGTCATGTGGATTACTATGCAAGGATCCTCCATTTGGTGGCAAATTTTACCGAATATGTACACATACCCAGCAAACATAAAATCAAAATTTTGACATATTTTTCTATTTTATTTTAAGCCTGGAAATTCAGCTTAACTTTGTTCCCTTCATTGTTAGATGGTGAAATAGCCAATTTTGCTTTTAACAGGGCAGTGTAACCTTCCCAGAAACAAATTCCAAATGAACGCATTTCAACTACATTCTCCGATATTCCTATTGGCAAATTTACTCCAAACAGGAATGTTTCATAGCTGTGTTTCTGTTTCCTCTCATCCTAAACTAAACTACATAACAGTGCAACATGCATTGGACTGGAAATGAATTCTCTTCTCCAGCTTTTCAGCAGATTGAACTAGCCTTTGCATACATCCTTTCAATTATATCAAGCTAACCATTTGCTAATTCCAGGGTTATTTAATAAGCATTCAAACAATTGACATTTCACAGTAACAGATTCTATAACAGACAAGTAGTTGCAAATTTCATAAACATCCTTTTTTGGTTTGTGGGGTTTTTTTATGCTCCATTTAATATTAAAGGCTTTGCAGTGCATTTATTAGAAACATAGAGCTCACATTAATAAACATAAAATCTAATTTGCTCAAATTTATGATCTAGTTGTAAATAAGTTGCAGGCATGCCCTATAAAGAAAAACAGAATTTGAATATACTAATGCCAAATCAAGATATGCATCTACAGATTAAAAAGTAATCAAGCACTAAGTGTAAGAATATGTATAGTTTAGAATGATTTTTTCTAATTATTTGACTATATCTGCCAACATTTAGATAGCAGTAAATGTATTTTTATCTTGTCATAAGTCACAGCTTAGCACTTAGATTGGTCATCACTGCATAAGAAGGTAGATTAAAATGTAAAATTTCACTATATAATTGGCAAGATTTCCACAAAGACGCTGTGTTAAGGAAGTAATAAAAGAAAAAAAACTGAGTTGCACATAAAGGGTATGTCCTTCAAGTATAAAAGAGATGGCATGCATTATCTGTTGTCATCCCTGGAAAGTTATAGCACGTGTTTGGTTGCCTGGAGACTTACTACAGTGGCCAAACAATCTAGAAAGACTAGAGAGGTTTTGTTGAAAGCATCAGTTAATTTTAGACCACCAGCAGTGGATATTTATACACATAAGGAAGTTTTAATGTGAAATACCATTGTCTTTGAAAGTTATAAACAAGATCATCCACTCAGGAACACAATTTTAAATGATGAGATGAAGACCCAGAGTCCAGAAAATGGTTTTAAAGTTATCTACATTTGTACACAGGTGATACTATTTTCATAAAGGAGCATTTTCATGTAAATTAAACACCCTGATCCACTGTTTAATTTGCAACTGCTTACCAAAATTATACTGAAAATAAGGAATTTCCATATAGAAATTTCAATTCTGAGGTATAACTATCAGGAGGTGACCTCTCATTTATTTAGCAGTAGAAATTCAATCACACAATTTTATGAAAACCACTGTAGAGCTTGAGAGGAACCTGGGCTACCACAGCCATCACTAGTCATTCTGAGTAAGGTACAGTCTATGCAATCTATCTAATTGAGGTGTTTAATTTACATCTCAATTTTAGGCATTTAGTAAATCCTCCTAAAGTAAATTATATGAATGCATAGTCAGTTGAGTAGGGCCTTGAAGCAGTCTAGAAAGAAATTTTGTTCGTATAAATTTAGATACATATTGATTGATACTAGTGAATATTGGCAATAACAAAGCTGAGTTTTGGAAGGAAATTAAGTCTCAAGTTTGTAGTTGTAAACCAGTGCATATCACCTGGGAACTGGCAAGAAACTGTATTTACATGCATAATAAGAGAAGAAATTTTTTAATAAGACATAAGTTTGTCCACTCTATTCTAAAGTACTCAGAATTGAACCATTTCAGATTGAAGATTTTGGATTTTATTGGACCTACCTGAAAAACTTTGTCTTCACTGTTTCATACAAAACATTAGCCTTCCTACTGTTAAAAATAGGTAAATGTTTTCCAGTATCTTTTTTCATGTATTTAATTCATTCTGCCTCATTGAAAGACCACATGAATTTTTCATAGGACTCTTAAAATCAATGGGCTCATTTAATAATGCAGGTTTTAAAGACACAGTTGACTCCATATAGATGTGCATCCAGGTTTTCATTTTTTAGGTCTTTAAATATATTATGATGATTAATAATGGGTTGGTGGATTTTGGTTTTGGTGTTTTGTTTGTTTATTTTTTTACATGCTTATTTTTTAGCTTAGGAAACTGAGATATTTGATTCAAAAAGCTCCTGAGACGTAAAAATTACCAAAAATCAGCCCCTCCATAATAATTGTTCATATTTCTCCTGTAATGTTCCCCAGTGAAGCAAAATAATTTGTCTTTCAGAAGAAAACACAATAGGAAGAGCACATAATGGAGGGTAAACTATCTCGCGTTTACAGTGGGGTAAAAGAATACAAATGTGCATTTGTCCTAGTTTAACTAGGAACTTTAATGGAAACTTTGAGTTATAGAGAAGTTGGATGACATTCAGTTCTCAGTCAGTGTCAAAGTGTCAAACCTATCACCCTAGCACTTCACTACAGTGAATTTTTAATTTTCATTTAAATTCATGAAGATAAAAACAATAGCTCAAACTCTATCACTTTTGTTCAACTTAATTAAAAAAAAAAAAGTTACAAATCTTTTATACATACCATGTATTTTTGGTGATGCCGCTTCTTGTAATATTTTCAGTAGCTTGTTGCATACAAGTCATTTGCACAGAAGATCTGTAGTGTTTTAACAAAAGGTTACTGGTTTACTGAAATATTTCTTTGCAATAGTAAACTACTGAAAAATTGATTAACATAACTGCAATTCTAGACGAAGGGATAAAATTTTTTTACCTCTTTTTAATTAGTAGACATCATTTCTCTAGCACATGTATCAAATTGGCGCTAAAACCTAAAGACGTTCTTCTCTTTTTTTCTATTCATGAAGGGTTTTTATTTTCTCATTGCTGCCATTACTAGTAATATTGAACAGTTTCAAAGACAGTTCATCTACCCTGTCTGTATTATTGCTACTGTGAAAGAAACTATATTTGGGGATAACTCATAATTTTTATTTAAATTAGCTAAACTAGACAAAAGTAGTAGACAGTGATCAAATCATTTTCAGGAAGTTTATAAAGTAATCACACATATAATTTCTAGCATATTTTTAATAATCACTCAATTTAAATCCTAGACTTAAACCTTCGAGATTTTTTTTTATTTTAACATTCACATATAAACTACAAAGAATTTTAAATACCTACTTTATAGTTATTTTGCAGATTTGTTTACAAATCAGTTGGCAGCTTCTTACTGTACACTTCGTGTATTTGTTCTATAAACTTTTCTACTAACACTTCAGTTTGATGCAGCTCCTTTGATGAGTCAGATATAAAGATGGGTTATGAAGTGAAAACCTCTACAAGGTCTCTCAGAATGAACACAAATGGACCTTTTTAGCTGCTGTGGCATCATTTCTTCTGTTATTATTTTACCATGGTTGCATACCTTGACCTCCCACTTACAAATCCCAGCTGAAAAGTGTTTATTGCTCAAAAAATGCAACAGAAGAACAGAATGAAACCCACCTTATTTAGAGCACTACAAAAAATTCAGATGTTTAGCTTCGGATTAGTCAGAAGGAGAAACTTAGTCTGCCTAAAACCATCCTGATTTTGAGGGGGGTTGTTTTGTTTTTTTAAATATAGGCAACCATTTTTGAAAAGCTACAAAACAAGAACTACTGCATCTAAATTAATACCTTCTTCTCTTTAGTGATTCTAAAGAGCATTTAGATGCTTCCAAAGGACTGATCCAGCCACTCATGATTATGCCTGCCTCCTTTTCTTTCACTAAGATAAACACCAAAACAGTTAAACGGTGGGCAGATTGTGGGCCCATAGTATAGCAGGACAAACTTATCCAGGAAATCAGGATTGCAGTGAATGAATATTCTCACCTAGATTTCTCCACCTTCCTATTCATAAAATCATAGAATCATAGAATTGTTTAAGTTGGAAAAGACCTTTAAGATCATCTAGTCCAAACATTGACCCTACTCTACCAGGTCTGCCACTAAACCATGTCTCTAAGCACCACATCTACACGACTTTTCAACACATCTAGGGATGGTGATTCAACCTCCTCCCTGGGCATCCTCTTCCAATGTTTGATAACTCTTCCAGTGAAAAATTTTTTCCTAATGTCTAGCCTAAACCTCCCCTGGCACAACTTGAACCCGTTTCCTCTTATCCTATCGCCAGTTACTTGGGAGAAGAGACTGGCTCCCATCTCACTACACCCTCCTTTCAGGTAGTTGTAGAGAGCAAGAAGGTCTCCCCTCAGCCTTCTCTTCTCCAGACTAAACAATCCTAATTCCTTCAGCCACTCCTCATAAGACATGTTCTCCAGACCCCTCACCAGCTTTGTTGCCCTTCTCTGGACATGCTCCAGCACCTCAATGTCCCTCCTAGACTGTGGCGCCCAAAACGGAACACAGTACTCAAGCTGCTGCCTCACTAGCACTGAGTACAGGGGGACGATCACTTCCCTACTCCTGCTGGCCACACTATTCTTGATACAGGCCAAGATGCCATTGGCCTTCTTGGCTACCTGGGTGCACTGCTGGCTCATGTTCAGCCGGCTGTCCACCAGGACCCCCAGATCCTTTTCTGCCAGGCAGCTTTCCAGCCACTCCTCCCCAAGCCTGTAGCGTTGCCTGGGGTTGTTGTGACCCAAGTGCAGGACCCAGCACTTCACCTTGTTAAACCTCATGCAGTTGGCTTCAGCCCATCAATCCAGCATGTCCAGATCTCTCTGCAGAGCCTTCCTACCCTGAAGCAGATCAACACTCCCGCTTCATTTGGTGTCATCTGCAAACTTACTGAGGGTGCACTCAATCCCCTCATCCAGATCATCAATAAAGGTATTAAACAAGGCTGGCCCCAAAACTAAGCCCTGAGGAACACCGCTTGAGATCTGCCACCAGCTGGATTTAATGCCATTCACCGCAACTCTGTGGGCTCGGCCATCCAGCCAGTTTTTAATCCAGCGAAGAGTACACCTGTCTAAGCCACGGGCTGCCAGATTCTCCAGCAGAATGCGGTGGAAGACTGTGTCGAAGGCTTTACGAAAGTCCAAGCAGACAACACCCACAGCCTTTCCTTCATCCACCAGGCAGGTCACCTGGTCGTAAAAGGAGATCAGGTTGGTCAAGCAAGACCTGCCTTTCATGAGCCCATGCTGGCTGGGCCTGATCCCCTGGTTGTCCTTTGTTGCCTTCGTTGGCGTGGCGACCTGGTTCAGGAACGACACGGCGGCCAACCCCAGGCCGCTCGGGCCATCAGCTCACAGACACCAATGTGGTGGACGGCAAATGGCGTTTATTGCAAGGTAACACTGTGTTTTATAACTTGGGTTTACAACGTCACTTCCGCCTGCTCACATCATAAATCACACGCTAATAGCTATCAGGAGAGGGACCCTTATCTTCCCGTACAGCGCGATATCTTCCGACCGCCTGTCCCTAACTACCCACA
>VFFE01007657.1:366356-433856 GCA_008921705.1 Burhinus oedicnemus
CATGACCTAACTAGATCCCTATACTCTTCTTGCATTGCCTGCCCCTTCTTCCAAAGGTGGTAAACTCTCCTTTTTTTCCCTGAGTCCCAGCAAGAGCTCCCTGTTCAGCCAGGCCGGTCATCTTCCCTGCCGGTTCATCTTACGACACATGGGGACAGCCTGCTCCTGCACCTCTAAGACTTCCTTCTTGAAGAATGTCCAGCCTTCCTGGACCCCTTTGCCCTTCAGAACTGTCTCCCAAGGGACTCTTTCAATAAGTGTCCTGAACAGGTTGAAGTCTGCCTTCTGGAAGTCCATGGTAGTGGTTTTGCTGACCCCCTTCCTTACTTCACCGAGAATCGAGAACTCTATCATTTCATGGTCGCTAAGCCCAAGACAGCCTCCGACCACCACATCACCCACCAGATCTTCTCTATTTGTGAGCAGCAGGTCTAGCAAGGCACCTCCCCTGGTAGGCTCACTTACCAGTTGTGTCAGGAAGTTATCTTCCACACACTCCAGGAATCGCCTAGACTGTTTCCTCTCTGCTGTGTTGTATTTCCAGCAGATGTCTGATAAATTGAAATCCCCCACTAGGACAAGGGCTGGGGATTGTGAGACTTCCATCAGCCGCTTGTAGAATGCTTCGTCTGTTGCTTCATCCTGATTGGGTGCTCTATAACAGACTCCCAACAGGATATCTGCCTTGTTGGCCTTCCCCCTCATCCTTACCCATAAGCACTCGACCTCACCTTCACAGTCATTGAGCTCTATACAATCAAAACACTCCCTAACGTATAGAGCCATCCCACCACCTCTCCTTCCCTGCCTATCCCTTCTGAAGAGCTTATAGCTGTCCATTGCAGCATTCCAGTCATAAGAGTCATCCCACCATGTTTCTGTGATGGCAACTACATCATAACTCTCCTGCTTCACAATGGCTTCCAGCTCCTCCTGTTTGTTGCCCATGCTGTGTGCATTGGTGCAGATGCACTTGAGCTGGGCTACTGATTTCTCCCCCAATGTGGGCATGCTGCCCCCAGGCTCATCTCTAACGAGCTTGATTGTATCCCGTTCCCCCTTCGTACCTAGTTTAAAGCCCTCTCAATGAGCCCTGCCATCTCATGAGTGAGGATCCTTTTCTCTCTTTGAGACAGCTGGATTCCATCTGTCGCCAGCAGGCCTGGTGCCATGTAAACCTCCCCATGACCAAAAAAACCAAAATTCCACTGGTGGCACCAGCCTCTGAGCCATGTGTTTAACAGGTGTGTTTTTCTGTTCCTCTCAGTGTCCTTCCCTGCCTCTGAAGGGATTGAGGAAAACACTATCTGTGCTCCTGATCCCTCGACCAGTTGCCCCAGTGCCCTGAAGCCCTTTTTAATTGCTTTTGGACTACTGTCTCCCACCTCATCACTGCCCACTTGCACAACCAGGAGAGGATAATAATCAGAGGACCGTACCAGACCAGGGAGCTTCCTAGGGATATCCCTGACCCGGGCCCCAGGGAGGCAGCAGACTTCCCTGTGGGATGGATCTGGTCAGCATATGGGGCCCTCTGTTCCTCTCAGAAGGGAATCGCCTGCAACAATTACCCTCCTTTTTCTCTTAACAGAAGCAGTCCTAAAGCGTGGGACTGACCGACACACCCTGGGCAACCCCCTGGAAGAATCTTCACCTGTTTCCTCATTTGTCTGGCCCTCAAGTTCCAGAGCCCCATACCTGTTACGTGAGGGCATGTCCCCCCTGGGAGGGGACTCGCCTGCCTCCCCCAGCAGGGACCTGTTTCCAACCCTCCCCGCCTCTTAGTCCCCCTCCTCCTGCCTGGTGGCAAGAGGGGAGGGGATCCTTTACTTCTTGTGGGCCCTCTGTCTGCTGCCTTGGCCTCAGGGTGTGACTCCACCAATCTCTCTCCCTCTCACACCCTCTGATACTCCTGAGCCTGTCCACTTCCTCCCTCAGCTCTGCCACCAGGCTGAGCAGGTCATTCACCTGGTCACACCGCACACAGGTGGTGTCTCTGCTGTCCTCCAGTGTGAGTGACAGGCTCAGGCACTCCCTGCAGCCAGAGACCTGCACGGCTGCATGTTTGTCTGGAAGCTCCGTCTGGGTCACCACGTTCCTTCTCGCAAGGGATTTCGGACGAGCGGTAACCATGGCTAGGGCCTCTTCTGGGAGGGCAACGGCCACTGATTGAGTCGAGTTTGCCCCTCGAGCCAGGAGGGGGACCAGTTACCACCAGTTGAAGTTACCTCGCTGAGTGCCCACTGAGTTCCTCGGGGCACGGCGACCGCTCGCCAGGCTGCGGCAGGGCCCGTTTAGAACTGCCATGGGCGGTGCCGGCTCTGCCCCTGCCACGTCAGCAGCCCTCCCCCAAGCTGCCGGTGCCGGCACGAGCTAGCCGCTTCTCCGGGCTTCAAGAGCCCCAAAAAAGAGCCCCTTGCTGGCCCTTTTCGCCTCAATCCCCTTCCCCAGTGCAGATTTACCTCACTGGAGCGGGTCTCCTCGGCGAGACAAGTTCTCACAAGTTTCCCTCTATGAGTTACAATTCAGTTCAGGAAAATGTTCTTACCTTTAAATTTTTGTTTGATTCTTTCTTTCTTTTTCATTTCCTTTATCAAAATATTTTTTCTTAATGTATTCTAAGAAACTGCTGAACAGTGCATATTCTACTAGGTGTGTTTTCCAATCATCCATTTTAAATAGTTAAGATATCCTTTTTGACCTAAACTTATGCTCTGGTGTCTCTCATTAGTCATGTCATTCATCTGGACCTCAGTTTGGTAATTTGGACCTCAGTTTGGTAATTTGTAGTAGATTTCCGTTGTGTTAGAAGCCCTGATATTTTTTCCTTATATACCTACAGCCTTTCAGCAGATTTAGTTGTATTACTTTCCAGTCCTCAGAGCAATTATTTCTAACCATATACAATAATGCCTCCTTTTTCCATTGTTGCATCATCCTGAGCAATGAAGAAAAAAAATTACTATTCTTGTCATGTGAACTGTATCACCAAATCCAGTCATAATCAGCTAATATCACCTTCAGCTCTTCCTGTGCATCCAGTGTATTTCCTGAAGAACCACACAGACATCCAAGATATTTGGAAAATCTGCCTATTATCTTCCTTTCTCTCTTTTAAACAGCCATATTATAAATACTCCTGTACTCCATAGGTTCAGGCTGCTTCAGAGTTTGTTGTAGCCTACGCTCACCTCGGGTTTTTTTGTTAATTTTCTAATTTTCTTTTTAAAGATTCCACTACTCTGAAGTGGGATCTTTTCTTGCTCATGGTGTAAGAAAACCAAAGTGTTTCAGGCTGAAAGAGGAAACACTCTCAATATTAGCCAGCTAGGTTTTCTTGACTTATGTACATCTGTTATTCTCTGAGAACAACCCTCATCTGGGTAGTTTAAACACAGCTCAAGTTCCAGATTTATTAACCTTTGCTCCCAGATTTGTATAGTAACTTTTGATTCATTCAAGATAATTTCTGGGGCTGTCCCCTCACTTAGTGAGGCTTAGAAACCAGGATTATTCATTTTCTGGACAACTGCACTAGCAACTTGACTGTTGCAGAAAAAATGTGCATCATCAGCACTGCTCTCAACATTTTTTGCATTTTTGAACACATACAGTTTTGTATGGAATTCACTGGGATTCAGGTCTGTTCCCTTGACCTTGTTCACAAAAGAGTGGTAAGAGAGAAAACTGTTCTTTTTCCTAGTCTTGTCAACACTCCTGGGTACTTCAGGGAAATCTGAGGCTAAGCATAAACAGGGGAGTGAGGAGAAATGTATTTAGATTCCTGGAAAATAAGCATTAAGAAATTCTTTGATGAGTTTTGTGAATTTCAAGTGCCTAAGTCCCAGCTTATGCAGAATGTAGGCAGACTGACTACTGCTGTTAAATTATCAAGTGCCAGAGAATATTTCTAGTCACAGAAACTCATCTGTGTTTACTAAACAATTGTTGGAATGGTCCCTGGCATAACCTTGGTTCATGCCAGCTATGGAGATCTGGGCTTGGTTTGGAAACTGGCTGTTTCCATTTTCTTTTCCCAATAGGTAATTTATTGGGTCATGCAGCCTTTGAAGGTAAAAGATTTTAACAGTATTAAAGTGCTGTTCCATGCCAACTGGCCTCCATGCAGAGAACAGATCTTGGCGTATCTATCTTGCTAATATAGACATTTACCTACTGCATGCAATGTTTTCTTTTCAAACTTGGTTGGAGAAAAGAGGAGCTTTCAAAGCAGTGCTACACAGAAGCTGCTAATAGTGCCCACCCAATGAAAATTAAAATAAGGAAATTAAAAGTTGTTTGGTGGTTTTTGGTTTGGTTTTTTGTTGTTGGTTTGTTTGTTTGTTTGTTTGTTTGTTTGTTTTAATGGTTCTTTTACTATTGTTCTTGGTTTGTGCATTGTTTTCCTCTAAAAGAGAGTGGCTGGGAGAGGAGAAAACATCTAAAGAAATTGTTTCTTCCTTGGCAAACAAGTAGGCATGCCTCAGGAGAGATGTTCCAGAAACTGGAAGGTGGCACCTACACAAAATACAATTATTAGAAAGTGTGAAAAGGGCTCAGGGAGTCTGGAGTAGTAGCAGAGCAGAGAGGCTGAAAGAAAGTAACAGGAAAGACACAATCCAGATATCATGGGGGTGGAAAGAGAAGGTAATGAAGGACCAGAGTTTTCTCTTGGCAGAGTTTTCCACAAGCTAGAAACAATAGAGTATACTGAAGCCTGAAAGTATGACCCACCTTGCAAAGATACAGTAGGCAGAGAAAATTATAAATTAATCAGTTACCTTTTTTTTTCTGATCTAATCTCCTCAAACTTTCTCTGTTTAAAAATGTTTGTGGGGTTTTTTTGATATGTACGCTCATAAAATCTGCCTTCCTTTTTTTAAGGTGTTTTGTTTTGTTCTGTTTTCTTAGTTTTAGTTTAAATATCTTTTGGTCTTTTTTGAGAAACGCACTGTAAAAGAGCTAATCAGATCTACCCAAAACTCTGGTTTATTCAAGGTCTTTTTATTTATTGGTTTATAGATGAGTGGGAAGTGGGGCTGAGAAGGAATTCAAGAAGGCGATCTAATCTACCCCCTCCCCAAAGACAGGGTAAGCTATACCTAACCATTTCCGAAAGATTATTCTAAACTACTGTTAAAAAAGTGTAATCAATGCAGATCTCACGACTTGACTGAAATTGTAAGTTCTTCACTGTCTTTATCATGAAAATATCTTTTTCATAAGTCTCTTTCAGTGCATTTTAACCTTATAACTTCTCAGTTTGTTCACAGAAGACAAAAAAGATACCTTTTTCCATTTCACTTTACCCTGTCTTTTTTTATTTGTTTGAAGGTATTTTTTGCTTACTGTTAGCCTTCCTATCTCTATTGAATAACCTTGTTTTTTCTTCAGAAGAATAGAACAGAAAAGGATAGAACAGTTCAGTTGGCAGGGACCTACAATGATCATCTAGTCCAACCGCCTGACCACTTCAGCACTGACGAAAAGGTAAACCATATTATTAAGAACATTGTCTGAATGCCTTAAACACTGATGTGTTTAAGCAAGTCATGCTTGTTATGTTTATGATCATTTTTACTATTGTTTTTGAAAGTCTTTTCAGTTGTTCCACATGCCAGAAATGAACATGGTATTCTAGCACCAATTTATAAAGGACGTTCTTCTGTTTTCACACACATGCGCACACACTCATACATATACATCTGTGCTGACTTATACAAATTCACCCTAGAATTTTAGAAATTTAAGATTATTTCAGAGATTTTGTTTATTTTTTTGTTTGTTGGGTGGTTGGGGTTTTTTGGGGGTTTGGGGTTTTTTAGGTTTAGATAAAGATGGTGCTGTTAATTGATCAAATTATTCCAGATGGTGAACTTTTAGGAAAACAATAGATATTCAAGACTCATGATAAAACTGAAACAATGGGCAGCGTTCAATATGCAAAAGCAGCCCCCTGTCAGTAAGAGAGGTTCTACCACTGATACATTAGCGAAATATCTAAGTTTAAGTAAGGAAGTTGTAGTATTTTCTCTATGATTGTTTTTGTGTATTTTGTGTATTTTGTGTATGTACCATTCCTCAATCACGAAGTTCAAAGAAGAGTCTGAAAATCTCATCAGAGATACAATAAAATAATAGTTCTGTACCAAAAATATCCTCTTTCAAATGTTCGTGACATCATCACAGTCCTATGAGGTGACACCAGTCCATATAATAACAAAACGAATGAACTCATGGACATCTATTCCACTTCCAGAAATGACTCGTCACATATTTCTAGGTACCCACTAGAATGCTAGTACACACTTTCCAAAGGAAGATAATTTCAACAGTGTCATGGTTTGGGCCAGATTGGCCCAATCCAGTGGAATGACAGATTCTCTCTCTCTCTGGCTCCGCTTCCAAAGGGAGGCAAGAGAGAGAGAAGAAAAGGGAGACTTAAGAGTTTAGAAGGAACTAAACTAATGAAAAATTAATAATAAAATGAAAAGAAAAATAATGAAATATATACAAAACCATATCAAGCTCCCAGGATGACAATCACGTCACCAGCAGGCACTGGGGAAGTCACAGACTGGACTCAGTGAACTGGATTCCGGATCTGGAGTCAGTATCAGGATCAAAGGCAGACAAACAGACAGAGTCCTCCTCGGACGCCGGCCACTGAAGAAAGAGAGCTGATCCTTTGATCCCTCAGCTTTTATACTGAGCATGAGGCAGATGGGATGGAATACCCTGTTGGTCAGTTTTGGGTCACCTGTCCTGTCTGCTCCTCCCCGCAGGTGTGACCCCTCTACGCTTTTCTGCTTCTGACCCTCCAATGGGGCAAGTAACAAAGTTGGCTGGTCTTGGTTGTTATAGCAATAAGTATAAGCAGGAGCCTCTCTGCATACCATTCCTTGGCATCAACTGTAAACATGGGTCTTACCACTGTGAGAGTGAACAGTTTTCTGGACAACATGACGTTAATTTCAGCAGTTAGAAGAGGCCTAGCTAAAAAGTAAAGTTACTGAAAAAAAATTGGTCCTGTTTTACCTCAAACCAGGAGAAAGAGTTGATGGCATAATGCTGCAGTAAAGCTTACAGTACCAAAATAAACAAGAAACAAATTTCTGAAACTAGAATGCTATATTCTTCAATGGAATTTTAAGTCCTCTAATGCTTTGAAATCTATTTACAGACTTAATAAAGAAAGCTAAACCAATGAGTCATGGAGTGCAATACTAAATTCAATACTGTTTTATGTTGATCAATATTATAATTTATTTAATGCAATTGAACTTCTTCTGTGATTTTTGTCTACTGCATGATGTTCCTTTAAGTTGACTTGCTATTCATTTAATTAATTCAGGGAGATAGACATTCAAATTAAATTAAATCCAAATACTTTGACACATGGTGGGCATTTAGCAGCTGCTAATGTGAAACACTAAATTGAACTGAATCTAAACAAGAGTTTCATAAACCTTCCCCAAACGAAATTTATTTCCCTAATGCTTCTGCTGTTATTTTTACTTTTCCTTCCCCAGAAGAATTTTTCAAGGAAAAAACTTCCTAGGTACATCGTATTAATTTTTTTGTGTCTGTGGCAGTGGGCACAATCTTACCCCTCAACAGAATCTCCCAATATGGGGCGTTTTTTCTACATTGTTATTAGCCATATTGTTATTCTTCTTTAGGATCAGTTTTCATAAGTGGGCTAGTCATATTTAAAAATAAATGCACTGTATAGTGCCATAATAATTAACCCTAGGAAACATAAATCACTTCCTAAATTTATATTTGAACTGTTAGGCACATTTGTGTCCTTTATACAAGCAGAAGAATCAAACAAATCTGTTTATTCAACATGTTAATCACATGCAGACGTGTTTTCTCATATTTGCTATTTACAACACTTGGTGTTTATAACATTTCTGTATCATGAGTAGCTTTTTATCTGTTAAGAATTCTCATAGTATTATTGTAAGTCTGAAAGCTTGTTGTTTTTTTTTCTCTGAATCTCTACAACAGGGATCAACAGAAAATGTGACAAATTTGTCTTTTACTAAAAAGATATGGCTTCTCTTATTGCAAAGAACAGCAAGATATCAGGACCCAGTTAAGTAGTGATAACTCAGAACCTAAAAATTAAAGAGAAGAAAAAACATTTTAGAAATTATTTTTAGAAAATCTTTTGACTTTGAGGGGCAATACGTTGCTTTTTAATGCTTGGAATTGACTATTAAATATGTGGTTGCAAGGAGGAACACCTTTTTACAACAGACATTTTTGTGGGCATGTAGCTCCCTTAACTGACAGTGCTTCACTCAATGGGTGGACAAGATTAAGAGGAAAGGTATAGTTTATTGCAGTTTTTAAGACGATATGAGATATGAAAGAATTAGAAAGTAAAAGAGGGGATTAAATAAAAGAGAAATTTTGTTTCTAATAATGTCTTGGAACAGTTTCTAATAATTTAAAGTAACAATTTGCAGCTGCAGGTCATTTATGTGAAAGTTTTTTAACTAACTAACCACAGTAACTATTCATTAACTAGTTAACTATTCCTAGCATCATCATTACAGTGTGCATATCTTTCCTGGTTTCACTGTATGATTTTCAATATTCATGGGACAAGCATGAAGTACAACTGATTTTTCTTTCCCTAGATGGTGAAACTTGTTTCACTGATGTTAGCGCTTTGATTTTCATCAAATATAGTATAACTAATAGTCTTATATCTAATAAATTTATATGATATATAGAGTATATACACATATCATGCAAACTACTCTTTTCTAAGTAAGCAGCGCTAAATAGCTTATGGTTTCATGCTCTATGGTTTCTATCTGCCAGAAGAATGTTTTATTTAGACACAGAACTGAAGATTTTTTTAAACAAAAGAGATATGCAATTTTCTATGGCTCCTGTATGCCTTGTCAATATGGCTTTGACTGAAGCAAACCCATAGGGACTTCAGAAAGTCTCAGAGCAACCTAGCAGTCAGAACTGGAGCACAATTCTGATATGCTGATTCCTTTTCTGTCTCTGAACCATAATCTCAAAACTAGTTGAGCTGCATATTAACTGTCTATACATTTTACCTCACATGTCATGTTTATTGTAAAAATTTATCTTGAACACTTTCATCACAAATAAATGGTCAAGGATGTGCTAACCTTTTCACTTCGGAAAACCATTGAAAATGCAAAAATAAGCTCTTCAATAGCTCCTCAATCACCAAGGCAAACTCTTAAATGTATATTTGCAAGAAGTTTACATCTCCTTGTGAGATGACTATTCTTTCTTTTTTTTTCCCCTTTCATTTAAAGATATGTTGCCAAAAGTTTGTCAAGACAAATTTAAAGATTACCCTGTAGTGCTTTCTAAAATTTTATTGCTGAAATTAAGAAACTATAAAGCTTTCACAGGGTGTTGACTGTGTTTATGTAAAAGGAAACAATTCATTTCTACATTACCTGTAATAGCCAGGCAGTTGGAAAGATTTGACTATTCTTTTCCTCAATAATTCTTTCATTACAAAAACGTGTAAGAGGTGAACAATTTATCTTCTCATTTTAAAAAGAAGGAAAAAAAATAACAGACTAAACTTTGTGGTATGAAAAAGCAAAGACTAAGCAAAACATTTTTAATTCCAATATCAATATTCATTGAAGTTTTATACAGTCTACCTATAGGCTAACCGTGGTAGACTATAAGACTGCTCTTCAACACTTTTTTACCTCTTCTTACATAAGCACCATAGGAAATATTTTAGCATTCTTTCAAACAGGAAAGTGGAAGTATCAGGGTAACGAGATACACAGCAAACATTGACAGAATGATTAAGAAATGTCCTAACCAGCAAAGGTAGAACACAGGACCCATCAGGATTGCTTCCCTCCCTTCATCTGCCCTTTGATTCTGGCTCTTTTGATTAGGGTGTCCTTGTCACAGAGGTCAGTTTAATTCTATCACATCCAAATATTCTAGGTAAAGTATGTTGCACATGTGCAGACTGCAGGCTCGTTTGTCACATTATTGCTTGCTGTCACTTTTGAAGGTAGGTGTCCGTTTGAAGAATGTGCAGTGGCTGGAGGGTCAGGGGATTTGCATAAAGCTTGGAAAGAACCTCTTCAGGCACAAGGTGTGGGATGCTACTCCTGCCTGTATGCACAGAAAGCACACAGGGTTCAGCTTGTGCAAACTGGTGTTGTGATGCTTATACCTAGCTCCCTTTTTTTTTTTTTTTCCCAAATAATAATAGCTTAGCAGTACTTTCAGTGAATTGAACATAAAACTTTGATTTACCATTCTGTTGGTTAATTTGTCTTTCTCACTAGTGTAATCATGACCTGCTGAAATGTACTATTTCATTTTTTGGGTCACTCGAATAACTCTATTTTGGAGGTATTTAGTTTTCTTATAGTTAGCTTAGTAATTCTAACCTTCAGGAATGCAAATTTAATCACATATAAGCCCTTACATAATTATACCAAAGACATGTAAGTGTATACAAGAAGATGGAAGGTAGTGATCACATCTTGAAATAAAAATTAGATTTTTTTTACATTTGACCTGGAGAGATAATTTTGGCTTTGTTTCTTGAGGTTTTTTTTTGGTTGGTTGGTTGGTTGGTTGTTTGGTTTTTTAAATGGGACGAACAACAATTATCTTTACATTAGGAAATTTCCTGTGAAATGAAGATTCCTGTACTTCAAAACTTGCGCATGTACTTCAAAACTTGCACATCTTACTGAGCGTCTACGACTAAAACATAAAGATATTCCATAACTTGTGGAGTTTTGTAGTAACGCAAACTCTTATCACTCTTTCTGCAGCTGAAATGTACATAAACAAACATATACTCTTTATATATGTACAAGTAAATATAATGTTAACTTCACACAGAATAACTTTTTTCATTCGTCAGATGTAGGGAAAAAAAAAAAAACCCAGGGGTAAATGCACATCTGTGACTTCAACTCATCCAGACCTGGATGCAGTACTCCAGCTGGGGTGCCACAAGAGCAGACTAGAGGGAAAGAATCACCTTCCTCAACCTGCTGGCCACGCTTCTTGTCATGCAACCCAGGATATGATTGGCTTTCTGGGCTGCAAGTGCACATTGCCAGCTCATGTCCAATTTCTCATCCACCATGATCCCCAATTCCTTCTCCACAGGGCTGCTCTCCATCCATTTATCCCTTATCTTTGTTGATATTGGGGATTGCCCTGAACCGGTGCAGGACATTGCACTTGGCCTTGTTGAATTGTTCAACTTCATGAGGTTTGCACAGGCTCACTACTCAAGCCTGTCAAAGTCCCTCTGGATGGCATCCCTTCCTGCTAGTGAATCAACTGCACCACTCAGCTTGGTGTCGTCTGCAAACTTGCTGAGGGTGCATTCGATCCCACTGTCTATAACATTGATATTAAATGTATTGGCCCCAGTACGGACCATTGAGGGACACCACTCGTTACTGGTTTCCTCTTGAACATTGAGCAATTGACTGTAATTCTTAGGATGTGACATTCCAGCCAGTTCCTTATCCATCTAACAGTCCACCCATTAAACCAGTATCTCTCCAATGTAGAGAGAATGTTGTGGGGGACCGTGTCAAAGGCCTTACAGAAGTCCAGATAGACAACATCCATAGCTCTTCCCTTGTCCACTGATGCAGTTACTCTATCATAGAAGGCCACTATGTTGTCTGGCAAGACTTGCTGTTGGTGAAGCCATGTTCCCTGTCTCTAATCATCTCCCTGTCTTCCATAGGTTTTGACATATCTTCCAGTACAATCTGTTCCATGATCTTACTGGGCACGGAGGTGAGGCTGACAGGTCAGTAGTTCTCAGGGTCATCCTATTTACCCTTTTTAAAAAAGGACATGATGTTTCCCTTTTTCCAGTCACTGGGGACTTACTTGACTGCTGTGACTTTTCAAATACGATGGAGAGTGTCTTGACAACTACATCAGCCAATTCCTTCAGGACCCTGGGATGCATTTCACTGGGTCTCAAGGACTTAAGTATGTTCAGGTTCCTCATGGGATCTCAAACCTGATCTTCACTTACGATGGGAGGTGTTTCATTCATCCAGTCCCTGCTTTGAGGTTCAGAGGCTTGAGAGATATGGGAAGAGAGATTACCAGTGAAAACTGAGGCAAAAAAAATTGTTGAGTACCCCAGCCTTCTCCATGTTGGTTGTGAATACTTCTTCTGTCTTATTTATCAGGAGGGGAACATTTTCTTTAATCTTCCTTTTCTGGCCAACATACCTGTAGAAGCTTTACTTATCATTACTGGTAGATAGAGGTATAGGTAACAAAACCTTTTAAACTAGCATTTCATTAGAAGAATAAAACTTCAAAGGGTAAAGGCTACCTCATTCTCATCAATAAAAATCTACCCAGAAAAACGAAATAAACTGTTTAAAGATCTTCTGACATTGAAAAAAAACCCCTTTTATTTCTGTTTTGTAGATCTTTAATTAGTGAATTGAAAATATTTAAATGACTGTGACAGATTTTAAACCAGATTTCTTGAGTTACAGGATAATTCTTCATTTTTTTCTTGTTAAAATCTTTACAGCATAATAGTTTTAGATCCCGGTGGCATTGTGGGTGAAGGAGTCTCAACTCAGGAAATTTTACTTAATTGAATTTACTTCCAAGTACCACCAAATTCTGGTGACTGATTCAGGTATGAGGAAAAAAAAAAAAAGACCATAATTAAAAAAAAAAAACAAAACAACATACACTTAAGTAAATATCTTTCCTACTCAACTCTCGACACAAGCCACACACCCCTCCTCCTCCCTTCATAGTTTCACCTTCCCTGTTTTTACCGAAGGGTACACCTAGTTTGTCCCAATTCAACCATTCTTCTCCGCCTCCATGGCTGCCTCTTTCCTAAATACACGTGAGCTGTGATCTCAAGGGCTCCCCTGTCTGGCTGCAGTATTGGGGAGCAATGGGGCATGCACAGTGCTGTTGGAGTCACTTAGACTCGGTTGTGACCAGCTCAAGGCAGCTTAGGATCTCCTCCACACAGGGGACTCTGTAGGCCCCAGCAACCCAAACCCACTACAGTACAAGTTAAACCCAATACAAGTGTATAGCAGATACTGTTTTTTTTCTTGCTTCATTAGACGGTTTCCTTGTAGACCTGGTAGTATTAATGTACTGGTGAACATACAGGAGAGAAGCGCAAAACATCTAGGTGTTGGCCTACACATTGCCATGTTAAAAGGAATGTAATTTCAATATTTGTCTGTCAGAGTCCTGGCCAGGACTTTCACTGATTTGTCTATCAGAGTCCCAGCAAAGGACTTTCACCGAGTCAGATTCACAAAAGTCAAAATTAGTTATTTTATTGAGAGCGACGTAACAGGTTCAAGATTGCCATTGATAAATTCACTGACTACAACAGCGCTATTAATTAAGGTTGATATTGTTAGCAAAAATAATAATAATACAACAGCCCAGGGGTAATATTCACCAGAGGGTGAAAGGTGCAGCGTTTACCCAGAAAGGCATCCCTGCCTGGGGTAGAGGGAGAGAACACAGCCCGTCGACTGGTCCGTTAGGTATTGAGGTTCTTCTCTCCCAATTTAACAGTCATTTTCTCTGTCTTTTTATCCCCAAAATTATGAGGTTTCCCTTCGCTAGGTGACGTGTAGTATGATTTGGGTGGAGAGGTGAGAGCTATAGTCATATATGTTTAGCATGATCTCTATAGTCTTCATTAGCATATGCAGGGTGTCAACTTTAATATGCATTTCACAGGTAATGAGGCAGAGGTCAGTCATCGGGTACGACAGCCTTTCAAAGACACAAAGAACTACACAAGTTCCTGTTATCTTGTCTTCACTGACAAAAAGCAGGGCTGTCCTGCCTCCGCAGGTCTCCCTCCTTATCTGCATCCTGTATTGGCCAGGCGAGTCTCCACTCCCCCGGCCTGCACAAGAGATAGCAAGGCCAGTCTTAATTGTTCTTTGAGCACAAAGACTTTATCTCGTTATCCAAATTCCACATGCATGAATGACTTGTAATCCATGACCGCACTAAATGCTGGATCTAAGGAAAGCAGGCTAAAGAAGCTTCCCTAAACTATGTTTCTGAATAATGTACATCAACTTCAAGTTTTCAAGGCTCCAGTGTAGGAACAAAGGTTGTTGGATTCTTTTTTTTTTTTGGTGGTTTGGTTTTTTTGTTGCTTTGGGGTTTTTTTTCCCCCACATTTGTTTCCTTGTTTTCCTTAGGCTCTACTGCTATATTCTGTTTCCGAAATTTGTTGGTCTATGGATGTCTATCGACACACAAAATTTCAGGGAGATCAGTAATATTCACTGATTATGCACTCTGCAGTCTAGTAGAGCAATAAAGATGAATGTTTTGTAGAAAACTTGAAAATTAATTCCCATGGTACTGCAGATCAGGAACCATCCCCAAATTACATTTTGCAATATTCTGTTCTCAGGTCTGTTCAGTAAAATCTTCAGCTCCCCTTGCAGCTCAAAGATGTTGGAGCAGTCAATACACTGTTACTTACATGAGTTATGTAGTAATACGAAATCTGAATTCCTGAAAGATAGCTGCTTAGTATCCAAGACTAATGTTGGCTACTTCTATCTGAAAGGGAAGGACTCTCAGGTTGTTTATACGAAATAGATCTACACATAAGGGTGATTTCTCAATCTTCTCTTCAGCTTAAGTGGGGGGGGGGGGTCACGACATGCAATCAATTTCTTCAGTTTGCTGAGGGCAGTCACTGCTCAATCTTTCTGCTTCTCATTTTGTCATTCTAAATGATGAATACAACACATCTGCCTGCCTTTATAATGATACTCCCCTTTTTGGATATAAAACATGAATAGTTGGGTTTTGTTCAGGGAATTCTGAGTAGTGGAAGGACTATAGTGATGCGCTTTCATGCTAGTAGATTCTCCTGCATCTTGCCTTTTCACATAAAAATTGAAATATCGGACAGTCTATTGTTTCTGAGCTATTGGATCTGTTTAAGAACATATTTAGTTGCTATTCCTCCTGGCATGTTTCACATATCAAGCTAGTAAGTAGAATTCCCTTCACAAGGCCTCAAGAGTACAGAATGCATTTCATAAGTGGGAAGAAAGCCCCTCCAAACACTGTAAATTAAACATAACTTTATGAAACCAAAAAGTAATCTGAATGGTGGACTGTATTCTGTGCAGCTCTATTTCACTGCACTTGCTCTATAATCTCTTTAGCAGTGGTTTCAGAGAACTGTAAATGATTTTTTCCCTTATTTTAATGATCGTATGCGGTACATTAGAATTTTAACCACTAAAAAAGCCAAATTCTGTACTGGGTAGTTCTGCTTCAGTTTATGGCTCCTTCTTTAAAGTACTTTGCAGGTGTTTTAGATTAAAATGGCTTAGTTTGATCCAAAGGATAAACTACTACAAAGCTATAAAATAGATGTTTATATTACACAAACAGCCAGTGCATAAAAGGAAGTTCAGTTGACCCAATCTTAACTAATACTGGACAGTAGTAAACTCAATGGTTATTTTAGCTAAATATTAGTAAGACCATTATGTTGAATGTAGATGTAAGATTGAGCTGTTAAGATCACCAAAAAATAAACAAAGATTTATTTACGAAAGGGTATGCTAGACACTATATGCAAAATACTGTCTACTATCTCTGTCTACTCATACAGAGATAGTCAATTTAGAGCATTGTCAGAAGTTCATGTATGTTTTCAGGTAGTGTAACTGGGACTGTCCAGAATGGAGAAGGAAGGCACTGGCAGCTGAATCCTTGGGAGTCACTACTGGGGAAAAAAAAATAAAAAAATCCATTGTCAACCTCTTAACAGTTCTCATTTTTAGGTTCCTCTAGTGCAGTTACTTGTGATGTAGAACATCACTGGGATTCCATAGTCCTAGAGTTCAGGGATTTCTCTTTAGGATACCATTTAGATAAACTGTTTAAAACTATAAAGAGTCAAAATTAAGTGTTTCTACAATTGCTTGTCTGTTAGATCAATGACCTAACTTTCAGTTTAAAATCTGGGGGTAAAATATTTTCAGCAAACATTTCTTCACCAAGCCAAGAGGATTGCCTGTCTGTACATTTTCCTATAGCCCTACTGGTTGCCAGGCTAACATCTTATAGACGCAGTCTGTGCATTTACATCTCAGAAGTTCTATCCAACACAGTAAATTTTTGTCACATTAAAATGATACATATTTTTCTACATAAAACATCCCTGATTAAAAATTAAATCCTTTTCAATTACAGCCATAGATTGTAGCAGTAAAATGTAACATGAAGGAAAATGCAATTAAAACTGTAGTGAACATTTATGTAAATCAAAAGTCGGTAGTGAAGCAAATATAATGAGCTAGTCAAACCATGACTAAATCAGATTTGTTGAAGTTCTTGTAGACATATATTCTCACAGAAACAAGACACAAAAGTTCTTTCCTTTAGTTCCATTTTTTCGGACCAAATACTGGGATCACTTCTGAATTATTCTGGTCAACCTGAGTTACACGAACATAAATCTAATTTGTGCCACTTCAGTCTCCAAGAATTACAGCCTGATGGCCATTATACCTGCTTCACATTAGTAGTACAGTCACTCAACCATCAAATCAGTTCTCTCTAGCCTGGGACAAAGATCACTTGTATTTAAAATCTAAGGAATTAACCACAAAACCACTCTTGAGATGTTAACACCTGCCTTAATTTGTACCTCTCGCATGTTGTGATGCATAGGAAAATGTCAGAGTTGTCACAGGAAATTTAGTCTTTGAACATATCCAAGAGGTTTCGTGTCTTCAAACACTAAAGATATTTTTCATAGCTATCTCCTGTGAGGCTATCCCTAGATCTGCATGTGGATCAGATTTTTCATATACAGTCAGTGTATTCATATGCAATACTTTTTCTGTCCTTTTCAGAAATTCTGAGTATTCCATACTGCATCCAAAATAGATTTCTGATGCATGACTTTTAAAATTTTTTCTTGTACCATGCAAGTCAATCTAAAAGTTTATGTGACTTCTCTTTTAATATTAAAAAAATGAATGGATGATGTGGTACTACAGACTCAGCACTGCAAAAGTCCCAAAGAGAGGAAAAAAATCAATGGTAATAGAGCAGTACATTCTAAAGGCTGTGTTCATAAAAAGAATTAACGTTGTAAAAGGAACATACATTTTAGATGGTGGCAAAACTCAAAGATTTTGACAGACTGAATTCACTATAACAATCTCCATTCCAAAATTCAGATACAACTGAAATCACAAAAGTTGTCTCAGGGCTTTGTAGAGACTATTACTAAATTTGAGATGTCATTTTAAAATAGCTGATCAATAGTCAGAATACTTCTATGTAAATATATCTTCTCAGGAAAGGGAGAAGGAGGAAATACTATGATAAATATAGGGCAATGGAAACAGGAAATCTTTCAAACAGATATTGAAAGAAGGAATAGAAATATGGAGGGAAGGGAAACAGTAGATTAAATGTATGGTTAGTTCCTTACAGTTAGAACATTCTACGCAAATCAGATATATTTCCTAGAGAATTTGTTGTTTGTTTAGAGAAAGGAATTGCAATAAGCTCATATTTGGCATCTATAAACTATTTTTCTGTAAAGAAATCTCAGATATTTAAGTCTCTCTGATGTAATGCAATATATAAAGATAACTTAAAAACTGGGCATAAATTAGAATGCTGGAAATTAGAATAAGGTTTCTAGCATATGAAGTCTAGTTCTAGGAGAGCATTACAGCTGGAGTCAGACTAAATAAACAAGAATTTCAAGATGAAATGATCATGAAGAATTCAGTAATTCAGGAAGTTGCTCCTTATCCTATATTCCTGTCTTTCATTTCTATAATTTCTGATGTTCTTACAAGTTCATGAAAAAACAATCCATAAAGAATGGAAATTTACACATTTGCAAAGGAAATCATTAAGAAGGAAATATAAATTTACACTGTATTTGTTTCTGTAAACATTGTATATGAATGGAGAGCAGTCACTCTTATGTCTGTTCTTACAACATGCATCTTCTTTTCCTAGTGGCAAACACCGATGATGGCATTCACCCACCAAAATTAAATACTGATTCCGAAGCTAGTCATCCTAAATTCCCTTTATAACAAATGGAAAGGACTAGGCGCTTTCTAGAGAGTAACTTATCTTATTCTAAAGTAGACATAAAATAGGTCAGATGAATCACACCCAAAAAAGGGCTTATTTCTCCACATTAACTATCATATGAATCTAGGATGGCCAGCTCAAATGGCGATAGTTACAATATTGTTGTCTATATCTAGATGAGATCAGTCAGCAGATTGTTTACTTTGAATTCTAATTTTTATCCATTTAGTAAGTTAAATGCTTAATACAAAATTATGCAAACTGAAGAAAGTTATTTCAGCAGCAACCCTGCCCTGACCAATAGTTCTGTATTGGAACACTGTGAAATAGAAAACCGTAATGATGACTTGTAGAAATACAGAAACCTGCTTTTGAGAAAGCTTTTAAAATTAATCTATTTGCATCAACTGGGCACTCCCTATGAAGGTGAGGAGGATATTAGAAATATTATAATCAAGATATGTGTATTTTGATTAATAAAAATACCTAACAAAATAATTACTTTATAAACACATCAAAACTGATAAGGATTTAAACAAATACTTAGAAATATTTCATCTACAGAAGTTTTTGACAAAAGACCCAACCTTGTATATCTGTGTCTGGTGAAAGGAGTTCAATAATTCTAGAATGTATTCCAACTTCAATAATTATTTCAGTAAATGAATCATCAGCAAGATCCAAGATTTAGTAGGTTAAAGGCAAATGAACTCTCAGAGGATTAAATCACCAAATTCATTTTTCAGTTTATATTTGCAGTTAAATGCAGTGATAGCAAGACAGAATTTTTTTCTTGATTGTGGGATGTAATAGTTGAAATCAAGATGCATCCTTGCACCTATCTACCATTTGCCAGTCACTAGGAGAAAATTAACAGAGACAGACTGAATTGAAAAACCCTCTAGCATTCTTAACTGCACACTTTATAAGCAATGCTGAGATCTTCATCAAATGCTGTTTTTTGAGTAGTCCAGAATGTCATAATCAAATTATACAATAATAATAACAGATTACAAGGAAAGAATATACCTTTGTGCAATGTCTACATGATGAACATTTTGGGGTACTCTGTTACCATCTCCCCCCACACTGATTATTTTTAATTTCTAGCTCCTGAAAACTGGGATCAATATGACTATTCCATATCATCTTAGCTGTCAGTACAGGGCACTTCACTAAATAAATATTCTGAATCTACTTTTTCCTGAAGCAAATTCTTAAGATAAAAGGACTCTAACTTGGCTTCCTTGACTATATGTCTTCAGGGTGTTCATGTCAGTATCTTGTTATTACCTACCATCTTCAATCTTGTTCAGTTACCAGTCAGCATAGCCATTTACTTATCATGCAAACAAAGTTAAAGTTATGTTTAAAACAATAGCTTCCAGCTGTTTCCAGCTCCAATCATTAAAAATACAACATTCTGGTCAATTGAGAAAGTAGCTGCCAGTTTTGTTCAAAAATATAATTTAGCAAGCATAGTAAATAAGAAAATAAACTGTAACATAATAAAAGGCTTTTAGATTGACTTGCACAGTGCTGTTGCTTGGCTGCTGTGTATAAAAGATAAAAATAATGTATGCAAATTAGATAAAGTTGAAATTAAAGATGTCTAGCAGAGAATGGCTAAAGAAGTCAATTTCATTTTATTTTTAGTAAGTGGATAAATAGTTCTCCACTAGGCATGAAAACAGCAGAAACATGTTACCAAATTCTTTTGAGCTTTTCACTCAGTTCTCACCCTCACTCAGAAACTACTGGGGAAACCATTGCTAAATCACAAAAATATATCAGGCTACTGTCAGCTCAAGGTGAATTTTTTATGTTTACTTGGATCAGATTAAAGCAAAATGACACAAAACATACAGTTTCTGTGTAGAGATATTTATTTTAGCAGAAGTTTGTCAGAAATGGGTATTTTGGTTCCAATTTTGTTTTGAGCTACAGAAATAAATCTGGCAGAAAAAAATATGTATATAGCAGACAAAGAATTTTTTTTTTCAATGAATCAATAATGATTTCTTTAAAATTAATATTTACTTAATGAATAAAGGTGAGACACAATTGTCACAAGAATGCATCAAATATGGCATTTATTCTATTATTTACAAGATTATCACCCCTTGTGCTGCTCACATTTCTACCTTTTAACTTACATACACCATTAAGCTGTTGTCAGTTGCTGACGTTACAGCAATAACACAGCTTTTACCTTTTATTTCATGCCTTCATAATTTCCATATCACTCCCTCATCTCCCTTTAAAAATGTACAAGGCCATTATATATTTTTTCTTAAACTTCCTTAATATTTTTCCTTAATACTAAGTGCAAGGTTGTTTAAAAAACTTGCACATATGTTTGCAGGTGCTCAAATGAATGGCTATACAGTAATAGTATAATACCCTCTGCTTATTAGACCATTTGTTACTGTTTCAGTAAGATGTATGCATCACTTGTATCCACTTGTAGCCTTTTTAAACCGGAAGATCTTTGGCGATAAGGCCAATTTTTTTGTTTAAATATGCTTAAAACCTAACAAAATAAGCTTCTGTCTTTAATGCAAATACAAACTTCTAAAACACTGTCTGGAAACTCCCAAACATTTGAGGATTTTATCATTCACAGCAGTATTACCGCTTCCATTTTTCCAAGGAAAGATGAGAGTAAGAGAGATAAAGTCATACATCATGAATCTCCAGGAGTAGCTACTTGTCTGAGGAGCGCTGTTAAAGCCCTCTGAGAAGCTGTTTTGTATGCTCATCAGCAAGGACTACATAGTAATAGCCTCTGTGTACTGCTCAGAGTGGTAAAGAAAGCTTGGGAAAGTACCTACAACTCTGAAGATCCTATCCAGGTTGTTTAATTCTAAAGCAATTCTTTATTTTCATGAAAGTCATCAGAGTTTCCACAGTTTCCACAGTTTTAATGCAAAATCAGCACACAGAATTAACTAAACTACATCTGTCTACATTGTATCAGTAAGATTAAATGTCCACATTAATATTAAGTATGCATAAAATATATAAAAAAGAATAGTAATCTTGATAGATTCTGGTGTCAGTATCTCTTTGTTTTGGTTTGGTTTACTTCTTCCTCATTATTGCAGGAGATTGCTTCTTTAGTACCTAAAAATTTTCATTGGGTCTTGTAAAATATTGATATTGAATTTAGACAGAAGAAAACAATTCTGCTTGCTGACTATTGTTGTTGTTGTTGTTTATGCAATTATCTGAATAATTCTTGAGTAGGTGAATGTGAAACTAGTATTTAAATACACAATTCCTTGTGGATGCAGATGAACAAGTTCTGGAAGGCTCTAGGGTGGCTGTGTTTACAGGGCTTCCAGAATGACCTCATGATCCAATGCCAAGCACAATGTCGTCTTTGTTCCCTGCCAGTGACATAACACTGACTGTCACTATCCAGATTTGCTTTCAGCAACTGATCCTCTCAAACGTATTACTTAACAGGTTCCCTTCAAAATCAAATGTCTGTTCTTTTTTTTACATTCACAGGTATGTATCTAGCACACTTCTAATCAAACCAACTTTAATATCTGCTGACGTTAAAAGTTTTCCAACCCCTAGATAATGGCTATGTCTACAATGTCAATTAGCGTGTTTCTGTGTCACTACCAGGTACATTGTTTGGTTGACCACATTCCATAAATTCTGGTTCAATTTGAAATTTTCTTTTGGGATACACCACCTCATTTACTTCAAAACAAAACCTGGCTTCTATTCAGGTGACAGTTGACTTCAAACAGTCAACGGGTTTAAGTTCTTTATGTTTTCCAGTCCCACAAAAGTAACATATACCCTCAGTTTTGTACTGCAATTATGTTGTAATACCGTGGGCTGCAGTACAATCTTCATATTATTTAAGAAACTGAAAGTAAAGCAAAAAATACAAAAAGCACCCATATAAGGACAGAAGGGCAATTACAGCTTAACAATAGAGAAGGCATCACACAAAGTCCGAAGGAGATTTAGATCACGTACTGTGCAGGTTGAACACAGAATAGTCTTTTCTGCTTGACTTTGGAAGCAGAGATTATTGTCTGGAGTTCATGTATTCAGCAGTATCAGTGTAACTAGTACCTAGTGACTCTCATTTGACTCAGTGAAATACATCATATGATGAAAAGATTTATTTCAGCTCTTAAAATATACTTCAACATGTAAGGAGAAATTCCCAAGTTTTGAAATCCACTAATATTCCTTAAGATCTGAATTTGGCCTACTCTGGAAATTCATCTGGGTCATGTTTTGGGTCAAATTTTGCCTTTTTTTTTTTTTTTGACAGGGGCTCCCTGTCAGGCAAGACATACCATCCATTCTGTAACTAAAGCTTGTAGAGGTGAGCCCAGACAAATTAATCCATGTACTGTTGAAAACATGAAACTTTACCTGGAACTAAGTGCAAATAGGTAATCAGAGGAGATGTTGCAATGTGAGAAATGAAGTTAAGATAAGTCATCAATCACCTATGGCATTTGTCCAAGAATCCCAGTGAAATCAAAGAACAAATGAACAGTGCTAGTAGGAAAACCATGCAATTAAAATTGCATTCTACTCCCACTAAATTTAATGAGTCTTCAACCAGTGACAAAGGAATCAGGATTAGACCTTCTATCATTAAATAGCTATTAAACTGGAGAGCTAGAGAACTGACAGCCTTGTACTTCATTTTAAAGAGGTGCTAAAGATGATCCAAGAAATTATTGCCTGATATGCTTTATCCTGGTGTTAGGAGAAAATGTTCTAAAATAAAACAAAACAAAAAATCCATTAGCGGAGGAGTCATAAACCACCTAGACTAAACTAATACATTAGGGAGAAACTACTAATGACTTTTGAAAGGTGAATTATGCCTACTAGAATTCTTTAAGGACTCTTGCAAAATAGAGGATAGAGAGAAACATATGTATTTAGTTTGATGCAGTTCCACATAACAGACCTTGATCCTCTGTAAAGTGTAATTATACTACCGTAATTCTAGTCTATTGAAAAGGCCTTGTACACATAAATAGTATGAGGTAAAATACAGAATAGCCAGGACTAGAAAAATCTTTCTATATAAACAGATTACATAAAGTCTTCATGACTTCATTATGTCAAGTTCTACCCTGGCATTGCTAAAATTCAGGCTTTGAAAGGGTGAAAGCATAGGCAAATGTGCAGAAGCACTTTAATTGTTCTAAAATTTAATAGTAGGCACTTTCCTATGCATTTAGAAAAATCATGATGTCAAACCTCTGCATATCTTTTTTATTACTTTTATGAACAGATAGTTAATGCAAGAATAGAACATTGCTAAAGGATAGCTATGTTGCTTCAGAAGAGTTTTTTTTGATGGAAAGTTAAGTATATTTAGATTCCAAATAAATATAGATACCTACAAAGCTTTTTGAAAGTCATTACAGCTGTCTGATTCATGAAGTGTAGTAAAGCCAAATCTTAGTATTCACCACATAAGCAATGTGTTCATTATTTCAAATAAGACAAAACATGTGCCTGTCACACTCAAAAACAATGATATGTAACGATGGACAAAGTCCTCTCCAACTGTCCTTCAAACTCTTTGCCGTTGCTGCTATGGATGTTGAGAGCCAGTCAAAATGGTAGTTGGAAATTGTCATTCCATGACAAATGAAGAAACTAACTGCATTTTGCCGGTATTGTGCCATCTGCCTACAAGCTTAGGTGTTTCTTGACTTAGGTAGCATAATCTTTGAGACAAAGACTTGTTTCTTATTTCCTTTTTTTAAAGAACTAAAACCCATGAGGTCCATGACTGGCCTTTTAGGTAGTGGCATCATGATGCAAACAGTAATCGTATTGCAACTCTTAATGTAAGATGGTGTTTTCATTAGTTATTCCTTTTCATAATTTTCACCAGCATTAACTCAAAAATAAGAGATTATACACTCACCTAGTTAAAATCTTCTTCATCTGCCCCTGAGAATCCTGCACTTCTATTTTCACGGGAGCTTTTTGTCAATATATTTAAGTTTCTGTGGGAGATCTAGCTTAAGTGTGGGAAAAGTTGAGATCATGGACTTGCCCAATCTTTTATTATTTTTTAGAATATTTTGCAAATTCATGTAAGTATGGAAATGTCATTTAACCTTTTACATCCATGAACACGATACCAAACTTTCATGTTCAAATTTAGATTTGATTAATTTTACAGGTGCACTTACAAATTCATAAAGACACGCTCTACAGACTATTTTTGGAAACTTGACTCTGAGGATCAAATTCTGTCACTGGATTTTCTTTTTTTCCCGGAGGTAACATTATTCATTATGAATTTAGAAAAAAAAATCTAAATATTTTGCATACAATCTTGTTTCTCTCCTCGATTTCTTGTCCAGCCATTCATCACATTGAATCCTGTTTATTTAACTAACAAGTGAATACAATCCTACCTAGAAGATTTAATATTTTGAAATACTAATATGCAGCAATTGAAAATAAATTACAAAATCTTGATTTGACATTTAACACTGCACGACTGTAGTACTTTGTTAACTAAAGTATGATATTATTTATGGCACATTAGAAGCATAGATTATCACATATATTGCATATTTAAGAATAGAAAATACAGACTACAAATGGTCAATTTCTAAAGTAATTACAGCAATGCTCACAGTATATAATTTCCACTGGAGTGAATGATTTCTGATTTATATGCATTCATGTGTGTTAGATATATTTAATAATTCTACTGATGCACAAAATTTGCTGGTACTGTAAAATATTTGGAATGCTAAACTATAAAGATCATTCAGAAGCTCTTTCTTCTAAATCTGTGGTAATTTCTATTTTAACTTTTTTCCTTGCTCCTTTAGCCTTTTTTCCCCGTCCTTTAGCCTTTTTTCCCCCTCTTTTTAGGTAAGTAAAATAATGCACATATCTGTTCATTTGCTGAGGTTTTTCTTTTACATTGTCCCATTCATCACTACATAAGCTATATTAGATCTAAGACTGCTCAGTTTAGGCAACTTGCATATAACTGATTTGCAGCTACTACACTGACAAAAGCTTGGTAACATTCTGTAAAATTAATCAAATGCATTTATTGAATAATTATTAACTCAGTCCATACTTCAAAAATTGCCATTCCTTCTTCACAGGGCCTCTCGGTACGTTATGATTCACATTAATATGGAAGTAAGTCTTGAGAGCAAAATAGGACCTGGCTTTTGAAGACATTCTCTGATTGGCAGTACTAGCCATAGAAAAGTTTCCGTCCTCGATTAAAAGTACTCCAGATTACTGACTTTCAAAGCATACTGCATGAAGCAGATTAAAAATGGTTATGTCCTTCAAAAATCATCACACATATATATGCAAACTTGCTGAATTTCTTCCATCTGCTAAACATATATTTCTGTAAGAAAAGAAAATGGAGCTTTTTGGCACATATCCTTTATGAATTCCTGCTGAGTACTTTTTGCTCTATTATCCATGAGCTGTTTTGAACTAAACAGTAAATATGCTCTACAGAAAGGACTCAGAGAAACAGGAAAAGCGTACAACAGGGATTAAGAAAGTAAGGAGGAAAAGTCAATTTCCATCACTAAATCCACTGAGTATAGACTGTATATTTAGAACCTTTGTCTACACAAAGACCAAATTTCCTTCACATAAAACCACTATGAATTTCGTGTGCCTCTATGACGTACCACTGCAGTGGTGGTCTTCACTGCTTCAATGTCTTACTAATTTTTTTTTCCTCTCTGAGCAGTTATGGTAGAGATGGAAAAATAGAACTCGACAGAAACTATTTTGTCTAAATCTAGTCTTCCCTGCAACACTCCCACTTTGAAGACTAGTGACACAGCAGTCCATTTGAATCTATAGTTCTCTTAAATTTCACCACCAGACTGAACTTTTGAGATAAGAACCTCATTGTCATATGTGACCTCTTAATTCAGTAGATAGATCCTTTGTAACTTCCTGTCAGTCTTTAACAACTATAGAGGGAACAACCAGGGCTGTCATGCTCTTTTAGCTGACACTCCTTGGATATCTGAAGTAGAGGAGGACAGTTTCTTTCTGCAGTTACCCAGATTTTACCATTCCACTTCAGAAAAATTTTATTAATCACAACACATGTAGAGAACAATTGCTGTAATAGTCACTGGATCTCAAAGTAACCAAATAATTTAGGCTGAAAGGAACCTCTGGAGGTTATCTAATGCAACCTCCCGTTCAAGTTGTTACTAGCTTCACGGTTAGTGCAAGTTACTCTGGGCCTTCTGACAGGTAGTAGCAGTATATACTCCTGTACACACTGTTCCAAGATCTTTGGAGTTTCCTTCGTGATCTTGTATCTCACAAGAAGACTTTGGATGCCTAAGACAGAGAAAACTTGAGTAGCTACACCCAAAAGTATAACCTGTAAATCCTTCTCCTGCTTTCTTATCATTATTGATTTCTGTAAGAATCTATCATTCTCTAGGCATAGAACTGATTTCAAGATGGAAGCTTAGTGTCTAAACATTCATCTTATCCCTAAACAGAAACATATCACTGTCGTTTAACCCCAGGAGGCATCTCAGCCCTGCGCAGATACTCGCTTAATCCCCCACAGTGGGATGAGGAAGATAATTGCGAGGGTAAAAGTAAAAAAACTTGTGGGTTGAGATGAAGACAGTTTAATAGGTAAAGCAAAAGGTGCGGTTGCAAGAAAAAAAATTAAAAATTCCATCACTACTTCCCATTAAGAGGCAGATGTTTAGCTGTTTCCAGGAAAGCAGGGCTACACCATGCATAATGGTTACTTGGGAAGACAAACACTGTAACTCGAAACGTCCCCCCTTCCTCCTTCTTTCCCTGAGATTCTTTGGCAGATCATGAGTATGAGATATGGTATGATGTACCCCTTTGGTCAGTTGGGGTCAGCTGTCCTGGCTGTGTCCCCTCCCAACTTCTTGTGCACCCCCAGCCTACTTGCTGGCAGGGCAATGTGAGAAGCAGAAAAGGCCTTGATGCTGTGTAAGCACTGCTCAGCAGTTACTAAAACATCCCTGTGTTATCAACACTGTTTTCATCACAAATCCAAAACATAACACCATAGGAGATACTGTGAAGAAATTTAACTCTATCCTAGCCAAAAACAGTGTACATAGTGAAAAAGCTAAGTATCACAGTTCCAAATTTCCCCAACAGAATTGCTTCATTACCAGGCTGTGTCTAAAACACAGTGGTAACATTGAGCTCAACCTAGAAGTTAACATTTATAACAACTGTCCTGGTTTGAGGTAAAACAGGGCCAATTTTGTTTAGTAACTTTACTTTTTAGCTAGGCCTCTTCTAACTACCAAACAGAAATGGGTATCTTTGGATAAGGAATTAGGAAGCTGTCCGTACTAGTTGTTTCACTGCAGACAGCAATATCAAATTCTCAAGAATGAAGAAATAGAGGTAAAAGGATCATAATCATATTTTTGTGATGAGAACATCTACTAAGTAATGGCGAAGAACTAGCTTTCCCAAAGCTGTCTGTGAAACATGTTCAACTTTTCAGACATTGTACAAATGATCTACCTTTAAGGAAAAGCTAAAGGGATTTTTTAGACGCTTAAAGCCAGAGATACAGGGTCTGAATCCTGATCTCCTCTATGAATTTACATATTGCTTATAATACACTCTGTCACAATAGAGGGATGCATATATTCAGCCATCTGAGTTAAGGTAGCTAATTACTTACAATGATTCATCATGATAACTAGGCATGATTACATGATGCATGGGACACATCTGTGTTTACCATAGCTGATAAGATGAGAAGTTGTTAGGTATCAGTAACCAGGAAACAAGCCAAATGGAGCTGAATGTTTTCACTTAAAAGCCCTCCATCAGTCTTGTTTCTTGCAAAGCACTATAGTTTCACTTCTTTTCTTTGTTTTGAAAAACCTGCAGTATTGATTTTTTTCATGCTTCAAGACTAGATTTCTTTTTTCCTTTGAAACCTAGTTTCTATGCCTCAGGAAGGTTAAGTTTCTTAAGACAAGATATACTATAATTAGAGGACATCAGATTGTAAATGAGGAACTACTTGTGGGATTTGAAAGCCTGTAGCTTTCAGAAAAACTCTCAGTAAAATATAATTATTCCAATTTTTTAGCACATCACACTGAGTCAAGTTCAAGGGTTCATTTTGTAGCCGAATCATAACATCTTTCTTATTAATGAGAAAAGCATTTTAACCTGTTAAAAAGAAGTATTTCTGGAAATCTCTGAACTTTTACTTGAAAGAGCTAGGAAAAGACCTCACTTCGTGTAGCTTCTCCTATGTTACTGTTTTCTTTGTTTTATTTATTTTATTTTATTTTGAAATCTGATTAGCTCTGTATATTTTTATTCTACAAACAGTGAAATTAGACATAGATACAGCAGCAAGATACAAGGACAACTGATTAACAGGTAGCATCTCTACATGAGTAGCAATCCTTTAGGTTGAGGGGGAAAAAAGCTACCAGTGAAGTTACATAGGAAAAAATAATTAGATTTGTATTCAGAAATGACACTGGTGGAATTTTTTTGAAGATTAAAGATATTTCCTGAATTTTCCTGAACTTTTTTAATGTTTTCAAAGATGGGATTAAAATTTTATCTTCTTTATTCAAGCTAACCTCAGTTCCTCAATATTTAAAATTAGAAGACTGATGCTGTATTTTTAGCCTCCTGTAGAAAATATATTTTTCTGAGGAGTCGAAGAGTTTTCCTTAATATTTAGGTTACAAAAATTGTAAGTTTTCAGCTTTGAAAAATGTCATTTGAAGATGCAGAGATAAAAGGTAGAACTGTGTACGTTTTGGACATTTGTAAACCAAAATGAAAGGAAAGTTGGCAAAGTGAAGTATTTTAAAAAACTGTTTTTCTGTGCCATGAGGGGCCACATCGCTTTAGAAAGTGAGATATCAAATAATATTAAGCTTGCAAGTACTGCTTGAGAAATAATTGATTATTGGCCACAGGGACTTGAATGAAGGCATACAGAGAGCATCAGAAACTTAACTTTGAGAAAGAAGGAAACCATGGGCTACTTACATGTTTATAATCTGACACATTTAATGATTTTTTGTCTTTCTACATCTATCTTTAGTATTAAACATTTTTACTGTAGTGGTTTTTATAGTAGAGTAGAGCTCGGGGTTCTATGATGAGACAAAAAAAGAATTTTGTCACAAAAGGTCAAGTATATTAAGCTGAACACTGAAACAAAAATCATTCATACAGTTGTTTCTAATCTAAGTAATAAACAAAAATGTTAGAATAATTAAAAAGCAACATTTAATCTGATTCCTTCTCATTGGATAAGGATTAAATCCTCCAAATGCCAAACGTCAATGCACAATATTTTGAAAATCAGATTTTGAAATATCTGAAATAGGACCTATAATTAAACACATTGTCAGACTATGACATTCAGCACAGACTATTTTAACAGTTTATTTTTCATTTATGCTCTTTGGTTGAGAGTCAATTGTCATAGCTATTTAGTTTTCAATGCTACCTCACCTTCTCAAGACATCTAAGGAAGCACCCAATTCTGCCTGGTACCTTCACTGTGTGCGTATATTCTTTGCTTTGCTTTCCTAAAGGAGACGTGTGTCAGTGTTGGAAGAAACTGAAGGCATCTATTGACAGTCTCAGCACAGTACATGAAAATTTGCAATTGTAAAAGTACTCTGCATAATTTTTATTTATATAAATCATAAGAAGGGAGAACTACACACTGATAAATTGAAGGACAACAACTATGTTAAAAGAAAATATGCATTTTATACATGTTAATCATAGTATTTAATCACATAATAAGATCAATCATGCAATCTCAAGGATTTAAACTGGGAGCTACCAAAACAGCACTGATGTTCCCTTTTCCAAATAGAATTCAATATTCTGCCCTTGGCCTAGGTTGAGAATCATTGCCTAGAGGCACAGACTTAAAGGTCTGTCTTTAAATTTAATTGTATCAAAGCAAGGTCTCCGGTATCTTTCCAGGCTCTGGCTGGTGTTGTGACAGTCGGAGCTGGTGCTAATCTTATTGTTAATGTCAAAGACCAAGCATGACAGCAGCAGCCAAGATAGGCTCTAGTGAATGACAGAGTAATCAGTCTGGAATAAAACTAGTTCATCCATAAAGGATCAAGCTGTGGGAAATCACTATCAGCATGTCCACATGTTTACTTCTTTTCTCATTCTGATGACAGTTAGATCATTTAACAGCATATTTCTTTGTCAAAGATTATTTGAAATTCATGTTATTCTAACACTGTAAGTGATAAAAATCGTTATGTCTGCCTGTATTATCACTATTGAACATTTAAAGGTATAGTAAACATTCTTCTGTGAAAATAATTCCAGATATAATTTTAATAATTGCGTATAATGAATGACCCTAGTTCTGCTAACTTCCCTTTCAGTTTTCATTCACTGTCATAATAGGTCATTATACATCTTAAATAGTCAAATTCTTTAAAAAAAAATTTGAGAAAAATTCCTACAGCAGCAGAACTACGACATGGTAGTCAGTTTATAACCTTTGTGAATTCATAATACAAATAGAGCAATAATAGTTATGGGCCTGTAGCCCTTAACACAAGTGCAGTAGCAAGGGTTAGGACTTAAAAGCACAGTTAAACTTCTGATAATTGTTCTTGGATACACTTGAACTTCCTAGATTCTGTCCCTGAGCTCTGTATTTATTCTCTTGGTTAAATATTAAGGTTAGATTCTTAAAGATTTTTAAATATAAATATTTTACAAAAATTATTTACAAAACACTTCAAGATTACAGGCAATCTGGATATTTAAGTTTGTGGAAGGAGAGGACGACACAAATCTATTTGCTTATGGCATGATGCAGGGGTACGCATCAAGTGGGCTGGTGGTAATTGGAACAATGAGAAAGGGTCTTAGCTTTCTGGTTAATTCACAGATGTTCATGTATGGCCCTGTGATGGTGGGGTTTTGTAAAGAATAGAGAAACTACTTTTCATGATATGTGACTCTAATTACAGGAAAATAAATAAATAAGTAAATAGGAGCAAATTCCTCTTTGGGGAAACGGACAGACAAATGTGTGTGTGTTCTGATGAATGCTAAAATACTTAGTTTGACATACAACTACTTCAAAACTTTATGCAGTTTTTGTTTGTTTGGGTTTTTTTTAATAAAGATGAAGCACTGTGTAACAGCTGCCCCAGGAAGTGGTGGAATTGCCATCCCTAGAGGTATTTAAAAGATGGGTAGACGTGGTGCTGAGGGACATGCTTTAGTGGTGGTTTTGGCAGTGTTAGGTTGATGGTTGGACTCGATAATCTTAAAGGTCTCTTCCAATCTAGATGATTCGGTAATCCTATGATTTTATGATTAAATATACACACTATGCCAGGCAAGTTTATTAGCTAATTTTAGAGTGATTTTAAAACAACTACCCTTGTTTCATTATAATCAAGCTTCCAACTGAAGAGAGGGACTGTTATGATGTGTTTTCAGAGTGGCCTTCAGCAACATCCACAAACAACTTTTTGCAACATATCCTTCCTGTATAGCTAGCAAACTTCTCTGCCAATGGAACAGAGGTGAAAACAAATTTTCAGACTCCAATTGCCTTCTTGCCCCTGTCTGTGCTGGGATCTCCATGACTCTGCACCAAGTTCTGTGACAACTGCGTTACAATAATTTTACTGATACTCTTTGACTACAAGGATCTTGCAGTGTCCCTGTTTTGCTGCACAAAGAGAGCATCCTGTCTTACTCTATCTGTTCTTCGTGCCTGGCAATGACTCATGTGATTCTAGCTTACTGGGACATTTTACACTGTGGTCTTACTTCAAATAAGAAAGAAGGAGAGAATAAGGCTGGGGTAAGGCCATCAGAATTCCTACGGATGTACAAGTCACCTTGAATATGGTTCAAGAATGCCTCTGGAGCACCACGGTATGCTCTGTATTTTATTTTCAAATTCATCTTTTATACAGCTTTATATGAATGGTGCCAATTCTGATTTCCTGGCAAGATGTAAAATTGGTTTTCTATCTTTCGACTGCACAGTAGTACTGTCTTTCCACAAGACAGGTTTATTGACAATTGTTTTTTAAGTCTAGGTGCTGCTGGCAACAACAATAAAAGTAAAATAGTTGTGCATTTCTAAGCAAAATAAAATTCCTAATCAGATTAATTCTCTATAATATTTTGGCTCAGGAAGGTCAGATTTTAGATTGTGAATACAATGATGTGAGCCAGGTTCTCACTGTGTGGATCACAGGCCCAAAACATAACACCTCTTCTTAAGTCTCATTTTTCAAACATTCCACATCAGCTATATTTCTGCCTTCATGTTAGGTATGTCAGTAAACAGAATGTTTTCTCACAGCTAACTGTATCTACTATTCTTATTTGCAGTTTCCAAAAAGTTTTGTTTCGATGCCAACAGTCAACAACAAATATATTTCACAGAAAACAGCCCATTCAAGTTATTCAAGTCAATGGAAAATCTCCTACTAACTTTTGGGTAAAGATGCTGATTAGTAATAATAGTTTTGAGATACAGTAGTTGGGCTTTGAGTGAGATAATTAACCAGCTGCTGGCAAAATAGTGGCTGGTCCAGTGCTAATCTAAACATATTTTAATTGTAACAGAAGAACAGGTGTTCATTTGTAATAAATCAATTTTCTCAATATTTCCAGGTGAATAAATACTAAATGTTTAAAAGCAATATAGTAAAGGTTAGATCTCAAATGTAAGCAATCAGAAGAATGGAATCCAAGCATAAGTGATAATCAAAACCTCAAGCAAATTATTATATGATTCACTCAAGTGAACCTTTTCATCTACAAAGGCTGCACAAAGTGCATGTTATTGTAGAATTCAGTGTACTTAATTTACTTCCTATTTCTTTCCAGGTGATGTTGCAAGTTCAGAAAACATTTTGGCACTCCAAAAAGTTATAGCCTCCCACACAACCCATGCTCTTAAGCTCTTGAATTGAAAATGGTGAATTTTATTTTATTTTTTGCAGTGACAACTAAAGCTCAATTATAGAATTGAAATCTAGAAGAGTAAGAGGATGAGAAGGATACAGATTTTGACTGCTTTCAGAAGACAATGAAAATCATAGAATCATAGAATGGTTAGAGTTGGTAGGGACCTTAAAGATCAGCTAGTTCCAAGCCCGCTGCCATGGGCATGGACACCTCCCACTAGACCATGTTGCTCAAAGCCCCATCCAACCTGGCCTTGAACACTTCCAGGGATAGGGTATCCACAACTTCTCTGGGCAACCTATTCCAGTGCCTCTCTACCCTCAGAGTAAAGAATTTCTTCCTAACATCTAATCTAAATCTAGCCTCTTTCAATTTAAAATCATTACCCCTTATCCTATGGTTACACTCCCTGATAAAGAGTCCCTTTCCACTTTTTCTGTAGGCTCCCTTTAAGCACTGAAAGACTGTGATAAGGTCTCCCCGGAGCCTTCTCTTCTCCAGGCTCAACAACCCAAACTCTCTCAGCCTGACTTCATAGGAGAGGTGCTCCAACCCTCTGATCATCTTCATGGCCCTCCTCTGGACCCACTCCAACAGGTCCATGTTCTTCTTGTGCTGAGGACTCCAAAGCTGGACACAGTATTCCAGGTGGGGTCTCATGAAAGCAGAGTAGAGGGGCAGAATCACCTCCCCTGACCTTCTGGCCACGCTTCTTTTGATGCAGCCCAGGATACAGCTGGCCTTCTGGCCTGTAACGGCGCGTTGCCGGCTTATGTTGAGCTTCTCATCCACCAACACCCCCAAGTCCGTCTCCTGAGGGCTGCTCTCGATCTGTTCTGTGCCCAGCCAATATTTGTGCATGGCATTGCCCTGAGCCACATGCAGGACCTTGCACTTGGCCTTATGGAACTTCATGAGGTTGGCATGGGCCCACCACTGAAGCCTGTCCAGGTCCCTCTGGATGGCATCCCTTCCCTCCAGCGTGTCAACTGCTCCACTCAGCTTGGTGTCATTGGTAAACTTGCTGAGGGTGCACTCAAATCCCAACATCCGTGCTGCCGACAAAGATGTTAAATAGTACCGGTCCCAGTACCAACTGGGTTTTTTATTTAAGAAATAGTCCCAAAAACAGAGATACATAAAAAGAAGAAAAATGATGAAAGAAAGAAGCAAAACATAGAGCAGAACATAAACCATTTTAGGTTATGTCAATAAATTTTGAGATATTAAGCTTAACACGCAGGATGTATGAGGTTTAAGTATTACATGAGATCAGTTTAGCCTAGCTGCTGAGGGTACATGGTGTTCTTTAAAAGTCAGAATATACAATCTGTAAAGCAACAAGGAATCTTGAATCTTTTGTATGTTCAACATTTAATGAGAATATCTTTTGAACACTTACAGTGTTACAGTCAACAACTAAGGAATAGAAATATCAAATTCTAATTATTGGACCAAGATGATTCTGTCTGAAATGTATCCATCAATGCAGTGTACTCTATGAGCAGATACATTTTAATTAGCAAGTTGATGATCAGTGTTAGTTTTTATGTACATTTGCTTGCTCTTTCAGATACAATCATCCTACTACCTGTCTGAGTCAGGCTATCTGGTTGCTTTATTTAATTTCAGTATGAAACAGCCAATTTACAGAAGGATTACTGTATTTGCATTTGTTTGGGAGGGTTATTTTTCAAGAACTGACTTCAACTGCATGTAATCAACTTTGTAAAAAAAAAAAAGGAGTTCAAAAGAACAGATTAAAAGATAAAGGAATATGCAAAATTGAAAATAAATGGCATCTGTGAAGCAGATTTAATTTCTGTACTTCAAAATGTGCCATATTGTAATTACAAAGATTTAGGTAAATTTAACTACTTTATATAAACTCAATAAGGCAAATCCAATTGTGTTTCATTTATTTTAAGTCAATTATGCTGTGTAATACGTTTCTTTCAGTTTGCAGGCAGCACTGGCAGTGCCCAAGCTGTTTATGAAAATTCAAATTAAATTTTTGGGCATATTCAAGATGCAAAGTAGAGAGAAAATGACGTTAACAAAAGAATGACCAAAATGAACTGACTTTTATAATTTATTCCTTCTATTCTTTAAGACAGATGCATGAAATATATATATATATATAAACTGTAGTAGCCTTCAAGCACACTGTTTTCATTGTCTCAAGTAGGGGAAAGCAGTAGATAACTAAAACATTGCAGAAGCAATGTTTATACCTGACATATATATTAACTAATAGTCTGGAGTCACGTTCTGTCTTCAATTCAATGTCACATACTTCAAGTCATTGTCAGAACCAAGAAAAGAAACACTTCCCACTCTAAGACTTTTTTGCTGACTGAAAAACAAAATAAATTTTTTAATTCCTTTTTGGAGAAAATGATGGACAGTTTCTACAATAAAAGTGTTTAACACTGAAAATTATAACTTTTGAAGTGCAGACATATAGCTGTTCCAGAAAAGCCTTGATATTCCTCACAGAAGCATGACAATTATTCATTTTTCAAATTATTTATATCAATATTCTATTGTTATTCAAAATATTTCAACTGATTCTTAGCTAGTCAATTGACTCTGTTCTTCTTTCACTCTTTCTTCCCAAGTTACTTCTTAAATGACAAGGAGAGTCAAAAAAACCCAAATGAACTTTATTAGTAGGCCATTAGTAGCCAGACAATTTAACAGAAAGGAAAGAGGATAAGAAAAAACAAATCTAAGTTTCTCACTGATACTCATTCCCACTTTCCTTCTGCAGTGAAAAGGAATAGTGAATAAGATACTAGAAATCTTTTTTTTTTCTATACTGAATGCAGGATCTGCATTGCTAGAAGAGCATTTGCAGGCAGACAAAAAATTAGATATTTTTGGGGAGCTCCCTTGATTTTCATAAGTTTTTGAGAATCAGTACAACTCAGCTTATCAGTAGTGTACAGAAGATACAATTAACTTTTGGAGAGGTTTGTTTTTCCTAAAACAGCTCGAGCAATTGGCTGAATGGTTGGCCTCAAAGAGTTGTAGCAAATGGGGTAATATCTGACTGGCTGTCAGTCGCCAGTGGTGCTCCCCAAGTCTCAATTTTAAGGCTGCTTCTCTGTAATGTTTTTATCAATGACCTGGACACAGGAGTCGAGTGCACACTAAGTAAATTTGTCAATGATGCTAAATTAGGAAGAACTGTTGATGCCCTTGAGGGTAGAAAGGCCTTACAGAGAGATCTTGATAGATTAGAGTGCTGGGTAATTGTCAACTGTATCAAATTTAACAAGAACAACTGCTGGATTCTGCACCTGTAATGGTGTAATCCTGGATGTACGTATAGACTGAAGAACATGACTGTAGTCCTGCAGAAAGAGATCCAGGGGGTTTGGTTGATGGTTAACTCAATATGAGTCAACAACGTGCCCTGATGGCCAAAAGCGCCAACCATACCCTGGGGTGCATTAAGCACATACAGCATAGCTAAGCTGTTGAGAGATTGCCCCACTATATTCAGCATTGGTTCAGCCTCACCTTGAATACAGTTTTGGGCTCCACAATATGGGAAGGATAGAGAAATATTAGAATGTGTCTAAAGGAGGGCAACAAAGATACTGAAAGGATTAGAGGGCATGACTTATGAGGAGCAGCTGAGGATACAAGGTTTGTTCAGCTTAGAGAAGAAGAGACTGAGAAGTTACCTCATTGTTGTCCACAACTTCCTCATGAGGGGGAGCAGATAGGGAGGTGCAGATCTCTTGTCTCTGATGTCGGGTGACAGCATGAGAAGGAATGGCTTAAGCCGCGTCAGGGGAGGTTTGGATTGGATATAAGGAAAAAGTTCTTCAGTGAAGGTGTGGTCAAGCAATGTAACAAGCTCTCCAGGGAAGTCATCATGGCTCCAACCCTGCCAATGTTTGAGAAGCGTTTGGACAATGCCTTTAGATATTTGTTTTAACATTTAGGCTGTCCTCTGTGGAGTCAGGAGTTGGACTCAATGATCCTTGTGGGTGCCTTCCAACTCAGGACATTCTATGATTCATATGAATCATAGAGTTATATGATTCTAAAAAAGAATAGTCTTTTACTCTGTATATGTTCTTGTTAGTATTACCTGAGAATTCTCAATCTGAATAACATTTGTACTCTTCAATTGCTTCCACTGTTAACTGATGTATTTTTATACTAACAAAGTTTCAGAAATTGTTTCAAACATCAGATCTTCAGTTTCTTATGTATTTTCATTACATAATAGTACGAGAATATAATCTTAGTTTAACTATATTTTTGACTTTGTATACTGTCTGCTAACATTGTTAATGTTTACCATCTCTGTTTAAAAAATAGAAAAGAAAAAAAATATTGTACACAAAAAAAAAAGACTATACTTTTGAAGAATTAATTCCAGGTCATTTTAAATTAATTATTAAAAGTTACTCATAGAACTGTGGTTTCTATCCACAGAAGCTCCATAAACCGATCTATTGAATATGTTCTCTTAAAATTGGTATAAAAGTAAGAAAATGCTTTACAAAAATACAGCTGTGCACTAAACAGCTGAATATCTGATAGCAGCCTAGTGAATACTAAAAAATTATATTTCCAGCCTCATTGCCTGTTTTCTTATATGAATAATTATGCTAATAAAACACAGGTCTAACATAATATCTACTAAAGTAACCAGAATTAGATATTCTAATGAAGATATATCAAACTTTTTATTCAATTGTTGTGGAATAATCTACTTTCTTATCACTCTATGGTTTTCCTGGCATTCATATTTGAACTTTCTACCAACTAAAAATTGATTTTCACTAGGATACAACAACATCCAAACATCAAAGTCTGCATTAACTAGAAGTGCTTAGGATAATTTGCTCATGTCTCTACATGTTTAAGTCCTCTCATAGCCGAAACATTCCATGACATGTAATGTGAAAAAAAAGAAAAAGAAAAAAAAAAGTGTCCTTTAATCTATATTTAATTGTTGGTTTTCGTTTCACTAATGTTCCCGTTGATCTTCTCTTAAACAAACAAACAAAAAGAACAAAAAAACCCACAAGCTCTTGATCCATGATACTTCATATTATCTCCATTGTGTATATTTTTGCTGATGTCTGCCCTATCTCTCTGTGAGATAAGCACTTCATTTTCTCATATATTTTTCTATAACTTTATTTTTATCACTATTTCTGAAATACTCTTCTAATCAGCATAGCAGTTTCTAATAGACGTAGGTGTTTCTTCAGCTTCATGTAAAATGCCACATCTGTACTGGATAACACTCTGTCAACCAGGAATTATTTTATCCATAATAAAATTGTATATTCAAGATAGCTTTTATTGCAGTGTTCACAAATGTTAAAATTACTTTAGAGTAAGGCCTTGACTCGGACAGAAGTGTAGAAATGTAAAAAGAATTCCCCTTCAGTTTCTCTGAATTAATTTACAGGTCCTAGAAAACCTGAAGAAAAACGATTTTGTTAAAATGAAAGGTACACATCTCCAGGGTTTGAATTCAGTGTGTACTCATTGGACTTCTACAACCAAATACCTCAAATTTGCAATATGATGGAAAGGTGAGAAAAGTAAAGCTTAAACTTCTAGCTGAAGAGAAGCATAAAAAATAAAAAGCCACAGGTTAATATTTGCTTTAGATTTGTAGGTGACTCTTTCAATTGCTTCCTTTGCTATAAATTATAAAATCATAGAATCATCTAGGTTGGAAAAGATCTTTAAGATCATTGAATCTAGCCGTTAACCTAGCACCGCCAAGTCCACCACTAAACCATCTCTGTAAGCGCCATGACTACCCATCTCTTAAATACCTCCAGGGATGGTGACTCAACCACTTCCCCAGGCAGCCTGTTCCAATGCCTGATACCCCTTTTGGTGAAGAAATTTTTCCTAATATCCAATCTAAACCTCCCCTGGTGCAACTTCAGGCAGTTTCCTCTTGTTCTATTGCTTGTTATTTGGGAGAAGAGATCGACCCCCGCCTCCCTACCACCTACCCAAGCTTTCAGGTAGTTGTAGAGAGCGATAAGGTCTTCCCTGAGCGTTCTTTTCTCCAGGCTAAACAACCCCAGTTCCCTCAGCCACTTCTAATAAGTCTTGTGCTCTAGACCTTTCACCAGCTTTCTTGCCCTTCTTTGGACATGCTCCAGCACCTTAATGTCTTTCTTGTAGTGAGGGACTCAAAACTGAACATAGTCCAAAAGCACACCTCAAAAGGTACAGCCTCACCAGTGCCGCGTACAGGGGATGATCACTTCCTTGGTCCTGCTGGCCATGCTATTCCTAATACAGGCCAGGATGCTCTTGGCCTTCTTGGCTCATATTCAGCTGGCTGTTGACCAATCCCCCCAGCTCTTTTTCTGCAGGGCAGCTTTCCAGCCACTCTTCCCCAAGCCTGTAGTGTCGCATGGGTTTGTTGTGACCCAAGCGCAGGACCCGGCACTTGGCCTGGTTGAATCTCATACCATTGTCCTCGACCCATCAATCCAGCCTGTCCAGATCCCTCGCAGATCCTTCCTTCAGTCAAGTAGATCAGTAGTCCTGCCCAACTTGGTGTCATCTGCAAACTTACTGAGGGTGTACTTGATCCTCTTGTCCAGGTTGCTGATAAAGATATTAAAGAGAACTGGCCCCAATACTGAGCCCTGGGGAACACCACTTGTGACTGGCTGCAAGCTGGATTAAACTTTATTCACCACAACTCTTTGGGCCTGGCCATCCATCCAGTTTTTTGTCCAGCAAAGAGTACACCCATCCAAGCTATGAGCAGCCAGTTTCTCCAGGAGAATGTTGTAGGAAACAGTATAAAAGGCTTTACTAAAGTCTAGGTAGACAACATCCACAGCCTTTCCTGCATCCATCAAGCAGGTCACCTTGTCGTAGAAAGAGATGAGGTTAGTTAAGCAGGACCTGCCTTTCATGAGCCCATGCCTACTAGGCCTGATCACCTGGTTGTCCTGCATATGCTGCGTGATGGCACTCAGGATGATCTGTTCCATACTCTTCCCAGGCACCGAGATCACACTGACAGGCCTGTAGCTCCCTGGATCCTCCTTCAGGCCCTACTTGTAGATGGGTGTCACAGTTTCTAACCTCCAGTCAACTGGGACCGCCCCAGTCAGCCAGGACTGCTGATAAATGATGGAAAGTAGCTTGGTGAGAACTTTCGCCAGCTCCCTAAGTACCCTTGGGTGGATCCCATCCAGCCCCATAGACCTGTGTGTGTCTAAGTGGTGTAGCAGGTCGCTAACCATTTCCCCTTGGATTATGGGGGCTTCAATTTGGTGCCCGTCCCTGCCTTCCAGGTCCAGGCGCTGGGTACCCTGAGAACAGCTGGTCTTACTATTAAGACTGAGGCAAAGAAGGCATTAAGTCCTCAGCCTTTTCCTCATCCTTTGTCACTATGTTTCCCCCCACATCCAATAAAGGATGGAGATTCTTCTTAGTCCAGCTTTTGTTGCTGATGTATTTATAGAAACATTTTTTATTGTCTTTTACAGCAGTAGCCAGGTTAATTTCTAGTTGGGCTTTGGCCCTTCTAATTTTCTCCCCGCATGACCTCACAACATCCTTGTAGTCCTCCTGAGTTACTTGCCCCTTCTTCCAAAGGTTATCAACTCTCCTTTTTTCCTGAGTTCCAGCCAAAAAACTTTGTTCAGCCAGGGCAGTCTTCTTCCTCAAGGGCTTGTTTTTCAGCACATGGGGACAGCCAGTTCCTACATCTTTAAGATTTCCTTCCTGAAGAATGTCCACCCTTCCTGGATTCCTTTGCCCTTCAGGACTGTCTCCCAAGGGAATCTGTCAACCAGGCTTCTAAGCAGGCCAAAGTCTGCCCTCTGGAATTCCAAGGTGGCAGTTCTGCTGACTCCCCTCCTTACTTGTCCAAGAATCGAAAACTCATTTTGTGATTGCTATGCCTATGATGGCCTCCAACCATCACAGCACCCACAACTCCTTCTCTGTTCACAAACAACAGGTCCAACAGGGTACCTTCCCTAGCACGCTCCATCACCAGCTGTGTCAGGAAGTTATCTTCCACACAGTCCAGGAACCTTCTAGACAGTTTTCTCCCTGCTGTATTGTATTTCCAGCAGACATCTGGTAAGTTGAAGCCCCCCATGAGAACAAGGGCTAGTGATTGTGAGACTTCTCCCAGGTGCTTATAGAATGTATCGTCTCCCTCTTAATTTTAGTTGGGTGGTCTATAACAGAATCCCACCATGATATCTGCCTTACTGGTCTTCCCCCTGATCCTTATTCATAAACACTCAACCCTCTCATCACCATCTTTAAGCTCTAGACAGTCAACTCCCTCCCCCTAACATACAGGGCTACCCCACCTCCTCTCCTTCCTTTCATATCCCTTCTGAACTGCCTGTAGCCATGAAGAACGAAGACAGATGATTTAAGAAAACTATCTTAATGTGAAAGGCTTAATATTATCAGAAATAATTAAGAAACCTGGTGCTTCAAAGAGTTACATCAACTTCTGATTATGTTTAAAACTTTTTAAAAGTGATTTGGTCTGTATCCCAAGTTGTTTTTCTTTAGCTTGTCACAACGAACACCCACATTCATAACGAGACCTGAAACAAAGGGTTTAAGTTCCATATTTGCTAAAACTGACTGTAGAAAATTAAAAGATCAAAACAAAAGAATGACTTTTACTGACAAACCTTGCTGACAGAAATCCATCTTTTTACCTCTGAAAGCCCTAACCTCCTTACTGATTCACATAGGCAGTGGAATTACACAGGGGTTTCCTGAAGACTGGCCTTAGCAGTAAAGACTGAAGCAAAGAGGTATTCAGTAACTGCTGTCTCTGCATCTGCCGTCACCAGGGCACCTACCTCATTCAGCTGCAGACCCACATTTTCCCTAGTCTTCCTTTTACTACTGGTGTACTTGAAGAAGCCTTTCTTGTTGTCCTTGACATCCCTTGCCAGGTTTAATTCCAAGTGAACCTTAGCCTTCCTTGTTGCATCCCTGCATACTCTGACAACATTTCTATACTCTTCCTTAGTGGCCAGTCCTTTTTGCCACATTCTGTAAACTTCCTTCTTTCATTTGAGTTTTTTGAAACCTCGTCCATGCAGGTTTCCTGTCTCCTTTGCTTGATTTCTTACACATAGGGATGCACTGATCTTGAGCTTGGAGGAAGTGGTGCTTGAATATTAACCAGCTCTCTTTGACCCCCTTTCCTTCTAGAGCCTCAGCCCATGGGATTTCTCCAAGTAGGTCTTTGAAGAGGCCAAAGTTAGCTCTCCTGAAGTCCAGGGCTGTAATTCTACTTTTTGCCCTGCTTTTTCCATACAGGATCCTGAACTCCACCATCTCATGGTCACTGCAGCCAAGACTACCCATAAAACATCTCCAAAGAGTCATTCTTTGCTTGTCAGGACACGGTCCAGTCCACACCTCACACACCTCTCCTTGTTGGTTCTTCCACTACCTGTGTCAAAAAGTTATCATCAGTACTCTGCAGAATCCACCTGCACTGTGTGTGCCTGCCTGTGTTTCTTTTCCAGCAAATACAGGGTGGTTGAAGTCACCCAGGAGAACCAGGGCCTGTGATCACGAGGCTATTTCCAGCTGTTTGTAGAAGGTCTCATCGACTTCCTCTTCCTGATCAGGTGATCCATAGTAAACACTCACAACAGTGCCTCCCATATTAGCCTGCCCCTTAATTCTTACCCATAAGCTCTCAACTCATTCTTTTTCCACCCCTAGGCAGAGCTCGATACATTCCAGTTGCTTTCTCACGTAGACAGCTACTCCACTACCTTGCCCAGCTGGCCTGTCTTTCCTACAAAGTACATAGCCACCCATGACAGCATTCCAGTCATGCAAGCTATCCTACCATGTCTCTGTACTCTGACATACAAGCATGTCATGGGAAATTTAGGTGGAATTGTCACAAGAACTGAATCATGCCGCTCAATTACATGTAATTTAGAACTTATTTACTAAACAGATACAGATAGCAGGTGGATAGAAATTTCCTTTCTCAGATTTCTATTCTACAACACACAGAAAATACACTAACAGCAATCAAGGCCTCAGCCCCTCCACTCCTATTTAGACCAGCACCACTGACCTAAGGGAACAGTACATTTACTCTGACCGTGCAAGGTGTCAGGCCGCGGCTGTCAGCCTTGACTGGGTGTGTAGCACCTCTACCTAGAGATCAGCCTTCTACACATCCCTGTATGCCTGTGCCTCCCCAGTCCCCAAGGGCTATTGATTCAAATGTCTTACAGAAGTATAATGTTAGCAACAGCTACATAACAAAACAAAATAAAATTAGTTTATTACTTCTTTGGTTTTTTGAGCTTCTGCTACATAAATCTAGTTAATTATAGAAGTAGGCAAGGACTTATTTCTCTGTGCTTTTGGGTTGGCTTTACTACACTGGACATACAAGCAACTCATGTCTTTCTGTAACAGTACCTGAAGATCAGCCAGGACATCAGAGCACAGCTCCAAGGACAATAGACCCTTACACATGTACAGCTGAACTAAGACCTAGAAATAGGATTCAGCCTGGGATTCAAACACCTAGACCCCTGTTATAAACAGGCATTGTCATTTTAGACTCTTCTTGACACCTGAAACATTGCAAATGGCTGGCAAGGTTTGATATAACAATACAGAACATCATTTGGATCACTGCACGCATCATCACATTCTAGCCAGCTGAAATACTCCAGGACACCTAAAAAGACAGTAAACGTCTAATGTTTAGGCAAATGAAGCACCCTCCTGGTTGATACACTCACTCTACAGAGCAACTCAGCTCACCAAACGTAGATATCTGTTCTAGGATGTGATTAATACATCTAGAATTCATTAACTGTACTGAATGGACCTTTTTTGACTAGGGTGTTTTTAGACACAGCTATTATATAGATACTCATATAGTGGATATTTAAATTTAGCTATCTGAATCTCTGAGGTTCAGGTCTACCTTAAATATTTTTCTTGGATTCTTAAAAATATGTTATGCAGTCAGTGAATCTTATCTAATTAAATGTATGAAGTAATAAAGAATATTAGTAAAAGAGGGTATAGAAGGTGTTTTAAAGTAGATATAACATCAGATTGGGAAATAAACACACAAAAATCTCTTTATATAAATATAAAAAAAAGCCATTTCCACAATATTTTGGCAGTAGAGCTTTATCTCCATCACTGACGTACCTTCATCTCCATTTCTATCTCATGACTTACACCTCCCTGAGATACTAAACCATTCTTGCAGGTTGATGTCAAGTAGCATAACTTTCAAAGCTTGACTAGGGCTCATATATATCTTTTGGTAGTCCTTGGGGAAATCCTGTCCAGTCCAGAGTCTCAGCTGTTATAATGACGATCATATAAGCTTTATTTAGTCTCCGAGTAGTGGTCATCTTTCCACAGTTCTTTCATTTATCCTTCTGTCTTTTGCAAGTTTAAAACTGAAACTACTTTTCCCACCATGCCATTTACAGTACTTTCTCACCATCATCACTCTCTCTACTTTCCCCTGCAAAGAAGAATGAGAACTAGCAGACTGCCTTTGTAACCGGTAGGAGCAGTTCAGAACAGAAATATGGAGTGTAGCTGATGCCAAATCACATGAAAGCAGGGGAGCCAGAGAATTCTGTCCTTGTCCAGTAGAAACATGGGAAACATTTCTCCTTGCTTGGTTGGGGCTTTCATGGAAATCCTTCCCTTGATCTGCTCAGGGTAGTCCACATATAGCTAATTTTACTCATCTTCCATCCTGCAAGAAATTAAAAAGTGTTGAAGGATTTTGCTCTAGAACTTGCAGATTTGAATACACTGAAAGTGTCTACATTAATTCACCATTGACCTTACAAGAAAGACCTCAGCCCTGGTAACTAATATGACTTGGAAATTTTCTTTAAGTTGATTTATTACTCCTTAGAAATCTGTCACCTTCAACAGTGCAACACTGGGAATTGTGTTAAAAATTCTACAGGCTCTTCAATCTCTCTTGAGGTTTAAAGAGAATTTTTAGTTTGTGCATTTCAGAGCACATGAAAATCTTTATATTTGCTCATTAGAAAAAAAAAAGAAAGAAAAGGAAAGAAAAATAATCTTCAGTTAAACAAGTAAATTATGAACTTCAGAAAATACAAGGAATAAAGCTTTAAAATTAAAAAAAAAACAACAAAGAGTTATCCTCTGCTGAAAAGTCTTCCACTCTTTTGCGAGGTATATTTTTTTTTCTTGTCTGTTTTTTTACGATGCGTGTCACAGGTTTTAATTTCATCATTTCTGTTCTGCTGGAGTTCTGTATGTTAAACACCAGTTGTGTAATTATTACAGATTCAAATTAAACTACGCTAGAAACAGACCGTATCCCCTTAACATACTGTTAAATGTTTCTGCGTTTCCATTAGATTTAACTGCTTTAACCGCACAGGCTGTCTGCTCTAGAAACACTTTCTTTTCAATATTGCTCCCCTGAATGATTTCATTCTTCCATACTATAGAGGTACGTCTATCTTCTCTCATCAAATCATATGGTGGTCCAGCATTTTTACTGGCAGGAAGGGGAAATTCTGCTTTACGTATAAGATTTAGTATTCTTATGATGTTTTAGCTTAAAAATCTTATAACCAGAAAAGAACATGGACTGCTTAAAAACATTTTGGTTTAAATTGCAAAGTTTATGTGTAACATAAGTAAGTATACTTCAGAGAACTTCAGTACAATCATAATTGAAAACCTTAGGCCCTTGGCTGTGGGACACAGAAGGGAGCAAAGCGTTTCAGTAAAGAAAGCCTATGAGGAGCCCCTGACTTATTCCTCTCATTCTCCAGTAACCATCAAAGCTATTTTTGAGCCGCATGTAATAATATTTGATAGATCTTACCGAAAAACAAACAAGGTACAGGATTAGACATTGTACTTTATGGATGTTATTTCAGAATATGCAGAGACCCCCATGAGACTAGTTCTTACAAGCATTTGCACATATCCATTGGAATTAGTGGAAAAATTCATGGTATTAAAGACAAGCACAAGAACAGATGTTTTCAGGAAATTAGCACCATTCCCAATGCTATTTATGCTCATTCTGTGCTTTATCATTCTGTGAATACTGGGTGTTACCTGAAGAGAAACAGGAAACTTCATTGTAAGGATAGAGGGCTTTTTAACACTGAAATGGCAGGAGCCTGGCAAGAAAAGCTATTTTAAAGTTCCATGGGTTCCTCCTATCTCTCTCCTCAAGATAAAACAAAAACTTTCTAAAGATACAAAGATACTCAAAGCAGTAAAATGAAAGTGACCGACGTGTTAAACATCTTATAATACTGAATTATGATATTGAACACTGCAGAAAACATCATTATACCATTTTACAAATTGTGCATTTCTGGTCTTCACATCTCAAGGAACATTTAGTAGATAAATTTGTGGAAGAGGAATGCAAATCTTGCTTTAAAAGAGTCTGAGTTTCTGTCTGATTCCACAAAATTCAGATATTTTTTTTCAGTTTGTATATTTAAAAAACTTAAGAAGAGATAAGAATGCTAACACAGCAATATTGTCATTGTGCCTAAGCTTTTATGTATGATCATTGCCTGATTTTTCACAGGATCTTTACCTTACTTAGATTAAGATTCATTCTGATGTGAATCAAGCTTAAACATTGAGGTCATTTTGTTTAGATAGCACCTACTTTGTTTCTTCAGAACTTGCATGTTATAGATATGAGTATAGTAAATCAGGCAGGAGACAGAAAGACAAAGATATCTTATTAAGGAATTTACTTATTTTTCTAGTTAGTCAAATTCTGTTCTTTGTTCTTCTACAGAGTTCTTGTTTGATGCTGAGACATCATTATCATTACTTATGACCAGTGGTTTTTAAATGTTAGTTCATCATTTTCTGGATATCGGCTTTGAGATACAAAGATCAGATTTTCTGAGCAGATGAAAACTCCCTTTTACAAATAATATCAGTTAAATTCTACCACAATTCACTGATACGAAATGCAAAACAGTCCTGAAAAAAATGATGTCAGAAATGTCTTCAACGTCTTCGACTGGGCACTCAAAGAGTAGCAAAGTTTTATAGTATTCTCTCTGTATCTCAGTTCTTTGCTGTAAAACCTGAACTTCACAGAAGTACTAAAATTAGGAATATATGTTTATAATATGCCTTTTTTTCGGTCCTGGCCTTTTTATTTTGTGTTCAGAACTAGTTTTATAGTTCCTAATGAGTAAAATAATGAACTACATACAAGACAGGAAAAAGAAAAGAAACAGAGCAAATATATTGAGCAGTTGTTCAATAACTGAGCACTGTCTATTTTCTTTCTGCTGAATGTGAATAAATCTAACAATGTACATTGCACAAATAAAGACAAAATATAACTTGTTTGCACAAGGAGATTAAATGAAAACTACATAGACAACGTTCATAATGGTATTTGATAAATATCAGTGTTTAGGTTTGCAATATTCTGTTCTATGAACATTCTTTTCTTGATTGCAATGTGTGCATGTGTGTGTATGCATGTGCAAATAAAATATATATTAAAAATGAATACTTCTTAAAGTTTGCTATTCTGATAGATGCATAAAAGGGCAAGACAAACCTTTTTTGCTCACTGTAGTGTCACAGATTTTGCCATGTGTAAAAAGCAATTTTTATTTTCCAAAACAGCTGTTCACAAAGTGGAAATGTATTGCAGATTACATAGTGAGGGGAGCAAAGGCCAAAGACAGCAAACAGTAATTTTGATTTGGCTCTTTAACCACATGAAGATGATTCACCGCATTAAAGCTTAAGTTGGATAAGGAGTTAACCTGGGTCTCATTAAAGAAATCTGAAGAAAGAACTCAGGATCTGTTGATTTTTTCCTAAAATGTCCTTTATTTACTCTCGCTGATTCTGTATAAGTAATACTTTATTTAATATAGTTGCTTTTGCCTCTGGGTGAACAAAAAGACTTAGAAGCAAGGCACTTTCATTTTTTCTTCCTTTATTGCCACATCTCTCTGTATGCTCTTAGACACACCATCAATTCAAACAACAATTAACAATGTCATTTTACTTTTTCTGTATATCTGAATTGCTTCCTATAACATTGCTTTATTACGAGGTAAGTGGTATATCAGTATTCCCCTGATTTCTTACTTTTGTTTGGATTACATTAGTATTTGTGACCTGTCTTAGCCTGGGCTCAGTTAGTTATGGTCTGAAAATTCAAGCACTTTAAAGAAACATAAAGATCCTTAAAAATGCATTTTTGAACAGAAAACTTTTCATATTTAGACTTTAGGACTATTTGATACATAGTTGACTTTTGAACTGCAACTGACCATTCCCTATTACAAAGAAATATAGAGAAAATAATGGTATGTCACATATTTTTCCAAGAAGGTATTTGATGTATATATCCTGAAAGCATCTTAGAGTTTTTGACCTTTTAAATTTCTTTTATAGTAATGAAAAGCAAATTGTTAGGAACCTTTTTGATTTAATCTCACTTCCTTTGTTGGGTTCATTCAAATTAATCCAAAATATTTCATTTTGGTAGGCTGTTTAAACAGTTGATTGTCTTTTGTTTATGTACATTTAAAACACATCCAGATTACCTACATCTTCAGTTTATTTCCTGTGTCTTGCCTATTCTAGAGTGAGCACTGAGACAGACAGCAGCCCTACGCAGCCTGGTTGCTGTTTACAACAAATGCAGATTCCCAGCCCAGACAGGAGTTGAGGTGCACTGTAACAATACAGGTAGGAACGAGGTCACACCGCACAACAAAAGATCAAGCCGAATGTAATCAAGAGGAAATCACACTGCCTGCTTAGCAGAAACTTTACGTGTGTATCTCATCGTTTGGCCTGAGTGCTTAACTGATGCTCTGTACAGGATTTAGCAACATTTGGTCTTGTGTAAGGTTCATGGAATGAAAATCACATTGCCCTGAGGTAAGCTTGCTGAACACATTTCATCCATGCTTACGCCAGAGGAAAACATACTGATTATCCTAAGAGTTGCTGTTATGCAGTTTCACCATTTGGGGAAAGAAGTTGTTGTATTTCTACATATGACAGAGACTTCTCAAATTTTCTCACTGACAGCAGTGAAGTGCTAGTATCGAAGGTTCGTGAATGCTAATAGCTTTTGCAGGGCATTAGAGGCTCGGAGAGAAACTTGACTGGAATTCAGGTTATTAAAGGAGCTGGTACCACCTGACTGTGCTGAAATACTGTGAAAGAGAGGGACGAGAGCACTCATACAGACACAGAATGAGATTTCTTCAGATGTGTCCTTGATAAACATTCATAAACATTTATGTAAGGAATAAAAGTAACTAGAAGAGAAACATGCGTGCCTCTTGCTGACAAAAAATACGTTTGTGCCTAATAGATTGGAGAAATTGTTTGAGAATTGTTTATTCTTATGGAAAGATTGCCCTGTGCAGTGCTGCCAAGGACAGTTTCAGCTTGAATAACTATCTATATAATGACATTCACTTAAGGTACAGTGACTTAACTTCTAAAGTAAAGTTAGACATCACTGCATATTAAGGGGTACATAGGTTTTCTGTGCCTTTTTTTTTTAATTTTCTTTTTTTCTTCCTGTGGAGTGAAGGAATGAAATATGGCATTAAAAGCTAAGTAGGAAGGACACACTTTGTTTCTGGAAAGTGTGGTTTCTTCTTCCAGATAAGGGACCAAATTTCTCATAGTGGAACCAAAAAAGGCTATTTATTTATGTATTTATATTTCTCCTTAGTTGTGAAAAGAAATAGGTAAAAGTTAGTTAAACTCAAAACATCCAATTCTGTTCCTCTCCACAGATACAAGCTTATAGAATTGTTGGGTTTGTTAGCTTGTGGAACGGAACAAAATGGCTGGGATGCTGCCTCTTGTACGTGGTTTGTCCTGGACAGTAATATGCACTTTCAAAGTCTGCAAGCAGTTGTTTGTAGCAGAGAACCTGTGGTTTTCTTGTGAATATACTAGTTATCTCTGCTTTTATGCTTTACTGAATTACCATACTCTGATGTAGTTAACCCAAATTATGTATTCCTCAGTGTGGCTCTCAGATAGACAGCCTAACAGAAATGTTCTGGTAGATTCAGCATACATCAGTGAAATGCACTGTATTGGGAGAATGTTCAAATACTGCTGCAGTTAAAGATGGAATTCTTCCTTTTCTACAGTTAAGACTAACACATTCCCATAAGAATTTGTCAAAAAGCTCAACTAAATATGCCTTTTTGGGAAAAAGCCAATGAGAATTATTAAGTTATGGCAGTCATTAAAGACAATAGTTAACATGAAACATCCTTGTCATGTGTATAAGCAGCAGAGGTAAGAAAGAAAATATATAACTACATATATGAATTTTCAGAGTACAGGGTTTTTTTCCAATGTGGTATGTTAATAGTATAGGGATGATGGAATAAATATAATATTGAAGGAATGATGTTACAATGTGAGGTGCTCCTTAGAGACTTCAAATTCAAAAAAAACCCTAAAATTGGGTCTTGTAGTATCTTTTCTGTGGTTTTTTTCTTCATTACTCGAGAGAAAACTTTATTCCACACTTACCCTGTTTAATACCAGGAAATTCCAAAAGAGGAGAAGCAATAAAAAGAAAGATGAAGTGCTGACTTCTGGAAGAACTTTACAGTCACAGCTTTATGTAATGTCTGCATCTTTCTTATCTCAGTAGATCACAACATGGGTAACACCTGCGCTGCAAGAAATGTTCCTGTTCCTTTACTTCCTGCCCTCTCTCACCCTGGGGCTGTTGCATGGCCACATAGTACAAAGACAGGGAATTATCATAAAATATAGGAGTTGTTGTCTATATGGGTGAGGCTGAAATAAACTTGGGGAACTCTCTCCTAGCACACTAGCTTTGGGTATTTCCCCTTTAACAGTAAATAATTCCATCCTGGAGTACAACTGAGGTAAATATTAGTCTGAGGAGAAGATGTAATAGATAAAACTACTTCAAATGAACTGATGAAAAAACAGGTGAAAAAGCACATTTCTGAGGCTGATTATTAAAACAGTGACACTATTTACTCAACACAGAATGTTTTATTTCTATTTCATGTTTGTTTTTTCCTATGGATGATATCCATGCATGTGTTCTTATGGATATTATGAGATATATACATATATATATACACACACACGTGTATATATAAATATATACAGGTATTTGCTAAGCTCAGGGGAAAGATTTTGGTGGGCTTTTCCCCCTTCCTTTGAGCCCTTGTAATGGAACTTTATTTTGATAATGCAACAATCTTTTGGCTGTCAGTTTCCTAAGATGAACATGGAAAAATTTAACAATACATTTGACATAAAAACTTGAGCACAATACACGTATTACATCAGCCTAATACAGATGGACAAATTTTGTAAGATATGTATCTATTAGGTAAATTCCTTGACTTTCCAGGAACAGATTTCATGACTGTGTTACAGGTGGTGTTTTATAGCTTCTTGGCTAACTTCCAGGACTGCTTTTTTCTCTCATGACTGCAGAACTGTGGGAGTTCAGTTAACTGGAGCACAGTGGGCATGGGGAAGAGCGGACACCACGTTCCAAAAGTAGCTTCTATTTCAAAAATTAGCTGATGAGGTGTATTTAGATAAATAAAAACCTCTCAACATTTGTATCATTTATCATACCAGCAGTAAGCTGATATGAGGAAAGCAAACATCTTTTCTGAGAGGTCCTTTTCGCTGCAATTAAATGTTAATTTTCTTTGTTAATGAAAAAATCCTACCATCTTTTCTCAGACTCCATTCTCCTGACCATGATCAGACTGCACAAAGTTAGTAATCACTAACAGTAAATCAGAAACTGTATTTTGCATTTCGTGTTGTTGTAGCAGTGAAAAGTTAGGTTGCCATCAAAAGCAGCAAGAATCTATACAGTCTTTGCTGCCAAAATATTAGCAGAATAAACCAGATGTATTTTTAAATAATATATTGAATGTGTATAAGGTAAGGAACAAATCTGCCTTGTTTTAAAGGCATTGGTAGGCTCTGTAAAAAATCAGCAGGAGCTTAAAAATAATTAAGACTCATTATTATATTGCCCATTTTAAAGGTTGCTCAAGAGAGTGATATGTTTTTATTATCAACAGTTAAATATCCTCTTTTAAAATCATCTTTTTAATTCTGGCAACTGGGTCTAAGGGCACACAGTAAGTGGGCTGTATTGAAGATCAGTGTAGGTGAATAGTCATTTTTTTCTGGCAATTAGACAGAAAATCACATTGAAGCAACGAGTGCAAATGTTGGGAGTCCACAACCTTAAAGTTTTTAATTTTACGTATTGTAGGTACTACATGAATGATCATATGTTTATTTTCATAAAACAGCTACCTGTTGTTTCAGTGGAGTTACTGAGAAGGAAAGGTACTAAATTATAAAACTAATTATACTACAGGGGAAGATACAATTTCAGCTCCATTTATACTGCAAAACGTACATTCAAAAATAGTAACCAGATAATGAAAGAACATGAAAGGTTCTGTTCTTAGGCACCTCCATTTGTTTTGAATACTTTCTGAGAGTGATTAATTCTTAAAGGTCTCTGACTATCAGCTGTTACGGTAATAACAAATTTTTCTGCTCTCGGCCTTTCTTTCTCTTTTAGCCTTTCTCTGTCATCTCTTCTTTGTTCATGCTATCAGCTTAAATATAACTTGTTTAGAATGGATTGACTACTAATTTCTTCCTCCCTTTCTTTCCTGCAGCTCCTGTTTCAATCATCTTTTCTTTATGGACTTGTTCTCCATGTCACTTCCTTTTCTCCAAACTTCTTGTCAGCCTTTGTGCTACAATTCTGCCTCAGACCAATAAAATACATCTTGCCAGTTTCATCTGATGCAGCTAATTTATTTCTTTTTCTTTCTTTATGAATTGTTTTTTTTCACGGGTTATCCATTCAGACTTCTTGACATTTGGAACAGGCTGCCCAGGGAAGTGGTGGAATCACCATCCCTGGAGCTATTTAAAACACAGGTAGACGTGGTGCTGAGGGATATGGTTTAGTGGTGGTTTTGGCAGTGTTATGTTTATGGTTGGACTTGATGATCTTAAAGGTCTCTTCCAACCTAGGTGATTCTATGATTCTATGATTCTATGATTCTATTTTCAAGATTTTTGAAAATCTTCTTTTTTTAAGATTAAGATTAATCTTCCTAATATATTTAATTACCTAGACTACTTCTTATTTTCCTTAATGATCTGGATGATGTCAATGACTTGCCAATGATTTTTTAATGAGTTAAGGGGAACTACAGAGAGAAAGGGTGTAAGTCATATTTAATGTGTATTTTGAATAGAACAATAAGTAATGGTCTCAAAACACAGCAAAAGACACACATGATTCATGTTAAAGAACATATTTTCCAATTTTAAATGTAGTAAGGCAAAGAGTACGTCTGGATAGGTTATGAAATCTCCAGCAGTCAAGGTATTCTTAAAAATTTTCATAAATATTTGTAGTGAATATAGATAGCTGATACAGGAATAGAATTTCAGGCAAAGAGAGAGAATACATGACCTTTCAAGGTAACTTCCAGCCTCATTTTCCTTCTAGCCTGGCTTTCTACTCTTCAGGTACAAGTGACAATTAATCCCTTTGCTTCATTTGTTCTGCACCCCTCATTTCTCTCATAACTAAGAGATTTTCTTCTTCCCTTCTGCCAACACATAACAAAAAGTAATGTCCAGTTATGAGAAGCTCAAGTAATATTAAGTATGCTGTATTCTTGTTTCACTCGCCTATGCTTTCTGCTTGCATGTTATCACAGAATCACAGAATCACAGAATCACAGAATCACAAAATCACAGGGTTTGGAAGGGACCTCTGGAGATCATCTAGTTCAACTGACCTGCCAGAGCAGGGTCACCTACAGCAGGTTGCACAGGATGGCGTCCAGGTGTGTTCTGAATGTCTCCAGAGTCAGAGACTCCACCACCTCTCTGGGCAGCCTGTTCCAGTGCTCTGCCACCAGCAAAGTTTCTCCTCATGTTTAGATGGAACTTCCTATGGTCAAGTTTGTGCCCATTACCTCTTGGCCTAGCACTGGGCACCACTGCAAAAACACTGCTCCCTCCCTTTAAGTATTTGTAAGCATTGATGAGTTCCCCTCTGAGCCTTCTCTTCTCCAGACTCAAAAGACCCAAGTCCCTCAGCCTTTCCTCATAAGAAACATGTTCCAGCCCCCTAATCATCTTTGTAGCCCTCTTCTGTACCCTCTCCAGCAGTTTCCTGTCCTTCTTGAACTGGGGAGCCCAGAACTGGACACAGGACTCCAGGTGTGGCCTCGCCAGGGCAGAGTAGAGGGGGAGGATAACCTCCCATGACCTGCTTGCTACATACCTCTTGATGCACCCCAGGATGCCATTGGCCTTCTTGGCCACAAGGGCACATTGCTGCCTCATGGTCATCTTCTTGTCCACCAGGACCCCCAGGTGCCTTTCCACAGAGCTGCTTTCCAGCAGGTCAGCCCCTAACCTGTACTGGTGCATGGGGTTATTCCTCCCCAAGTGCAGGACCTTACACTTGCCCTTGTTGAACTTCATGAGGTTTCTCTCTGCCCAACTCTCCAGCCTGTCCAGGTCACGCTGAATAGCAGCACAGCCTTCCTGTGTGTCAGCCACCCCTCCCAGTTTGGTGTCATCAGCAAACTTGCTGAGGGTACCCTCTACCCTTTCATCCAGGTCATTGATGAATATGTTGAACAGGACTGGACCCAGTACTGAGCCCTGGGGAACACCACTTGTCACAGACCTCCAACTAGACTCTGTGCCACTAACCACAACCCTCGGAGCTCTCTCTGCCAGCCAGTTTTCAATCCACCCCACTGTCCATTCATCCAACCCATATTTCCTGTCATAGCCCTTTCTGGTTTTTATTTAGCTTTTCTCCTTTTCTGACCTGAAAAGCTTCATACTGTAACTGTTTTCCAACTGATCAACAATGCATATTTGCAGCACCAGTGTGACACCAGTTAAGTTTTTGCTTGAGTTCTGAAAGAAGTATGAGACTATGCCCTGGTTAATTTGACTTTACTGTGACTGAGCTTGTAAATTTGTGCTATGCCTGACGTGGCTCTAACACTTTCACTTGATCACAGTTAGTGTACAGTGCCCTGTGGTGAACTCACAAAGAATTTTTGTGAAGAACAGTTACTATGCTTTAAATATGCCTTCCCCTTGCTATTTAGGAGTTTATTATTTTCTACCATCTTCTATTAACACGAAGTAAAAGTTTGTGTGCAGTCTCACCGTAACTAGTGGGACTAACTGTAAGGTATGTGTTACTTTCTAGAAAGGGGAAAGATGTAGGAAAAAGAAGGCATTCCCAGTAGATAAGCCAGAAGAGAAAAATAAGCATCTAAGAATGATCACTCAATTACAGTGTTATGCTGAGAAAAGGGAGTGTGCTGTGGATTTTTTCAAAAAAAATTCCCTTTCTCTAGGCAATACCACTGAATGCTAGCAACTGTTGCCTAATGAACGATGTAATACAGCAGGCAGTAGAACTCAGCTATGGTAGGCTGATTGCAGAGAGAATAACATTATTAAAACTTAGAGTGTTCATGCTTTCTGTGGTTTATCCAACTCAATCAAACCTTGGGCTTTATGGTCCATCATAACAACTCACATTATTTATAACTGGAGTGATCTGGCTATGTTTCGCACATAATTTCAAAAATTTTCCTTAAAATATTGCCTTCTACATGATTTGCAAGTTTAGAGATATTTACAACTCTGGGTTTTCTTGGTGAATTATAAATACAAATGAACTGTGCTATGTGACTTTGGTTTGCCTATTGAAAGCTTTCAAGATGTCTTGTATTTTATTTGTGAAGTGACTGTATAATGTGTTCATATTAAGCTTCAGTAAAAACAGATGGTGGCTTTGAGTCAAGATCCTCTGAGAACATTTTATAACCCCATCTGCAAACTACACCGGTGCTTTTATCTAGCTGTAATATTTTGCTGCTTCTTTTATCTTTTATCCCATTAAATATCCCAGATGAAATGGGGTTAATATTATGATATTAAAGTATGTGTAAAAGCAGAAAGCTGCAATGAAATGTGTATGAATCTGGTGGCAAGGTATGAAAGTCCTAAAATAGCCCATGTGATCAGGATTTAAAATTTAGTTGTCTATATTACAACCTGCATCCCCAGAGCATCCCCTGCAAGACGCTTGCATACACTGAGTCATCTAGAGAAAAAGTAAATGTCAAGGATAGGCTGTGATTTCATTTATATATTATGTACGAAACTGACTCAAAGTGCACTTAAAAATATTTGTTATACATTCAGTATATAGAAGTGGTTTTACTCGTTTGTTTTTTTTTTAAAAGACCCACAAAAATTCCATTAAAGAGTTTCCCTGAAAAAGGAAAAGTTAACAAGGGGGTTACAAGGTGACACAAGGACTGTGGTTTGGTGTGCTCACCAAGCATTTAAGTGGCGAAATTCTGTGAGGTTAAAAACAGATTAGAAACCCTTTAAAAGTTCTGGTGTTTTGACAGCTTTTTAAAAGGATTTTGAAGGTTAAATCAAGAAGGTTTTTTTTCTTTACCAGCATAATTTCAAATAAACAGTTTAGAGGCAGCCCATTATTGCTATCTTTTTGAGGGTCTGTATGTCATACGTGATATAAGACTTCAGCAATAACATCTATGAAGCTGAGTGGTTACAAATGTTGTAAAGTTTTAGAACCTTTCACCAAAACTGAAACACTAGTAAAGAGGATGGGTAAAGTTATTTTAAAGTGTTATCTTAGAACCATAGAATCATAGAATTGTTTAGGTTGGAAAAGACCTTTAAGATCAAGTCCATCTGTTAACCTAGCACTGCCAAGTCCACTACTAAACCATGTCCCTAAGTGCTACATTTACAAGTCTTCTAAATACCTCCAGGGATGGTGACTCAACTGCTTCCCCAGGCAGCCTGCTTCAATGCCCAACAACCCTTTCAGGTAGTTGTAGAAAGGGATAAGGTCTTCCCTGAGCGTTCTTTTCTCCAGGCTAAACAACCCCAGTTCCCTCAGCCGCTCCTCATAAATCTTGTTCTCTAGACCTTTCACCAACTTCTAATGGATAAAATGACTAAGTGAATTGAATAAATTCTCTGCTAGAATCTGTATTTCCTGCCAACAACCTCTGAAAAAAAATCTGAAAACACTATATTTTAGTCATGCCAAAAAAAATTTTAAAGTTTACATATTAGGTGCTACCAGCTTGTTGTATATTAAACTATTAACTTTATTTATATGAGATTTTTTTTCTTCCATATTAGGAATGTTGAATAAACAGTTTTAGTGCCAGCCTTAGGAAAGGCTGAAACATAAAAGGGTTGGTTAAATTAACTCCTTTTTGAACATTTTTGTCCCTCTGCTGGGAACTATGTAAAATTTAAAGTTCTCTTGCTTTGCATTAGCTGAAGTGGCTGTTAAATATATACAATTTTTTTCTGCATATACAGAACTGATTTTCAGTACCTAACTCCCTTCTCTCATGTCTTTCCATACTTTTCTGAAAACAAAGAAGCATTGTTATCTCTCACACCAAGCAAGTCTAAAGCAAACTTTAAAAAGAAATCTACTGCAGGGTCAGGGTAAGCATAGCAAAGGAAATTCAATAATTATACAACCTTTTCTGACATTGTGTCTTACTTATTCATGCTATTCAGGCGTCAGGAGACTCAGGAAAGCAATAATCTTCAACTATAAAACATGTTCCACCCCTAAGGTACTACACATCAGGTTATGTTTTGTAGGAGCTTTGCTTGTCCTTGGTGGGCTTTGCTGGATGGCTTATGAGCTGAGCAGGCTCATGTTTGGTAAAGAAGTTGATATACCACAAGTAGATTTCTTTACTTTGGTTTCTGTGGGTCGACCAAACTTATCGATCCCATAGCCCTGGGTCCTTCTCAGCTGAAGCGAAGAGATATAACTGTTTCCAAACGCAATGCTAAAATGAGCTAATGCACTCATCACAAGCACAGATATTTGTAATATCCTTTTTATGCTTCTTTTCCAGGTTCTTTGATATAAGTTACAGTGTGGGTGGTTTTATTTGATTGTTTGTTTGGGGTTTGATTGTTTGTTTTTCCCACTAGGTATCAGAGCAGATTTCATTGAAGTGGATGGGACAATAACATTTCCCCAAAGTTATGTCATATTCTGCAAATGTCTTAGATGTAGTGCCATCATGTTCTCAGGTTTTTTTTAAGTAACCAGAAAAACTAAAAACTGAAATGAAAACATGATCTAGAAAGTAAGGACATGTTTATAGGGAGAATTTGGCTGGCATAAGAAAAATGGAAGGTGGTTATGCTATAGTGAGTGTCCAGTAGCTGCTGTGACTTTACTTTGTGGACTTTCTAGGGGACATAAACCATCTAGTCATTATGAAAGAATTACTTTGTTTCAGAATGATGCTGTTACCAGTGTACAGGATGCAGCCAACAGAAATCCCACACTCCAGCTCTTCTTTCTTACCCTTTCTGCTCTCCCTGAGACATCTTCAAAATCAATGAAATGAAGTAAAATATCCAACCACCACTGGAAATTGTAATAAAAATAAACAAATAAATAAGCATAACAGAGATTAAATAAAAATATGAATCTGAAATTATTTTCTCTTTAAAACACAGACTGCATCCCTTTATTCTCATTTCTCTTAAGGATGGCAGAGAAAGACCTGCCCTGCTCAAGCTGCTGCTATCCACAAGATATCAATTAAGCCTCATTCCTTCCCTCCCAAGAACTAGGTATTGATGAATGCCTTTATGTTACCAAAGCAATGAATGTGCATGCAGTTAGCAAAAGCATAGGTAGATCAATACCAAACTAATATGGTAATTTTGCACACCAAAGAATACCCTTTCCACAGTTCTTCATTGTTTATTGCCTGCAAACCGAGTTCAGTGCCCCCAAAAGCTATAGACATAGTTCATATTTGTAATATATCCGTGAGTAAGGAAGTTCTTGAAGTAACCATACATTAACCAGTAGATCTGGAAGGTTGAATAAGATGCATATATCCAGTCTTGCAAATTGCCTTCTATTTCATTTGACCATGATAGATGTTAAAGTGTTCACAAATAATCAATACACAGAAAGATTAAGTATTTAAATAGGATGTTTTCTAAATGAGAACTATGGGATTAGATTATGTTGCTTGCACAGAAAAAGTCATTAGCTGCGATTTGCAAAGCAAAATGTTAGCCAAGACCATGTGGTTTTGTTTGTTTGTTTTTTGCAGGGAGGGGGTTGGTGAACATTATGAAACATGCATAGAAAGCATCTTAGTTTCACACAGTTTTAATTCCCTCCCAACATGTTCAGCTGCAATTTTCTGTATGGTACATTAGACTGTCTACTACTGTTTAGTTTGCATATAGCACAGCTAAAACCAAACACAAACATTTGGTGTAGTAAGGCAAAAGCAGCTTGATTGGTCTTAATTGCTAGTGGCATTCATTTTAGAACTAGAAGGTGTTTATACTTTGGTGATACTTTGGGGACAGACCATTTTCATAAAGCTCGTTCCAACCGTTTGTAGCCTGGTAAAGAATACTTTGTTTTGACCAGTAATGCAATGGACATACATAAAACTCTTATGGAAACAGCATACAGGGAAGACACATGGATGGTTTTTAGCCTGGTATTAAGTAAAAAACCAGCCCTGCTGGAGCTGGTACTGCTAGATTTCTCCTCCTGTCCATTCCATGTTGTTACTTGATAATTGTAGTCCATAGTCTTCTCCCTTGATCTATATTTTTTTTGCATATAGAGGATCTGTGGGAGCTGTTTATCTCTCCTTGTCATGGTTTAAAACCAAATGACGTTGTGGAAGCTAAATCATTTTGGATACCAAAGCACTTTAATCACAGATACATGCAATTTTACAAATAACATTGCTTTCCTATGCCATAGGGGAGATGGTGCAATGAGGGAAAGAAGTCAGGTGTTTTAGTGCAATGTTTTCTTACATGTTCTTCCTGTCCTGCAGGAGAGATGGCACAGTCCTGGAAAGAGATTGGACGGGTCAGTGCAGCAGTACTAGCTGTACTGTGCATAGTCATGGGACAGGACCACAGGGTCCACTGCGCTCTTTTTGGTTCCCTATATTCGCTGAAGGTTACAGAGATGATCCTGGATCCTTGTGGAGGATTGTGAGTTTTCCTGTCACTGACTTTTTTTTCAGAAACTCTTGGCTATCCTGATATTCTTAAGTGTCCTTTTTTATAGAGTAGCCTCTTCAAATGGTGTCGCCACTTCCAGATTTTCTCTCCCTGTTGTTGGCACTCAGAACGTCCTTGTTCCAGACCCTTTTGACACTTTTGCACTTCTTAATTATCAACAGGCCATTTGCATAGCTTGGCTGCCTATTTCCTTGAGCACACTAGAACTATCCTGTCATTTGGGACAAATGGTTGATCATATTTCATCTGCTTCTACTAAAATAAAAGTAAAGTTCATGGGTCTATGCCAAGAGTTGTGCTAACTAGGCCTAAGTCATGCTAACTGCTATACTCCTCAACCCTAGACTTCTACACTTACAACACAGAAAGAGTTTATTTTGCCCACATGAGAAATTTGCTGTTGAAAATGATAAGGAATTACACATCAGAGAATATTCAGGAGGTTCAATTCACTCTTCAGGGTTTCTTTTTTAAAACATGTAATTATTTCCATAATGGAAGTTAAAGCTAGAAGTCCCGTTTCCATTTTCCGGCTTCCAACCAGGAACATAACATAAGAGGCTTCCCAATTTGGATCAAAGGTCCGTTAAGCCCACTCTGTCCTGTCTCTAACAGAATTCAAAAGCAGATGCCAAGGAAAAAGAGTATAAGATGAGGACGAACGTATAAATGCTTCTTCCAAGTATACTCACAACTTCTAACAATTTTGAGTTCAAGGACTTCTTCATCTAGAAGGGAGTTTCTGGGTGTTTCTTGCAGCTGCATTTATTTCTGTTTCATAAAGTTGTCTGGGTTGCCTTGAATCCATGTGAAATGGACATCGTCTGTCTTATCTTTGTAATTAATAAGTTGGTCTAATTGGCAACTCAGTCAAGACACAAAACTATTTTCCATCCTTAGTGGCTCTAGTAAATAATCAAACATCAATACATAAAATCTGTGCTGAGTCTACAAGTGTGTCAGAAAACCTGTGAAAAATAATTACATCTTAACCCTTTTGGTCCCAGCCAGGAACTGAAACATGATCAGGATAGTATATTTTAATACTGCAGAATGAGTAAAACAGTTGAATATGCTGTCATACTCATCCCATGAAATAAAAGTTTTCTTGGTGCTACTACACTTCATTATTTCTGATATTAAGGAAGTAATTAAAAGAAAACCAAATAGTTACAACATTCTTATTTAAAACCAAGTTGGATTTATAAAATATCTGTAACTTAAAATTGAGGCATGAGGCTACACTTGACATATCGCCGAGCAGAAAACAATGTACAACTGAACTGCTTGGTGAAGAAAAGGTACTCTTTTTTTATACAATCATAGAATCATAGAATGGTTTGGGTTGGAAGGGACCTTAAAGATCATCTAGTTCCAACCCACCTGCCATGGGCAAGGACACCTCCTACTAGACCAGATGGCTCAAAGCCTCATCCAACCTGGCCTTGAACACTTCCAGGCATGGGGCCTCCACAGCTTCCCTGGGCAACCTGTTCCAGTGCCTCACTACCCTTAGACTGAAAAATTTCTTCCTGATATCCAATCTATATCTCCCCTCTTCCACTTTGAAGCCCTTACCCCTCTTCCTATCACTACATGCCCTCGTAAAAAGTCTCTCTCCAGCTCTCTTGTAGGCCCCTTTCAGATAATGGAAGGTTGCTATAACGTCTCCCTGGAGCCTTCTCTTCTCCAGGCTCAACAAACCCAACTCTCTCAGCCTGTCCTCAGAGCAGAGGTGCTCTAACCATCTGATCATCTTCGTGGGCCTCCTCTGGACCTGCTCCAACAGGTCCATGTCCTTCTTATGTTGGGGGCCCCAGAGCTGGACACAGTATTCCAGGTGGGGTCTCACGAGAGCAGAGTAGAGGGGCAGAATCACCTCCTTTGACCTGCTGGCCACGCTTCTTTTGATGCAGCTCAGGATGTGGTTGGCCTTCTGGGCTGCGAGTGCACACTGCCAGCTCATGTTGAGCTTCTCATCTACCAAGACCCTCAAGCCTCTCTCCTCAGGGCTGCTCTTGATCCACTCTCCATCCAGCTTGTATTTGTGCTTGGGATTGCCCTGACCCACGTGCAGGACCTTGCACTTGACCTTGTTAAACTTCATGAGCTTGGTACAGGCCCACCAGTTAAGCCTGTCAAAGCCGCTCTGGATGGCACCTCTTCCTACTAGTGAATCAACTATATCACTCAGCTTGGTGTCATCGGCAAACTTGCTGAGGGTGCGCTCGATCCCACTGTCCATGTCACTGACAAAGATGTTGAACAGCATCAGTCCCAGTACCGACCCCTGAAGAACACCACTCGTCACTGGTCTCCTCTTGGACATCGAGCTGTTGACCACAACTCTTTGAGTGTGACCGTCCAGCCAGTTCCTTATCCACCGAGTGGTCAATCTATCAAATCAGTGTCTCTCCAATTTAGAGACAAGGATGTCATGTGGGGCAGTGTCAAAATTGCCTGTGGTATGTTAGGTACGTTGAAAAGTAGCATATTTAAAAGGCATGAAGAAAGCACACTGTCTGCACAGTTATGCTGTGAAATGGTAGTTATGCCAATACCTGAATATCCTGCTGCACTGATACATTAACTTTGCTTATACAGAATTTTAGTAAGGATGCATCTGGAGGACTAGCAATACTAACGTTAGTATTCCGCCAGGGCCTAGAGACCTTACCTTCACTGAGGGCTACAAATACAAATACAAAGCTAGGTGTCTGTCCTGGACAACTGGTCAAAGCAAAGAAGTTATGTTAGGACTGATAAGCACTACCATGAGCTGACTATTCAGCAAAAAGTGATGTAAAACTGTAAATCTCCTTACTTATATAAAGAATCACCCATTCTCCCGTTCTGATGTACTGCAGCAAGTTTGTTGCTGAGCTTTTGCACATCTGAGACTATCAGTTCCTAATGCAATAGTGTGAACTATTCATAAAGACATGGAAAAAAAGCAAGAGAACTGTGTTTTTCTTACATTCTGGTTAAGAATCATAGAATCATAGAATCGTTTAGGTTGGAAAAGACCTTTAAGATCATCAAGTCCAAATATTAACCTAGCACTGCCAAGTTACTACTAAACCATGTTCCTCAGCACCACATCTACCTGTCTTTTAAATACCTTCAGGGCTGGCAATTCCATCACTTCCCTGGGCAGCTTGTTCCAATGCTTGACAACACTTTCCATGAAGAAATTTTTTCCTAATACCCAATCTAAGCTTCCAGCCAAAGATCTCTGTTCAGCAAGGCCACACCTGGAGTCCTGTGTCCAGTTCTGGGCTCCCCAGTTCAAGAAGGACAGGGAACTGCTGGAGAGGGTACAGCAGAGGGCTACAAAGATGATTAGGGGGCTGGAACATGTTTCTTCTGAGGAAAGGCTGAGGGACTTGTGTCTTTTGAGTCTGGAGAAGAGAAGGCTCAGAGGGGATCTCATCAATGCTTACAAATACTTAAAGGGAGAGTGCCGGGAGGATGGGACCAGTCTTTTTTCAGTGGTGCTCAGTGCTAGGACAAGAGGTAATGGGCACAAACTTGACCATAGGAAGTTCCATCTAAACATGAGGAGGAACTCTGAGGGTGGCAGAGCACTGGAACAGGCTGCCCAGAGAGGTGGTGGAGTCTCCAACTCTGGAAATATTCAGAACCCACTTGGATGCCGTCCTGTGCAACCTGCTTTAGGTGTCCCTGCTGTGGCAGGGGGGTTGGACTAGATGATCTCCAGAGGTCCCTTCCAACCCTGGTGATTCTGTGATTCCCTGCCTGCTAGTCTTTCAGCGCATGGGGATAGCCTGCTCTTGCACCCTTAAGATTTCCTCTTGAAGAACCTCCAGCCTTCCTGGACTCCTTTGACCTTCAGGACTGCGTCCCAAGGGACTCTGTCAACCAATCGCTTAAGCAGGCCAAAGTCTGCCCTCTGGAATTCCAAGGTGACAGTTCCGCTGACCCCCATCCTTACTTCTCCAAGAATCAAAAACTCTCTAATTTTGTGGTCGCTATGCCCAAGACAGCCTCCAGTCATCACAGCACCCACAAGTCTTTGTTCATAAACAACAGGTCCAGTGGGGCACCTTCCCTAGTATGCTAACTCACCAGCTGTGTCAGGAATTTATCTTCCACACACTCCAGGAACCTTCTAGACTGTTTAAAATGGACTGTGTTTAATTTAAGCATTATGCTTTTTTCTTGTCTTTTTTTTTTTTTTTTGTAATGGATTGTTTTCTTACTGTGAATGGCTTTATGCCAGTTCAACAACAACAGAAGTCAACACAAACAAGGAACTATTCAGTCCACAAAATAAGTACACAGCTATACATCTGAAAGAAGTGCCTGAACTATCAAGCCATAAAAAATTGTTTGCTTTTCCCTTTATCCTTAGACATATTTAGACATACACAGTCGAAGACATACTTGTGTACGCATACGTATCCTTAGACATATACAAGTCTATGGGACCAGATGGGATTCACCTGAGGCTACTGAGGGAGCTGTTGGAAGTGCTCAACAAGCCACTTTCTATCATTTATCAGTTGTCCTGGCTAATCGAGGCAGTCCCAGTTGACTGGAGGTTAGCAAATGTGACACCCATCCACCAGAAGAGCTGGAAGGAGGATCCGGGGAAATACAGACCTGTCAGTCTGACCTCAGTGCTGGGGAAGATTATGGAGCAGAGTGTGATTATGGGGCATATGCAGGACAATCAGGTGATCAGACCCAGTCAGCATGGGCTCATGAAAGGCAGGTCCTGTTTGACTAACCTCATCTCCTTCTATGACAAGGTGACCCGCTTGGTGGATGAGGGAAAGGCTGTGGATGTTGTTTACCTGGACTTTAGTAAAACCTTTGACAACGTTTCCTACAGCATTCTCCTGGAGAAACTGGCTGCTCATGGCTTGGATAGGTATACTCTTTGCTGGGTGAAAAACTGTCCAGATGGCCAAGTTTGAAGACTTGCAGAGAATGGAGTTAAATCCGATTGGCAGGCTCAGTATCGGGGCTAGTTTTCTTTAATATCTTTATCAGTGATCTGGATGAAGGGATCAAGGGCACCATCAGTCAGTTTCTAGACCACACCAAGTTGGGCAGGAGTGTTGTTCTGCCTGAGGGTACAATGAGTCTACAGAGGGATCTGGACAGGCTGGATCGATGGCCTGAGCCCAATGATATGAGGTTCAACAAGGCCAAGTGCCAGGTCCTGCACTTGGGTCACAACAACCCCATGCGGTGCAACAGGCTTGGGGAAGAGTGGCTGGAAAGCTGACCGGCAGAAAAGGATCTTGGGGGTGTTGGTTGACAGCTGGCTGAATATGAGCCAGCAGTGTGCCCAGGTGGCCAAGAAGACCAATAGAATCCTGGCTTGTATGAGAAATAGTGTGGCAAGCAGGACTAGAGAAGTGATCATTCCCCTGTACTTGGCACTGGAGAGACCACAGCTCGAGTACTGTGTTCAGTTTTGGGCCCCCCACTACAAGAGAGACATTGAGATGCTGGAGCATGTCGAAAGAAGGGCAACAAACCTGGTGGGTCTAGGACACAAGTCTTATGAGGAGTGGCTGAGGGAACTGGGGTTGTTTAGCCTGGAGAAAAGGAGGCTGAGAGGAGACCTTATCGCTCTCTACAACTATCTGAGAGGGGGTTGTACGAGGTGGGTGTCGGTCTCTTCTCCCAAGAAACAAGCAAAAGGACAAGAGGAAACAGCTTCAAGTTTTGTCAGGGGAAGTTTAGATTGGGTGTTAGGAAAAAATTTCTTCATGGAAAGTGTTGTCAAGCATTGGAACAGGCTGCCCAGGGAAGTGATGGAATTGCCAGCCCTGAAGGTATTTAAAAGACAGGTAGATGTGGTGCTGAGGAACATGGTTTAGTAGTAACTTGGCAGTGCTAGGTTAATATTTGGACTTGATGATCTTAAAGGTCTTTTCCAACCTAAATGATTCTATGATTCTATGATGCTATCACTCAAGCTTTCCTGGTTAGCTCCAACAGGAGGGATAAAAACTGGCCACTGTTTATTTTCCCTTGAATTTCATAAAATCTGATGGGTACACTCAGCAAAATCAAACAAAAAAAAAAATTATCTCTGCTGAAGCAGATTCAGACTTACATTTTCTACAAAAGATTTTTCATCTACAGATAATTTAGAGTAGCAGGAAGCCAATAATTTTCTTAATCTGTGCTAACGTACAGAAAATTATTTCTTTTGAACAGAACAGTAGTATTTAAATGTGAATGACCATGAGATGTGTCAATTAGATTACTATGATTTAGGAGTTAGAGTGTGGGGAAATAGATGGAAGGAGAGATGTTTTCTAGGCTCCATAACTGAAATATTTTGTTTCTCACATTTAAGTGATGTACAGATGAATTAGGCTAAAAATGTATTCTCTCAAACACTTACTTCTTTCCCGTGGCAAGGTTTAAAAAGCACTTCCTGCTTTCTGGGTTACTGGCCTAATCATAATGTGTGGTTAGGACACATAATCCCATAAACACAAGCAGCTCTGGCTGCACTTTTAAAAGGAAGTTCAAAGGGGTTGAAGCTCCTCTAAGCACAAGAATGGTACATACTCACGTGCAGGAAATGGAGCAGGCAGTGGTGTGTGCTGAGTGACCTGATGGAGCTCAAAGGCAAAAGAGAACTGTAAGGAAGCTGGTAGCAGGAACAGGCCATCTGAGAGGAATACAGAAACATTTCCCAGACACGCAAAGATGGGATTAGGAGGTCCAGAGTCTGATTGAAGTTTAAACTAGTGAGAAATGTGAATGGCAATAAAAAATATCTTCTATTGACACCACAGCAGCAAAAGAAACACCAAGGAAAATGTGAGCCATTTGCTGAATGGAGAGGGTAAGCAAGTGACAAGGGACATGGAAAAGGCTGTGGTGCTAAATGCACCCTTTCCCCCAGTCTTTGTTAACCAAGTTTGTCCCTAAGTCTCCTACATGTTTATGTCTTGTTAGGCAGAAAAAGATACTACTCGAAAGTAGAGAAAGAATAAGTTATGGACTACATAATGAACCGCAAATAAAAATGTCCAATGTACCTAAACACAGTGTACCTAAAGGTTCTGAAGAACC